>VMBQ01001425.1:0-183766 GCA_007657795.1 Dreissena rostriformis | reverse complement strand
GTGCTGCTCCCCTGACGGCAGCCAGAAATACTGTCCCCTGTACCAGGCGATCAACCCGCCTGATGACTGCTCCAGATACACGATCAGCCATTAGGTACCGCTGGGGGACAGGAACGACAGCTTACAGATTGAAGACGTGTCGGTGGATGTGGAGAAATTAGCGGCAAATCCTCGAAATCGTGTCGTGAGAAATGTACAAAGTGATGGTGACCAGAGGAAATCCGAATCAAATGTTGACCGTTTTTATGACGAGTCAATGTTACAAACCGTGTACAACAAGCTGAGGAAGATATTTGGGTTCAGATAGAGAACAAAATATTATTTACTCAGCCGGTAATCATCTTATTTGACATGAGTTGACAATTTAACGTGTTGCATAATTTGTGTGCTGTTACTTGCTTGTATTATGTGCATTGTGTAATGATAAGAAAACAAATATGATCATCCTGTGTTAACGTATTCAACAGAAAAGGAAGTAATCTATAAAAATAATTCACACGTTAAAAAATATCTTCGCCATTTATTGATGTTCCATTGCGCCGCAAAGAGTGTCATTCAATAATAAACTTAAGTTTGGGCGATATAAACGAACTTATGTTGATACTGTAGTTCGTAAGTTTAAGGTTATTCATAACCTGAATGAAACTTCTAGGCCTCCACTTAGAATTTGTCTTTTTAAGTAACATTTGACACGGTTTTGTTTAGCACGTGCAATCTGTTGATTCCGATTATATAAACGGATTTTTGTCTGCCTTGATTNTTGTAAAAATCCGGATAATTCTTATCCAGCGGTTAACTTTTGGTTATCTTCAATTTCATGATATCTTGTTTGAAGATAACCAAAAGTTATCCGATGGCTAAGAGTTATCCAGATTTATGGCTACTGGTGACCAGACAACGAAGTACCGGTTCTGAGCTGACAAGCGGCCATGTTCTGGAAATACGACAGCGAGGGGCGCCCATTCTGAGTCTTAGCAATAACAGATTAAGAAGTGCTTTATAGAGTTGTTTGTCTGGAACGACATTCTATGAGTAATTAATTCACAATTTTGGTTCAAAACATGTCTTCAGGTCCCAACCATGAATTTCAAGGATGCAACATCTGATTTTGAAGCATTGGACGTACAAATTAACTCAACGCTCACTGGTTCGTGCGAAAGTATTGCACAGATATGATGTGAAGAATGGGGTATTCAAAGACCAACCAGGAGAATGAGGCGGATGTCTGAAGAATTGGCAAGGGATTCCGGGCTTTCTGCTGAAAAGAAGGTTGTGTGTGTAATGAAGAGTGTTTTTGAAAGATTTCAACAGGAAATAACAACAAGATACATTCGCCTCAATGACTTGAACTCAAAATTTGGATTTTTACTGGATGTTCACAATCTTCTTGAAAGCGAGGATTTGAAAACGCTTCGCAAATATTGCTACGATAAAGCAAATGTTAATGACACTGATATAGAATGCGAAGAACTGTTCAACGAGATTCAGGACTGTAAAATATATTACTTACAACGAGATGTTATGCCGTAGTACCATTGACACCTTTGGACCTTACTTAGTTTTTCATTGTGTCGTATGTTGATGTATTTCCCTTCTCTTGTATCTAAATGCATCGATGGGACAAGATCGTCTCTGTGATCTTGCACTTCTCGGTATAGAGAGGGAAATAGTTTAAAATAGACTGAGGCTATCATTGACATATTAGCGGGCATGAAGGCCAGGAAAATCAATTTAGTATGACGAATTTTTGGAATGGGTGCATTGGGTCGCTGTTGATATAGACTGACCGTTTATATTATGATTGGTGTCGTTGTAGAAGTTTACATTTAATTTTCTTCAAATTTCTTCGTCATATTGAGTATCGACTAATGTGCTCTTATTTTTTAATGGCACCGAATACTGTACTCCAATGTTTGACGGGTAGGACTGGGGCGCACAATTTATACATTGTACCCGGGCGCCGAATACTGTCGCTACGCCTCTGATAAAATGTCCCGTATATTAAATCGATGCCATAAAATTATGACCAAACCAGTGTCGCTTAGCATAAATAAAATGCCCCAGATCCTTAATAGCTCCCATAACATTAGGACCAAACCAGTGTCGCTTAGCATAAAAAATTGTCCCAGATCTTTTGAAGCTGCCATAAAATTCGTGATCAGAAACCCATTGTTGAACAAATTAATAAAAACTATACAAATAATGCATGCAATGGTATAGACAAAGAGTTAGGAATTGTATAAATACCATTGATGAAAACGAGTACTCATTCTAAGTAAGAGTGTACATTTAAAATATCACAGATTCAGAATAGATTACGCAAACTTTATATTACAGTAAACAATTTTATTATTACATATTGTTAGATAAGTTTGTAGACACTATTACGTATTTAAGATTAAAAAGGAGTCATCGAACAAAATAATAAACGCTTACCTGAATGACAACTTTAATTCAATGCTTATAACAATAAAATTACGATATGCATTTCCATTTTCTGATCTTCCATCTATTAAACTTTTTTCAAACCACATTGTTTTTCAGAAACGTTTTTATTCATTGCTTAACAATCTGACCAAATACGCGATTTACGAATTAGATTGAGCGATTTATTTTAATCCTTTAGAAGTTCATTAATGCATGACAAACACACAATCCAGAGTATTTCTTGAATTTGTTTATTTTACTTTAAAACAGCAACCACGTCCGAATTGTTGTACCGAAAATCCAGTGCGTCTAGCTTGTTTTCGTCACAGAAATTACGTCACACGAGATACGTCATTAATTGCGTAAAGAGTTGAATAAAAGTATGGAAAGCTGGTTTGGTAATACATTTTACTGAAGGACAAAAATATAATAATATGTAATATAAACGATAACCTACGGCACAGGTGGATCTGACGTCTATAATCGACCCTTGCCGTATAACGACCCTCGGTTCAAAGGCCGTCGGGTCTTTGTATTGGCAGCTTGCCGATTATAGACGTCCGGCCCAACTCTGACGTTTATGTTATTGTCTGAATATTGGATAAGTTTAAAATAAAACGAAAATGTCTAGGCATTAACAGAAAAGCTAGTGGTTAGAGCCGAAAATTTACAAATATTGCACCTGTAGGTCCGAGCCCCACGATAGCTACTTGTGTTTGTGTTTAGTAAGTTTATTTCATGTACACGATAGTTAAATGCATAACAATATGACAAAATTTGAAAACATACATTATCGGTATTTTGATATTGTCCTATTGAACTGTCACATCAAATTCGATATGAATATTCGCGTGTTTTTTTTACGCAATGTGTCGAAAACAAATAATGAGGGCAAAATTAAGCATAATACAACAAACACTATTTTTCGAACGTTTTACTCATCATTCGCTTGGCTGTATTTAACTCATTCTTTAATTGTGAGTTATGTAAAGGTTTTAATAGGCATGCACTAATGCACTTAAGATAAATATTAAAGATTCCCGGTACGTCATGGCATTGATTTTAGGCGCATTAATACGTAAGATTGTAGAAATCCAAATAGTGTTGCAAACTGGTCTTATGGATACAATGGAACAAGTATAGAAATAATTTCGTATTATCCGAAAACTGTTAGCTCCATAATGACAGTAGAGTTTTATTCAGGCTGTGTAATGGAAATTAAAGGGTTTATTAAATACTCAACGAAGTTTTCGAAATTTCACGGATTACAATGGGTCCCACGGAGAAGCGTAAGTGGAAAAGTAAGCAGGTAAACTGACTAAATGTTATATAAACTGGTTAATTGTTTCAAATCCAGTTAATGGTCGACATATTTCTCAAATCAAATGGTCAAATGGGACGCATGAAGTTGTTTACACAACCATTACACCGTTAGGTAAAAAGACGCTTAAGTTTGAAACCCATATTTTTTATACCGAATTACCGATACCAGTGTACGTAAATGTTCTGATATCTTACTAAAACCTTTCGGAATACAATTATTATTTTTAGAAATACTAACTTGAACTAACCTCATCAACAAATGTTTGAATTAAGGAAATACCATATTTATCATTCTTTCGATTCAGCCTTGTTTTCTCACAGATTAATGTTAATTCAACACTTAATATCGATACCTACTACCATTTACTGATGAGCCTACTTTAACTACTGAGCTAATTGTGTATTGCATTAACACTGTCTTATCAAATCTATATGGGCACAACTCAATACATGTAACTGGGGAGTGAACTAATAATAACACCATTATAGATATGCACTGGCTGACCTGTTTGATAAGAACAGTTTACAGTGGACAATATTAAAGAAATGCACTATATAGTAGTAAATGTCACTTGTGTGTATATCTTTATGATTGATTGTGACACTTTGATTCATGTGTGTGCTTTAACCATGTACATACTATCACGTGTATTATATTACAGTAATTATTATAAATTAACTATTTTACTTGTCATTGATTGATTAAAATGTAAGTTTGCCATTTAGCACCAAAAGAATATGATGTTAATACTTAAAATATCTAAGTCACCAATTTCCGTTTTCTTTACTTATGACTCACAGAAGGAGAGAAAAGAAGACCTGTTCTAAAAGTCCTATATGTCAATCAGTCAATCAAAGTTTAGCCTTCCCGTGGAAATGTTAACGCCAATTTAACAGCGTCCTTAGGGGTATATTTTAGAGAATATTATTGGCATTTAACAAACAATAGCTTAACATGCTTATCAGCACTATGACAAGGGAATTTTCACTGCTAAAAGAATATGTGACTCTGGTAATATGTATTAAACTTGAGATTACTTCTTAGATTTCTATTGACCTTATTTATTTTGCAATTGCCCCAAATGGGATTGGCTTATACATCTAGTCAATTACTCAGAACAAGTATATATGTTATTATCCTGCATACCGGTAGTCATATGTACATTGTGTAATTAATGCTAGCATTATTTAAGTTGAAATGTGAAGTAAACGTTATATGTAAATGTTATATTTGTAAAGACTGGTTAAGTAGAAATTGGAATAGAAGTGTCGTTATGTGAAACATTTTGAAGACATGACTCCTGGCCTAAAACTTAATATACCAGTGGTGTGGGTAACCTAATTAAATGAAAAGTTGCAAAGAACACAGTTAACTTGATCCGAAGAAACCGAGGACAAAATTATTAATTGTTGATTCAGAGCTATTTATCGGTTCAAACCACACAACTAGTGTGTGTACTGTTAAGTAGGAATATACGCTTGAGGTAAATAAATTAGTGAGTTAATAGCCACGCACCAGGAAAAACAAAAAAACAACGGGACGCCACTTTCATTAACAAAAAAACTAAACAAGTGGTTTCATCATCGGGACGTTGTATTATGTGATTTCATACAGTCAAAAAGTTTAGTAAGCTGTGTGTCTAGAAAAAAGCAAGTGTTATGTCAGTTATTTAAGAAAAAGGCTAAACGAAAAACGACGAGCATTATATTTACAATTAGTCTGAAAATGTAACAACAATCTTTGACATGTGTTAGGTAACTAACTGAACAATACACCCTAGCAACGTTAACAAATATCGGTATGATAGTTTTTAAAGCAATGATATTCTATAAATCTAATTTAATTATTATCGATTTTTATTAACGTTTAATTATAAAAATGGTTCCCTTTAAATATCAACCACTGCATATCTAGTCTTATCATTCATCAAGTTACATGTTAAAGGGGTTCTTTTTCCGAATCGGTCATCTTCTCAAGAAGTTTAAACACTAGTGTGTTATATTGTGTATGCATAATAGCGTCTTACCAAATACATACATAGTAAACTATTATCAATAGAGACACGAAAGGTTCAGTACAGGATTGATAAAACTCTCAGAGACACCAAAAGCGGAACACACTTTTGTTACAATCCGCTATTAAATGCAAGTGATCAATTCCTTTCAAATTACATTCAAAATAATGGAAATATCGTGCACACAATGCAAAACATAATAAATTAAACCGGATAGACCAGACTGGAATGGTCAGCGTATTTCGGTTTTAACCCGTTTTATAGAATGCCGAGCCTCACGTATTATTCACAATATAAATCTTTTAAATAAACATTATCTTAATTCCATTGCACTTTAAATTTAAAAAGCAATGAAACAAAGTGTGAATTCATTTATTTTTAAATGTAATTTATCTGTGGTTTAGTGTAAATCAAGGCTTTTGCAACTTTCATCCTGTATGGTATGTTAATTTGTTTTGGTCAGTTAACTCATCATGTACGCTTCAAGAGACTTGCATAGTCCCTACCTTTTTTATTCCTGGATTTGACCGTTTATATATTCACAAGTATAACCTCAACCGGTTCTTTATTTTCTGTGACTTATTCATGAACGACTTTAACAACGTTATCAGTTTAAGTCCAAGACATGATTTATCTTATCAATTTTATTGCAATTTCAGTTGCAACAGAGTTATTAGTGTAAAGTAAGAAATGTTCGGTGCGGTTTACAAAATGCTCGGTTTAGCAATGCTAGTGTTACTTGAAATACAATGTGTTCTGTTCAGGAATGTTAATACAGGTTCGTTGCGTTAAGTGTTTAATTTAGTCGCATATCATGACAACACGAATACACAAGAATCAATTCGTGTATAACTATATTTTAAAGAGTGATATAGGAAAATAACATTCTGAATTTTAACATGAATGCAGTAAACTGTTCGGGAAATATGTGTCAAGTGTATTATAGCGAAGGAAAATCCATTGATTACGATATATTACATTTTTTTTTTCTATTAAGAAATCGAACTCTTTAAATACAAAAACAGCTCTGTCAATATAGAATATAAAAGAAAAATTTCTTAACATTTAGTGGATGACAAAGGGATTGGAATTTCAAAGATCTTGTTTTCAAAGTATGTTGTTTAAAATAACTGCATATAATAAACAAAATATGTTTTATTATATACTTTGAACAGTATACGTGCATATGCCAATAGAGTATGATAACATATATACTAATATAAAAGCTGCAGCACATATCATATAACAAATAATAAATGTTGTTGTATTAACACAGTATTTGTCTCGTAATTATGTTACTAGACGTTTTGCATAATTAATGACAGGCACAGCTTCAACGGCTAAACCAACATCAACGTCTTATACAACACCGATATCTGCAAAAACAACGAACATGACAACCTTAAATGGAACAACAACAGCATCGACAACTACACAAATTCCTTCGTCATCAACGACAATTACAATCACACTCTCTGCACAACCAACCTTGGAAACTACAGCGATATCAGCTGCGTCAACAACAATGCAAACTTTAAAAACCACATCGACGTTAAAAACAACTACACCATCAACAGCAAATGCAACAAAAACAGTGCCGATATCTACTAAAGAAACACCTGAATCCACAACTACTAAGAGAACAACAACACATGTATCAACAACTGAAACAAGTCCCGCGCAAACAACGACTTCAACGACGCATGTACCTTCAACTACTACAACAACTTTACATACAATTTCTACGACACCTCTACCAACAACTACTAAAACAACTCTTGCATCAACAACTACTATAACACCTGTATTATCCACTACATCACCTGTGCCAACTACTACTACAACAACGTATGCATCAGCAATAACTACAACACATGTAACACCAACTTCTACAGCATCAACTGCATCGACACCTAGAACAACACCTTCAACATCCATTACAACAACAACTTCACCATTCACTACAACACCTGTACCAACAGCTATAACACCTGCATCATCAACTACAACACCTTCATCATCAACTACAACATCTGCATCATCCACTACAAAACCTGTTTCATCCACTACAATACTTGCATCATTCACTACAACACATGTATCCTCAACTACAACACCTGCATCATCCACAAAAACACATGCATCATTCACTACAACACATGTACCAACAACTATAACACCTGCATCATCGGATAAAAAACCTGAATCATCCACGACAACACCTACATCATCCACTTCAACACCTNCGAAAGTGATGACCCTCCGAACACTCAGTGTAGTTTTTGGCTCAACAGGACGCGCGCTTGTGTGAACCTACAGGGCGGCTTAATATGTATGTGCAACAAGGGATGGACCGGCACGAAATGTGAAAATTGTAGTACCAAATGTTGATCATCATTGAATTATCTTACTTGTATTTTAGTCATGCGAACAAAATGTATACTGATTATATGTGAAATATTTGTGCATACGGATGGGATCAACGTTGGTAAATGTTGTTTTAACAGTTTATCAATACAATACATTATACTGTCAGCTCGAATGAAATGTTAACATAATATGTTCATATGTTGCAATTAAATAATGTTATATTTTTATTTATTTAATAAATACATTTCAAATACTGTTTAATGTAAAAGTCGAACGCCTTAAGACTATGTCATTTAGCATGTTTATGTATGTATTTTTGCAGATATTAATGAATGTTTACAACCGCATTCATGTGGTGAACAAGCTCTTTGTGCCAACCATGTGGGAAGTTATAACTGTTCATGTCCGCCTCAATTGCCACAGGGTAACGCTTTCATTGGGTGTTTCGGTAAGCATCAGTTTGTTGTTTGAAACATGTTATAAAACTTATTAATAACTATAAAGTGTTGTTCGATTTGCTTTTTGCTCAGATTTAAACGGTATAATCAATATATGTTGTGCATTGGGAACACATTTTTGTATATGAAATACAGTTAAAGCTGTGAAGATTCATTGTGTTGTACTTACTCATATATATCTACTTTGTATAGTCGCTTTGAGATACGGTATTAAAACATATAAATTGGTCAAATCATGTTAAACTACATCACTTCAATTAATTATGCCGTTCATGTTGATTCTCATTGTTTTAGAGCCTGAAATCATTTCATTTGAAACAAATGGAACAAGATTCAATGGTGACAACGGCATCTTAGATACATTTCAAATACCAAACAGGTTTCCGTACTTTGGAACATACTACACTTTATTCAGGGTAGTGTATCCATTTTATTAATATGTTCCTATTGTAGTTACGTCATGTATTCCACACATGGAAACTAAACAGTAACTATATCAAACAATTTTTAATTACGAAATGTTTCATTCAATATGGTTCTTTAACTGGGGTCGAAGCCTTACTTATAAAACATGCTGTCATTTCGTTGTCTTTTTTTTTGTCCCAGCCATGCATGGATCGATTCATCGCTCTCGACCCCCAACCACTGTACAATCAATATGGCGGCGAAACTCCCAGCGAGTGGACAGCTGCTGTTCAGAAGCATTTCGTCATTGCTCCGCTATGGACAACATTGCCAGCAGAAACCTATCTAATGGAGGACTGTGGATCCAAGTGTTAACTGAAAAAGACAAGTCTGACGTTGTAAAAATCCAGGACCTTGTTCGCGAATACACCAACCATACCGAGTTTAATGTCAGTGTCGCTCTGGTCGCCACGTTGAAACACGTTACTATTCACTCGCCCTATGAAACCCAATATGAACTCGTCAATCATCAGGTTATTTACAAACGATATAGCAATCGATTCTCGTGACAATTATTAATACGTGTATGGCTTTCAACTTTGTACAAAACAACGTGCAAATCGATTATACTCGTAATAGCATCCGTTTCTGCTCGCGTTTTTGTTATAACCAATCATGTGAAAATGTACGCTAATATAAACTGATCAGAATTAAACAGATATGAGTGACTTAAGTTTAAAAGGTCATGACACAAATACATCGCAAGTACATTAAATGTAATAACAGTTGATGTAAAGTGGCATATTTAGGGTTTTTATAGTCAATATGCTTGATTTATATTCAGCACATCTTTTATATCAATTTTACGCTCTTTTGTTTAAAGAACCTTTTGATGCAGGTTATATTAGTGACTGATGGAATGTACACGTATATTATGTTCAACTACGTCAGAGAACAGTTCAGTATCAGACCATTTCCAGAAGTACCTGTAGGTAGTGGTTTCACGCATTTGGAATATTCCGCATCTGTTCTTTCTACAAGAAACAACTTTACGAATCTAATTAAGGGATCCAACGTTTACTCAGGTAATTTATTTTACCACTTTCATGTTTGGGGGTGTGAATGCTAGTCTTTTCCGATATTAATCAGATTATACTCAATGAAGAGCAAACAGTTACACACGTTTATATACGTGTAAGGAGTTTGTAGAAATACGAAACTTTTGTTATTTATTTACTAGTATATTGACTGTATTAATTACTTTGTTATTTGTAATGAACAATAGTGTAATTGATTTAATTTTGTTTTGTGCCTGATTGATCTATTATATATAATACGTTTAGAAAATATTTGAAGAATTAATTATGTATTATGCTAATATGCTGTTTCAAATTATAATTCTATATCGATGTTAACTTTATATTGTCTCTTGAACAGCATTTCCCGGTCGATGGTTGTACAACGTTACAACTATAACCGCATCCATGTGGAACGAGACAAGATGTTTGAAGTTTGTGAAGGAAAATAACAGCACATTGAACAGCTGGATTACAGAACAGCTTGTATATGCATAACCCTGTCCCTGCCAAGAGGTTCTAATGTTAGAGGTATGAGCTGAAGTCGGGTATTAGCTACAATGTGTTAATGAATTTGGCTTCATTCAAGACCTTCTTAAATTTGAATAATTTATGGTCATTTATGTAGTGTAGAATAGTATATTGACTCAATTAATAGGTTTATTGAATTGTGTTTACATACATTTACCGATAGATGTACATTACTCCTGTTTATGGTATTTTAAAATGATTTTGCCTTTATTAAAGACCTACTCCAAATATATGATAACACAATTTTAATTAAGATCTATTAATTATACGGCCTTGTGTTATGTCCATTGAGCTTTATAAACATGGACCGCCAAATATTGCAAAGTGGCCGTTTTCAACCTCTGCATGGTAAAATGTTTCAGAATTACACGTTTATTCAGAAAAACGAGATATTGCCGGGAATTGGAACCAAGTTCACTCACACTACGTGTTACGAGTCCTGGTTCTTCAGCGCCTATGGCATTAAGCAGAGATGCTGTTACATGTGAGTTAACATATTTGATTAAATTATAATTGTATGTGTTACCTAACACACTTTAAACAAATGTATTGATAAGATTCCGGTAAGATGCGTTTTTCATTTATAGTTATGCAAATGTGTTTAAGTATTTACATTCTGGTACTTTTTTTTTAGTTTTAAAAAGATAATTTATTCGAAGAACTAAACGAATCAAAATGTGTGTGTGTCAAGTGCGTGCGTGATTACTTTTTCTGTCAACCGTTACTTTGACATTACAACTTTATCAGGTTCAGCAAGCTGCAGTCTCAGTATCCGGGGGCTGTAGCAGCGGAGTTTGAGAACTCCACCATTGCATCACTCCTCCAGGATGGCTACTACCAATGCTGCTCTCCTGATGGCAGCCAGAAATACTGTAACCTGTACCAGGCGATCAACCCACCGGATGACTGCTCTAGATATACGATCAGTGATGAGATACCACTGGAGGAGATGAAAGATAGTCCACATATTGAAGACGTGTCGGTGGATGTGGAGAAGTTAGCAAACAATCCCCGAAATCGGGCTTTGAGACATGTATTAAATGATTGTGACCAGAAACAATCCGAATCAAACGTTGACAGTTTGTATGACGAGTCAATGTTGCAAATTGTGTACAGCAAGCTGAGGAAGATATTTGGGTTCGGATAGAGAACACAATATGATTTACCCAGCCGGTAATCATATTACCTGACATGAGTTGACATTTTAACGGGTTGCTTAATTTGTGTGCTGTTGCGTGCTTGTGTGATATAATTTATCCCCGTTAAATGTTCCTGCCATTAACAGTATTGTTACATACCTGTAGCATATTTTGAAACGTTATTGTACTGTGTGCATTGTGTAATGATGAGAAAACAAATATGACCATCCTGAGTGAACGTATTCAACAGAAAAGGAAGTCATCTTTAAACGCAATTTACAAGTTAAAAACTTCTTCGCCATTTAGCGAATTAAATATTTGATGTTTTACGCGAAGAGTGTCATTCAACAATAAGCTTAAGTTTGGGCGATATAAACGAACTAATGTTGATACTGTAGTTCGTAAGTTTAAGGTTATTCATAAGCTGAATAAAACTTCTAGGCCTCCACTTTATAAAAAGGTGTTTACGAATTTGTCTTTTTAAGTAACACTTGACACGGTTTTGTTTTGCACGTGCAATCTGTTGATCCCGATTATATAAACGGATTTTTTTTCTGCTTTGATTGTAATTTGATTTCTATTTTTGGCCCCGGGGGAAGGAGTTCTTCGTGACTAGCGTTGGAATGCAATGAATGCATCTTAATGAAAATTGGTATCTAACCAACGTAAGTTTTGCAAAACATCATACTATATTGTATTTAAATTTATTTTTTTCGTTTTAACCATCAATTTTTGAGATATATGCCCACAGAATTTGTAATTTTATCCACAACTGTAAAAATATCTTTGAATCGTTGAGCATAATTTTGCAAAAATAATGGTTTATTAACAACCGCTTGTTGTTTCCACACATATCCAAACCCTATGGACTGCAACTTATTGCGTAATGAGGTGACCCAGTTTACGTGTCCTTTGTCTTCAAAGGATTTAAACATTGCATAGCACTTTTAAGATAACCCGTCAACACGATGCGAAGATAACATGAAATAACTTTATCCGCCGACATTTAAAAAAGTGTGTTAAGGCGAATGTAATGAATTTCAAAATGTCAGTGATGTACGTATTTTTAGTTGCGATATAAATTGGAATTTTCTGTAGTGGATTACTTCTTACAGAGAATAAAGGTAATCTTTATATTTAATATTTAATGTTATAAGTAATATTAAAAGAATGTGTTTCACCTAGTTTACAAGGTTTACGTAATTTACTAAGTAAATACATTAAGCCAGCACAAAACGCTTTCAGAATGTACTGAAACATGTTAGTCGTTATCGTTATCGTTCTTAAACACATACACATTTTTGAAGTATACACTATTTTACTTGGATATTTTAAGAGATTTTCGTTTTAAACGACCAATATAACTAAAATTAAGCAGAAAATGTTAACACTACTTCACTACGCTATAGTTGTTACACCAATGAATCGCTTCTTCATGTCGTTTTAACGATGGAATAAATTTGTTAATGTTATTTTATACATATGTAAAACAATTGTTTCAAATTCAGCATCACATTTATTTTAAAAACGCAGATAATACACACATACTTCATAGTGGTCAATATAGTTTTTCTATATAAATGTTATCCAGCATTGTATCAAAGATTCAACAAATTATAAAATATTGTACATAAGTGAACGAAGTAGAACAAAGAATGTTAGACAAAACAAAAACAAAACAGAAAACAAACGTTTTCGTGTTTGCACAATCATGATTTGAAATTAAGAAAATCCAAACTCGAAACGATAAATACTTTAGATTATTTGTGTTGTGTCTTTTACCTCTAATACAACAGATGGAGACAGTTAAATACAGTTTATATTTGAATGCACAGTATGATATTATACACATGTAGTACGAAAGGCCGAGTTGTAAAGACAGGATCTTTTTAATTCAAAGAATAACGTTTCGATTCCCGATGGCGGTTAACACTCTTTTTTATTCAGTCATTTGGTCACATCCTTAAGAAATAGCCAATACCTTTATTAATAATAGCCAATAAAACACTTAGTTTGCAAACTATAGATAGAGCGTTACAAACAATAATTTTATCGTGATATCGCATTGTTATTTCGCATTCGACTTTTAGATCGTAATCTCGAAACGTAATTTCGCGACTTTGCATCATATTATCGTGCCTTCGCATTGTGTTTTCGCATTCCTTCCCGTGCAATTCAGAACTCCACAGGGCGAAATCCCGATATGCAGTTGCGAGATTATGATGCGAATATTCGAGAATACGATGCCATATCGTGATATCACAATGCGTGGTCGCACGAATTCGACTTAAGTAAAATATTCTCCAATACAAGGAATGGAATTCAATATAAAGAAGTTAGATATGTTATTTAAATAGTGTTAATAACCTAATTTTTGTGTTAAAGAGTAGCGTTTCGAGTTAATCGTGTCATGCAATTTAAAAGCCTTAATACTGAATGGTAATAAATAATTTAGCAATAACAGCAAGCACGTGACTTTTAAGGTTGTGGATTTTCGAAAATGTGCACAATGGCGGCCTCAATAGCAATATACAGTTGAAGATATTACACATAGTAAATGGCACATCAGGCCAAGCGTCTGCTGGTGACATAAAGATAATCAGGACATAATGATAGTGGTCCGTGTTCTAAATAAATCCATTAGATAATCTGTTAAAAAATAAAGATTAATTGTTTTCACTATCCCGACGCTTAAGCACATATACAACCGTAAAATACTTCCAAAACAAACACATATTAATGTATTTCCTATTAATTTAAATACGATTTTGTTTATTGAATAAACACATTTGAAAGACGTTTTAAGATCAAAGTTGAGCGCCTTTCGATTCGCACTGAATATCTGTGTCATTCAACATGCTGTCGTTTTGTGTGTGTTGTTTATGCATGGATGGATTTCTCGCCCTCGACTTCCAGCCACTGTACAATCAATAGGGCGGCGAAACTAAATAACATTTGGACATTTTGACAGTTATGATTAATAGCCATTTATAATATTCTTGTTTTTTAGCCAGCTTAAATGTTGAGTTATTATTATTATATTAGGTTACCCATTAATTGTCGGCATTCGAAACCTAATTAAGCGTGCATTGATTCTTACTAAACACTGAATGTATTCTTCCACGTGCTTGCGTTTATTAAAATAATAATTGTACAACATGCACATGTTATTTGTTTAAAAAACAATTTCAGTATAATTTATGTTACATTATTTTTGGAATAATTTGAGCTGTTGCTATTCATAATTATATCATACAACATCCGAATAAATATGTTAGTACATTGAAGCATCAATTCGTTTTCGAGTTATAGTAGAAGTAGTAACAGTTTAAGATTAAAATTAGTATAAACATATTTTTCAAAATATTGAACATAATGAATTGATTAATAAATGTGCACATAGATGTCGATGAATGCCGGAACCCCGATCAAAACGATTGTCACTACTACTCCAACTGTACAAAAGCTACACGTGCAAGTGTATCGAGGGTTATGATGATCTAGACGGGAACAGAGGTCGAAGGTGTGAAGGTGAGATCAAGGCACATAAGTTCAGATTGAGCAAACGTGCACATGTATCTTTACCTTATACTCGAATGACCTTTCGTAGTAATTAGTTCAAAGTAGAATTTGGAAATAAAAACTTATAAATTAAGATTCCGTATTGTCTTTTAAACGGTAAAATACGTATAAACTGCTTATCGTGAACCTACTTAATAACCAAGTCCAACCAAATGATCGCTATTTCTTAATTAAAGAACAAGCAGCTCCATTGCTTGTTTGATGGTTACTTGTAAAAAAACAAATACATGTTGTCTCGTTGACAAATAGACCAACCTGTTCGCATCTTGGATTATTTTGATCGCTTTTTTCTTGTGTAAGCTGTCTATGCCCCTACAGTCAATTGGTGTATAGCAGATTTTAGTGAGTAACGGATAGGTTAAAAGTTTATTGCAAAATACTTTTATTTATGTTAAGATTTATAGTTTTCTATGAATTGAATACAAAAAGCCTATCATTGTTAAGTTGATTCATGTTGTTGTTGACGTATGTCAATGTTTACAACTGTTTCTTTTTTCGAAAGCAAAACAAGGTCGCGTTATGTACGCAACGTTTTGTGATGAAAGGAAAAGCGAAGACGTATGGTTTCTTGAATTTGGCAGATTTTGTTTGGTAAACATAATGTTCATTTATGTAATATTTTAGTTAAATATGTCCTTTACAAACGTAAGAATGCTCAGAAACCAAATTGATGCGTACCATAAACAATAAGCATGAAAGCTGCAACTCGTGATTTTGTGAATAACGGATATGTGGTGACCCATATTCAGGAATGTTGGGATTGTCGCAAACTACATATAAACTCAATTGAAGATGTCCAATACACAGGTGGTTGGCGTATGGCTATGATATTTATTATTAAAAACATCATTTTGAATTAAAAATAATCAAATTATAATGAAAAATCGATTTCTATGAAAACATATTTTCCACTATCAAATATAATATATAACAAGGTAATCAACTCAAAATAACCCGAATATAGGGTGCATCGCTTTGAACAGCTATTTCTTCATCAATTGTGCAGCGATTTCCATGAACTTGGTCTTATTAAACGCAGAAATGAATTTCCTTTCTGGAAATGTACATATCTTTCATTTATTTTTCACAAATGCTTGGTCAAATTTTAAGAATTAACACGATACACATGTTATCCGATAAAGACCTAAGCAATCCGGTAATGACGGAATCAGTGTACCATGAAATTCAAGCGGTAAACAAATAAATTTTTTGTCAGAAATTTAAAACCGCTGGCATGTTTCAATAAAAAAGACATTTGTCTGTCGAAGTTTAATAGTTAAATTACTGAATGCATGGTGTTTACGTTGAAATGAGACTCGAAGTCCTTAGCTATCCGTTATACACCAATCGACTGTACCGATTTATATCAATGGGAAATATCCACAACGTTTGATTTTCTTATGTGTATAACATCCATACATTGACACAGATCACAACAAATGTGATGACCTTCCGAATACTCAATGCAGTTTCTGGCTCAACAGGACGAGCGCTTGTGTGAACTTGCAGGGTTGCTATATCTGTATATGCAACAAGGGGTGGACCGGCACGAAATGTGAAAATGGTAGTATCAAATTTTGATCATCATTGAATTATCTTATTTGTATTTTAGTCATGCGAACAAAACGTATACTGATTATCTGTGAATTATCTGGGCATACGGATGGGATCAACGTTGGTAAATATTGTTTGAAAAGTTTTGCATTACAAGACATTATACTGTCAGCTCGAATTTAATGTTAACATAATATATTCATATTTTTCAATTAAATAATGTTCTATTTTATTAAATAAAAACATTTCAAATACTGTTTAATGTAAAAGTCGAACACCTTTAGACGATGTCATTTTTAATAACATGTATAATTATGTATTTTTGCAGATATTAATGAATGTTTACAACCGCATTCATGTAATGAATAAGCTCTTTGTGCAAACCTTATGGGAAGTTATAACTGTTCATGTCCACCTCAATTCCCCCAGGGTAATGCTTTTCTCGGGTGTTTCGGTAAGCATCAGTTTGTTGTTCGAAACATGTTATAAAACTTATTAATATCTATTAAGTGTTGTTCGATTTGCTCAGATTTAAACGGTATAATCAATATTATGTTGTGTATTAGCAAGTCTTTGGGAACACATTTTTGTATATGTAATACAGTTAAAGCTGTGCAGATTCACTGTGTTGTTCTTGCTCATATATGCCTGGTTTGTATTGTCGCTTTGAGATACGGTATTTACAAATATAAATTGGTCGAATCATGTACACACTATATCACTTGAATTAATTATGCCGTTCATGTTGATTCTAATTGTTTTAGAGCCTGAAATCATTTTATTTGAAACAAATGGAACAAGATTCAATGGTGACAACGACATCTTAGATACATTTCATATACCAATCAGGTTTCCGTACTTTGGAACATACTACACTTTATTCAGGGTGATGTATTAATTGTATCATTATGTTCCTATTGTATTTACGTCATGTATTCCACACATGGAAACTAAACAGTAACTATAAAATAAAACAAATACGAAATGTTTCATTCAATATTGTTCTTTAACTGGGGTCAAACCTCACTTATTAAAGCGTGTTTTCTATTCAATAAAAAATATTATTATATTTAAATTTATACCATGGAATTGATGATACCGACGCTATCGAGATGATGCCAACACATTATGATTAAACTTAATTATACAATATTTCTCAGAAAAACTTGTGTGACTGTACAAATAACATTTGGCCAACTTCACATGCTGTTATTTAGTTGCTTATTTTGTCTCAGCCAAGCATGGATGGATTCATCGCTCTCGACCTCCTGCCACTGTACAACCAATATGGCGGCGAAACCCCCAGCGAGTGGACTGCTTCCACTCAGAAAAATATCGTCATTGCTCCGCTATGGACAAACATCGACAACAGAAATATATCTAATGGTGGTCTGTGGATACACCTGTTAACTGAAAAAGACAAGTCTGACGTTGTAAAAATCCAGGACCTCATTCGCATGTACACCAACCAGACTGAGTTCAATGTCAGTGTGGCCCTGGTCGCCACGTGGAAACACGTGACTGTCCATTCGCCTTATGAACCCGGATATGAACTCGTCAAACATCAGGTTAATTACAAAAGATTGTAATCAATAATCGTGAAAATAATGAATTCATTAAGGTCTTTCAACTGTGTACATCATACCGTCAAAACCGAGTATAATAGCATTTCATCAGCTTCTGTTCGCGTGTTTATCATAACAAATCACGTAAAGTTGTATTTATAAGTATGCCATTAAACACTGATCATAATGCAACCGAAATTTTAGTTTAAAACTTCACAACAATAAATAAATCTCAAGTACATTCAATGTGGTTAAAATTGTTTTAAAGATGCATATTTAGTGTTTTATTTTATTGTCAATATTGTCAATATGATTGTAAATAGATAGTCAATCTTATGTATGCTCTTTTATTTACAGAACCTTTCGATGCAGGTCATTTTAGTGACAGACGGTATGTATACGTACATTATGTTCATCTACGACCGAGAACAGTTCAGTATCCGACCATTACCGGAAGGACCGGTTGCTAGTGGTTACACGCATTTGGACTATTTAGCATCCTTACTGCCTACAAGAAACAACTTCACTAATCTAAATAAGGAATCCAACGTTCACCCAAGTAATTCATTTGACCAATTTAATTGTATTGGAGTGTAAATGTCATCATTAAGTGTGTTCAGATAATAATCAGATTATATTAAACAAAATACAAACAGTTATAGACTTTCATAAACGTGTATAGAGTTTGTAGCAATAAAGCACTTTTGCGATTTGTTTTATATTGAATTGCATTAATACTTTGTTTGTTATTTTTTAATCAACATAAATACCATTGAAAGTGTTATTGATTAAATACTGTTGGATATCGGCTAAAGTAATGCTATGCAATAACGTTTGGAAAAGATCGTCTAGTTGTATTTTAATAGTAAATGTTTCATAATGCTACTCGATCATCTATTTCAAAAGTTGCTTTTTAAGTTATAATTGTATCAACGTGTTTACTATATGTTGTCTCTATCATAGCATTCCCCGGCCGATGGCTGTACAACGTGACAACAATAACCGCATCCATGTGGAATGAGAACAGATGTTTGCGGTTTGTGAAAGAAAATAACAGCACATTAAAGAGCTGGATAACAGAACAACTTGTCTATGCATTGCCCTGCCTCTGTCTAGAGGTGCTCATGTTAGAGGTATGAGATGAAATCGTATATTATCTACATTTGTTTATGAGTTCGGCTACAGTAAAGGCATTCTAAAAAGTAAACTATTATTGGTCATTTATTAAGTATAATATACTATATTTACTTAATTAAAAGATACACGAAACTATATTTACTTAATTAAAAGATACACGAAAAGTGTGTTAACATACTTTCACCAAATAAAATACATTACTAACATCCCGTTTTTTCCTTTAAATGTTAATTTTTAAATTAATTCGCCTTTATTCATGACAAACTCAAAATATATGTGTTCACCATTTTTGATAGGTGTTATATAGTATACGGACTCCATTATTTGTTATGTCAATAGAGCTTTACAAAAATTGACAAATATTGACAAGTGGTCGTTTCCAACCTTTGCATGGTATTATGTTTTAGGATTACACGTTTACTCAGAAAGATGAGATATTGCCGGGCATTGGAACCAAGTTTAACCACACCACGTGTTACGAGTCTTGGTTCTTCAGCGCCTATGGTATAAAACAGAGATGCTGTTACATGTGAGTTAAAATATTGGGTTTAAATATAGTTATATGTGTTACCTTCACAATTTAGTGAGTTATTTTTTTTATTCAGGCGACATCCGTTTATTTATTTTATAGTATGTATGTTATGTGTTTAAATAGTGAAATCCGTGTACTTATTATTGTTGTTATTTTAAAGCCGGCCGAGTTGATGTTGGTATATTTTCCCATTTTTGTTATGTGTCGCAAAAAAGTGAACATGAGTCAAAATGTGACGGTATTTATGTCAGATGTGCAAACACTTTGGTCAAAATCGGTCAAGAAATGCCCAAATTCAGTACAAAGATAGGGCTTTTCAATTTCTGTCCATGGACAGAAATGATCTAAATTTAAACACGCCCGGGTCACATGTAAAACCACGTGACTATTGCATCATTGTTTACAACGCCATTTGCCATGGAGAAACCGTGTTATTTAGTAATTCTTCTTTGTTTTGAAAAGCGCGGAAGTGGAAATCACGTGAAATTGGCGCTCACGTGACCTAAAGCGTGCATACGTCACAGGTTAATAATAGTCTTGAGGATTCCGTTATGTACATGGTTAGGTTTCGTATTTTTGATGCTTTTGGCATTTTTTGGCAACATTTTTGCGAAAATCAGTATGGAAGAGTTAAGCTTTAGAATGTATCTGACGAATACTAGTCAATTCTGGTCAGTTGAGAAAACCAAATTGATGTGAGAAATATCAACTCGGCCGGCTTTAAGGTGAGCATTTATGCGAAGAACTAAACAAATCGCATTCTGTGTTTGTGCATGTGTGCGTGCGTGCACGTGTATGTGAACACTATTCATTTCTACCGCTACTTCGACAACACAACGTTTTTAGGTTCAGCAAGCTGCAGTCTCAGTATCCGGTGGCTGTAGCCGCGGAGTTTGAGAACTCCACCATTGCATCACTCCTCAAGGAAGGCTACTACCAGTGCTATTCCCCTGATGGCAGCCAGAAATACTGTCCCCTGTACCAGGTGATCAACCCCCCTGATGACTGCTCCACGTATACGATCAGCGATGAGGTACCGCTGGGGGACAGGCAAGGCAGTCCAAAGATTGAAGACGTGTCGGTGGATATGGAGAAATCGGCAGCCAATCCTCGAAATTATGTCATGAGAGATGTACTAAATAATGGTGGCCAGAAAAAAATCTGAATCAACTCTTGACAATGTTAAGGACGTGTCGATGTTTTAAAGTATGTACAGAAAGCCGAAGAAGATATTTGGGTTCAGATAGATATCAAAATATGATTTATCCGACAATAATCAAATTACCTGACATGAAGTGACATTTTAACTTGATGCATAACTTGTGTGCTGGTGCGTGTTTGTGTGATGTAATTTATGTCGATATTTTCTTTCGATTGTAAACATAATAGTTACTGCATTTAGCACATATTGATATGTTATAGTAGTTCATGTATTTTTATGATGATGAGATACACAATATGAATTTGCTGGGTAAACGTCTGCATCTGAAAACGCGGTCATATATAAAATCATCAAATGTAAAATTCGGTGATTTTAAGCGAATTTAACTTTTAGTTTCATCTGGCTTCTCTTAGCGTGTATCTTTTGTTTAATTATCATACAATTGTCAGTTTGATTTTGTTGTTGATATAAGTGGCGTTTGTAAAGGTTATAATTCTAAATATGCACATATTATTAACAGGAGAAAATAGCATTATCTCTAGCTTAACTTGTTAAAATATCGATTTACCAAAACATCTATACCACTAGCATAACGAGAAAGATTGGAGTCGGACCATTCCTCTATCGGACCATATATACATGAGTGACCAAACAATTGTCGAAATTGAATGTACGTCGATAAAATGTTTCACCAACTTTGCTCGGACAATCTTGCCAAATCTAATGCTCAATTTGTAAATGATAGCCCACATACCAAAGAAAAAAGTTGTATAATGTTCGACATCGGTGATCAGGATTAGACTTATGAAAGTTAGAAAAATCTATATTTGTATACGACCTTTACCTGTCTTTTGAATCAAAGTTTTGCCCACGAAATAGCATTAAATCTACTGAAAAACTGTTACAAAACACCGGCCAACGAATGTAAAATAAGAATAAGCAGTTGTAAGCTAGCAAAAGCAATTGGCAATTGGTGCTAATCAATTATCCATTGACACATTTAGATTTTTTTTATCTTATTGACCATTGGCAACCTACACTTTATTCCACACCGTTCTAGCTAAGATGTCGCGACAGCTTTCTGCAAAATGGGATTCTAGACACATAATTTTCAACTTTGCAAAAGCTTAGATCCTTATAATATAACCTGCGTAAATGGTCCTCGGCAAAAGAACTCCATGTGTCAGAAAAAAAACACATATTATTTGGCACATGATGTGAAATGATGTTTCAATACAATACTTGACTTTTTCATTGTTTTAGAACGGTTGAGTAGTGCTCGTATGATGAATACTCTCGTTTACGATGCTGCTCTCGTTGGATTGGAATATTCTCCCACACCTCAAAACACAACTACTGCACCTCAACCACAACAGACAATTTTATAAAAATTGTATTATATAATATTATAAAATATATAAAACATGTAATTTGTCAATGCTTCTTAGTTGAGGTTTACATATAAAACATGCTCGCACCGCACAGAACAGCTTTGTAAATATTACAACACAACAATAAGGGAACATCTTCAAGAAGGCAACTTAGTAAAACTAGGCTTCGTGTTAAGCTCAAAGCGTTATTCAACCGTTTTAAACCTCCGATTACTTTGCATTTACCGTTCCAAGGCGGTAATCATAGCGTTCGTCATTTTATTTTGTATGTCGATTAGTATGTATTGTAATGGTGATTAGGCTTGAAAATAAGATGTTAACACATAATACTTTATCTGGAGTTTCATCATGTTTATATTAGTATTATTGTCCGTAAATTTGACATAAATGTCCTATATGAACGACACGGAACTTATTGGTTATTAATACTTCTCCGCGCACTACCATAGATTTGGCCTGTAAAATTGTTAGTTTTATACATAACTACACACATAATTAACTGAAGTTGGTATCAAATATGTTATATACACACAAATACAGTTACCCTGCCCTCTTTCAAGTACATGTATATTCTTTTACAAACTTGCCTGTTTTGTCTAGGAGAGTAAATCGGAACGGCTGGCTTAATATTTATATTTTGCACCGACAGAACATGTACGGCGTGACTATTGGTGGATGCATTGCAATGCATAGCGTATACCATAGGACAATCAAAAACACAGGATATGTTTAGAATATGTGGATAGGAACGTTGTCGTGCTGTCGTAACGCTCATCGCTAGTACGTCTAGTCACAATATCGACGGTACTCCTATATGAACAACATAGTCATCAAAATCGACGGTACTCATATATGAACATCATAGTCATTAAAATCGACGGTACTCATATATGAACAACATAGTCATCAAAATCGACGGTACTCCTATATGAACAACATAGTCACAATATCGACGGTACTCCTATATGAACAACATAGTCATCAAAATCGACGGTACTCATATATGAACAACATAGTCATCAACATCGACGATACCCATATTTGAACAACATAGTCATCAAAATCGACGGTACTCCTATATGAACAGCATAGACATCAAAATAGGTTAACATCTAATGAAAGTTTTATATTAAGGGGTGTTGCTGCAGTTTTGCTGATTTTTTTCCATCTAATAACTTTTGCTCAAAATTTATATTCAAGTACTACACACAAATACTATATGAAAAATGAAATAAAAACATAGGGTCACCGACCTTGTTTTGATTTTATTCACCATTATATAACATGTACTTTTTNTATATAACATATTTTAGAAAATGGTGCATGCTGTCACTGCTGCGAACGGAAGACAAAAGCGTCTTGTGGATTTGAAATTTTATTCTGGGACTTTCTATTTCAGATTGACCCCGATAATATATGTTGCAAATACTCTGTAATCTGCATATTTTACAAACTGTTTAGTTTACCAATATAGGTTTTCTATACTAAATGGGCCTAGCTCTGTGAAATGTGAGTTTACTGCATGTGCGTAAATATCGTCCCAGATTATACTATGCAGTCCGCATAGGCTAATCAGAGACGACACTTTACGCTTGTATTGTATTTCTCGTTAGGTTAGGTGGAAAGTGTCGCCCCTGATTAGCCTGTGCAGACTGCACAGGCATATCTGGGACGACACTTAACTCACATGCATTAAGCCCCCTTCTCACAGAGCGAGGCTCATATTCATTCAAATGGAACATCTCATACACAAAACCGACTGTTTATACAGGTCATATCATGTGAAAATATTGCATGTTGGCTGCTTTTAATCGGCAGTGTAGTACAGACATCTCTGCAATCTAATTTGAGCCAAGCATGTGCCAATCTCGCTTTACAAAGAGAGTTCACTTTGATAAGATAACACGAAACAATGTTCTCCGACGGCAATGTAGAAAGTGTGTTAAAGCGAATGAAGTGATTATCAAGACGCCAAAGATGTTAGTAATTTTAGTCGCGATATACGTTGGGATTTTCTGCAGCACATCATCTAATGCAGAGGCTACAGGTACTTTTTTAATTTACAATTTTCCGTAATCACTAGTGTAAGTAAATATATTTTAGCAGTTACTTCTACTACACCACATGCTTATGCACTCTTTTTTTAATTTTGAGTGCATGGTACAATATAATAAGTCCGATAGCCTTTCAATTAAAAGAATTACGTTTCAAATCCCGATGACAGCTTTAGTGTTTCTTGTTCTAAAAGAATTATGTTGGTATAGTATTCGCTACTATTGGTCTTAAGTTCCAATATTGACCGCTACCAAGTTAAGTCGTTTAGTGACGGCTAAAGAACAATGGTAACTTCTATTAATACCGCCATTCAAAAATCGGTATGTATGTTCCTTCTCATTTGTTACAGATATGTGCGCCTGTTTTATTTGCTCTTAGAACATACGGTTCATGGAACAGATAATGAATACTAAGTATGTTTTTATTTAGAAAAACTGATCACATAGCATTTTAGGTGGCGTAAAGCACGAAACATATCACGTTCCCGAAATTCAACCATACCGCGTCATTTTACCTGTTTTTTTTTATACCGACGTGACATCTGATTTGTATAATATTGTTCCTGTTATTTTGTTTAAACTGTTGATAGACTCAGATAGTCAGCTCATTAAAACAACTTATCAAATATACATATATTAAGTATAATTATAATATAATAGAGAACAAACATAATATCATTAAACAATGTTATAAAATAGGTGGCTCCCCACCTTGTGCTTAACGTCTATATTGGGTGTTAATAATGTTGATGAAATATTTAATTAGTTTAGTAATTAATCTGTTATTGCATGTAACAATAATAGCAAAACAGTGTTTAACAATCAATATTGTATAATCTTATGCAATCAGAATGCTTTTGTATTTCAGGCTGCTCCGATCTCAACAATCATACAAACTGGGAAACAATTGGACCTCATATTCAAAATATCAGGATGTTGACAGGTCGTGCTGTCGTTTACTGTCAGATGGGTTATCAGGCATACCTTAATGCGGTAAAGATATATTCAGATCACTTCGCAATTGCCTGCAAAAATGGGTCTTGGGACGTCGGCCCTGTTTGTCAAGAAAAGGGTAAATAAAAGCGCATACTAAATTATAAAAACGAAATTGCAAAAAAGCATCAAAACATGAAACGCACCAAAGTTGGATAAAACATTCTAACACATCAAAACTAATTTAAATAAATAACACATGCGTTTGTGTTATTTCGATCTGATACTTTTATGTTGTTTCGTTTTTCTGGAATTTGTAATGGATTACTTTGGGCATGTTTCGCTAAAAACAGTAAAACATATGTATTATAAAAACTGAAGCACTCACCGCTTACAGGTTGATACAGCGTATTGATTACCAAAGAAATTGTAATGGTATTCGAGGTTAACATTTCCAAATGAAGTTTTCATTATAGCGAACAAATAAAAAACATTTTCATCGTTCAACAAAATAATAACAAACGGCAGAATCAGCCTCCCGTACCTTCCAATACCGTTGTTGTCGTATTAGCTCCAAGAAAGGGTAAGATTATAAAAATATCACATCCCGTAAGTGGTGATACAACGTATTGTCGATTAGATCATACATCGCCGTTTTGAGGTTTGGTAATACGACGCATTGCCTTCTAAGGGATGTATTGTTTTATTATAGGCAGCAAACAAAACCGCTAAATACTTTAATATCTTCCCTAATCAGCCATGTTCCAAAGCCTGTTTAGGTCACATTTCATTATGTTGCAAAACGCCGCTTTGACAGATTATTTAAATCAATTTTATTTTAGAAATTATTTCTGGGCAATTCATAATTCACACGTACTTAATCTAGTTATAAAACAGAATGAACTTCCGTACGGTTCAATACGGCCAGGGCGAATGAGCGGCTACATCTATGTTCAGATTCGTTATATTTACTAGAAGGCGTCTTCTCTATTGAAAGTTGTTTGTTTATATAAGTCATAAAAATAATACATGCGAACAGTTTCTTGTCATATGTAAAAAATAATATATATTTTATTCAAAGCGTGTATGATCATCAACACCACTACCATCATCATCATCCTCATCATCATCGTCGTCAACATAATCATCATCATCATCATCATCATCATCATCATCATCATCATCATCATCAAAATCATCATCATCATCATCATCATCATCATCATCATCATCCTTCTTTAAAGGTACAATGCTTTGATGATTTCAATCACAATGTTGTCTTTACTAAATTGATATACATGAAATAAACATTGCTTAACAGATATGTAAAGGATTGTTACGAGCAAGATCGCTACATATATAGACAAGGTTTTGTTTATACGAGACAAAACCTCACGAATAATGAAAAGACGGCTTACTTCAAGGTGAAAGTAATACGTTTCTGTAAAACATCAGCCTTTAATCTAAAAACAAATTTGTCCAAACTGTTAACAATATGATAATATGATGTTTAAGGTCGCGTTCAAGCTTGCGGTTGAGTCTATATACTATCCTTGAATGAAAGTTAAACGCGTGTTACCTTATGCAGGTTGTATTACTCATCTTAAGTTATCATACTTAGTTACTAATGTGCTATGTATAGCAAATTATCGGGGCATTGTTCTGAGATAGACGCGGTAGTGATTTAGTATTTATTTCAATCTGTTTTAGTGATTTAAGTACTTTGTGGGCCACTAGTTATGCAGTTTTTGTATAGTTTACCAAGATTAACTATGGCCTTGACATTACGCATACATATTTTAAAGTACTATTACCAAGCATAAATAGGAATGTTTTACATACAGATCTACAGACAAACTAGTTCCCCATATAACTATTGGTGTGGTTTTATTTAAGCTCTGGATCACGTCCAAACGAATTCAAGTACTAACATAGGACAACAGATATATAATGAAATGCATTCAATACATTGATGAAAAAAGTTTCAAGTATCGTGTTGTCATTGTAGAGTTGATATATCGGCCAAAGGCAATAAACTCATCACATTGGATACCACGAATCAGTTCTTACAGAAGCAGTCGATGAAATGTCGTACCGTGACATTGTATAAATTAATGATGATAAATCCATTAGTTGACATGTAGAATAAGAAGTTCATATGACTTTGGTCATGCGTTAACATTTCAGTGCTAAGTAATAGAAATACATGTAAACTGTATACTCGATTATGTGGCCTGTGTCGTACGAAAGGATCGGAATAATGTCTTGACCCAATGTCGTACACTTCTTAATCTAGTCACACAACACGAACACTTAACACAACACGCTTACTGAGAGAACATGGAGATCGAAACGATCAGCCGAGTCAACAATTTTGATTTCTGTCATAAACCAATACTTGTAATGAAGCACTGTGTTATTTGAATATACATCCTTACTATGTAATCTCGCTTTTACACTCTGCCTAACGGTTTCTTCCTGATATTCATTACGATGATTACCATGATCTGGGGCTTGTACTATTTGATGCATATTTCTTAAATCCTGTATATACATGAGAAGCTTTGAAGAGCCTCGATTGTTTTACTTTTGTTGTTATATGGATTTCAACCAATAGCAAAATTGGTATTCGAATATCCGGTCATTAAAGTAGTAGACTTTTAGATGGGCCAGTATGCATTCTATGTTTACAAGCTGAAATACGTTGTTGTGTTGAACAAACTAAGTGAAACATGTATTTACAGTGTCATGTTACTACACACATCAAGTACATATGAATTACGTACATACTTTTAAACTCGTTTAATGCATACAAACCTACGTTTAACATGAACTGTTATTGCTGGAGACACGAAAGGTTGCGATCCTTCTTATGCATATACGTTCTCAACAGGTCTCATGAACGTCTTGTGTGCAGTTTCTTTCTTCACTGTAAACTTGATATTATAACTCGATTTACACTAAGTGATTACAAAATAACTTCAAATTGAAGTCGAAACAATAATAGATTGATCAATCTTGACACTTGTCGTACTGTTTACTTTAGAGCCATATGGGGCAATATATGTTGAAATAAGCGGCTAATATTGACACATAATGTTCTTAATCATTTTTAAAATACAAATTAGAGACTTCCATTCGAATTGAACAAATAGTCAACTAATGTATAGTATTCACAAAATAATTGACACCCCTAGTTTAAATTAATATTAATGCTAGTTAAACTTTTTTTTATTTCAATTCAGTTCGATTAAAAACACATTTTTAGTCAGTTAATTCATATCGTACAAAGAACGCAAATGACTTAAGCCTCTCAGATAATTGAATCAACATGTGTATGGATAACCTAAAATCCGGAACAATTATTAGGAAAGACATTCTTATTATCATCTTAATTGTAGGCAAGTTTCAATTTGCGTAAACAATATAGGTCAATACATATAACACACATAAACCATACAAATAATGGGGTCAAAGAATGTGAATGTTAATTCAAAGCATTGGTGGTTAAAACATGTTGAATGACGCGCAAAACTTAAATCACTAATTAATAACTAACATACACGTGTAAATGAACATAAACCTCATACCAGTTTTGTTAAAATTAAAAAGCAATACAAGATAACTTAAATGAATATTTCAAACAAATATTTATGTGCATGGTTGCTCAAAACATTAACGGCCATTTCAGCTTATAGCCGTAACTTGTGTGCATCAATATATGAGGCAAATTAATTGTTAACCCTTTAATATATGTATTAATTAAAAACAAATGTGTAAGCTCTAATAATTTTCACATTTGTTTATAATATGTTTGCTTTTAACATTTATTTTATTTTGGTGTGCCTTTGACGGACTGTTAACTTAATTGACCGTTGAAGTTGTGTGCAAACTGGCCAAGATCATTAAATTTTCCAGACAATAGAACGACTTTTTGAACGTTGTCAATTATAAGGGAACGTTGGAATTTATAAAATAAATACACACACACACATACGTGATTCTTTAAACTAAGTTACCTTTGCAGACTTTATAATTCGTAAAAATACATTCACGTAGACAAACATCGGTGTATTTAAAAATACCGCCATACATGTTTACAAGGCAAATCATAAGCAGCAAAAACAATCCCAAAGTTCCACACATCCGAAATAACGTGTGTTTTTTTTATAAAGAAGGTTCGGTCTGTCGTTCCGTATTTTCATTGTTTAATTTAAAACACGACTTTATTTGTTCGTAAAGTGTATAACTTAAACACATTTACACAACAATATACAATTAAGAATGTTTATATGCCAATGTTTTACATTTGTATTGTATCGTCGAAGTAGCGTGTCACAGGTATAATCACAATTTGTACCAGTTTTTTACAAAACGTATATGCGCAGATGGAACCAACGCTGTATTTTTGTATTGATATCCGCTTTCTTTTTTTAATCGGCCACTATCTCCTCCTAAACTATTAGCACTAGAACCTTGAAACTTACACACATGGTAGCTATGAGCATATGTGCGACGGTGACGGTGACGGAATTTTGATCTGACCCCTGGGTCAAAAGAAATGGGTAAATAAATGGGGTAAAATGGGTAAAAAAAACTCATTTTACTATCAACATGCGACGCACATGATAATAACTTTTGACCCAGGGGTCAAGTCCAAATTCCAAATAGTGCACCGTCGCACATATGCTCATAGCTACTATGTGTGTAACTTTCAATGTTCTAGTGCTAATAGTGTAGGAGGAGATAGTGGAGAATGAGGGTTGGGGTGGGGCAGGATCAGAGATTTTAACTCATTTTGTTAGGTTATTTTACACTAACTTCTTCATTTCTTCACCGATTTACTTCAAATTTATACTGAACATCTCTTATGACAATACGGTCAATCTCAACTATGAATGGCCCCATTACCAATCCTTGGGCGTCCCGCCCACATAGACCACGCCCACCCAAAATTCTGTTTTAACATACAATGTAACTTCTTCATTTATTCACCAATTGACTTCAAATTAATACTGAACATCTCTTATGACAACACGGTCTATCTCGACCATCCATGTCCACATTACTCATCCCAGGGCTATTGATAAAGGTAAAGGCAGCTTGATTCCCGTCCTCTTTCAAATTTATCGAGAGGTGCACGGTTACTACTTCCCCGTACCCCCAAATATTTTTTCGTACCCAAAATTGTAACCCATTTTTTTTCCTACCCAATTTTTATTTCTTACCCAAATTTTGTTTCGTACCCAAATTGTATTCGTACCCAAATTTTGTTTCGTACCAAATTGTTTTTTTCGTACACATTTTTTTTGTACCCAATTTGTTTTTCGTACCCATTTTTTTTGTACTCAAATTATTTTTCCTACCCAATTTTTGTGTGTACCCAAAATGTTTCGTACCCAAATTTTGTTTCGTACCCAAATTTGTTTTTCGTTCTCATTTTTGTTTAACCAAATTTGTTGTTGTACCCAACTATTTTTTCTTTCCCAATTTTTTGTTGATCACTAATTTTTTGGGGGGCATCATTTTTTCGTACCCAAAATATTCGTACCCATTTTTTTTCCTACCTTTAATTGCCTTTTACTATAACTTCTTTATTTCTACACCGATTAACTTCTAATTCATACTGAACTTCTCCAAGACAATACGGTCAATCTCAACTATGCATGGCCCCATTATCAACCCTGGGGCGCCCCGCCCACAGAGACCACCCCCACCCAAAATTTTGTTTTAACATAACTTCTTTATTTATTCACCAGTTGACGTCAACTTAATACTGAACATCTCTTACGACAACACGGTCTATCTCGACCATCCATGTCAACATTACCCACCCCGTGGCCCCACCAACAGAGGCCTTGCCCACCCAAAATTGCCTTTAAATATAACATCTATGCGGCGGGGGTGGGGGGGGGGACGCGTCGGCCTTTGCCGCGCAAGCTCTAGTGTTATTCATTGTTTTGTAAATTGTTCATTTAGATATTTTATAAGGTATGTGTTATACATTTGTTTCAACCAAACATTTATAGTGTTAATAATTTTTATTTTCAGCGGTTCATTGTCCTAACCCTGATATCTCGAGTGAAACGATCTGGCAACATACTCAGTTTTTCAACTATACACGGACAACAGCTCGGTACTTGGTTCAATGTGAGCCGGGATATGACGATGGTGTACTCATCCGATACCATGATGCTATTGTAGCAACGTGCATCGATGACACATGGACAGTAAATGCCGTTTGCAGAGAAATAGGTCAAGAGAACACTGTACAATAATGCTCCAGACATTCAAAATAAATAGCTATAAAATCAATAAATTGACAATGTGTAAAAAACATTTGGCAGTGTACAAAGTCTGATTAAACCTCTTGATACATGATAACATGCAGAAAAGTTCACATAAGTTATTAATTAGATTTAACATCCTGATGGATCGTAATATAATAGTGGTTCACCACTAAAATGATGACTGAATTATTATATATTCAGCATTTGTCATTAAATAATTGCATCAGATGTGTATCTGGTAAAAAAACAACAAATAACGGGCTTAAACTCATTACAGCACGTTCATCGAAAATTCTATATTCACAATGATGCATTTATATGCAACTTACAAGAAAAGCAATAATTCTCGACAAATAAAACAATTCAATTCATTGTAGTAACTGCTCTTAACGTAAAGGTGTATTACGTAATGGTCTTGTATAAAACATATGCCTTTGTAGTTGAATTTCATGCATAGTTTAAACCGTTTTGGTTATTGATATGAAATCTTAATAAAGTGTTGATGCATGCTATAGACATTTCTGTTGGGGTTCACACTAGCAAATTCTAAATTTTAAGTCTTACGTTTTCATTTTAAACATCTCATCATATGAAACGTTCGAATTTAAGAATGTGGAAACCCGAACAATTATTCGAATTGGCAAACCATCGAAGCGACAAAAAGCATACATCCGATAGTTTACAATGACACCACGCTGAACTCAAGCGCAACGGTTCACTGTCTGTCAGGCGTTGTTGTGTATTCGGAGGATGGCAACCGTACTCGTGACTACTTCAACATTGTATGCACGTCAAACCACACATGGCAAGCAGACGGAAAATGCGGTATTTATTCATGTATTGCTTTTGTCCGATTATGTGAATGTTTGTGGTAACACTTAAGGACATTTTTATATTCACAATTTCACATCCACATATTGCGCATCATAAAGAAAAGAAATGACCAGTTAGCATGGGAATATAAAGTAGTTGTCGATCAATAGATTTATGTTATAACACCATTTATTTCAAAAACAGCATTCGGCGAAAGACTCATGGGTTGTTGAAAAAAGACGTTGCCCTTGATGTATATACTTCTTAGTTGTGAAAACAATATTTTCAGTTTATAATTCATTGATCATATTATGTTGTTATTTCTTAAAGTTCCCAAAAGGTAAGCATATTTATTTTTGTAACTAAGTTCATGCAGCGTTGTCCATTTTAAAATCTGCATAACGTAAGTTTGTTCAATGCAATACATGTTTTATATGTCAGTGACAGATTGTGGAATTCCACCCATGCTAACGAATGGTCACCGTACATTTCTCAACACAACCGTCAACTCCACTGTCAGGTTAACGTGTAACACGGGATATGACTTGCATGGAATGAGCAGCATCCGGTGTACTGAAACAGGATCATGGAGTATATTAAATACCCAATGTATTTTAAAGGGTGAGGTATCTCTAGAAAAGATTTTGGTTTAAACGTCCACCTCTAGCAGTGTTTAGGTTTGAATTTTAATTTAATATGTATGTTTTGTTTGTGGCCATGACCAGTGATTAATCTGTATTTGCAGATTGTCATAGACCTCCAGTCCTGCAAAATGGCCACACCAGCCTTTCAACGTCAATCTTTAATTCCACTGCCACATACACTTGTAATGCCGGTTATGAAATACACGGAAACAACTCTATCACGTGCCAAGGAAATGGGAAATGGGAAGGACCCAACGCGACCTGTAAAATCAAGGGTGAGTGAATTTTATACAAACATTATTAATGAAACATAATGTCGAATTGTAGTGACCGATGATAAAATAATAACATTCAGAGGCTCATTGTGCTGTACTGAAGCGTTGATTTAATGTCACTTTTATTAATGCGAAGATGCCAAACGTTTTCAGCTATCTTTGTTATTTGAATAAACATTGTATATGTGTATTTTTTGCTAGTTATTCTATACAACTAGCATAACATAATACATACATATATCTATAGAATGTGGTGAGAGATACATGTTAAACAACGTAAAATAGAAATATGAAAACAACTTACACAACAAAGCGTAGTGAATATTAGCAAACATAAATATAATAGAATAATGAAACACAATCGAAATTATCCGATGGGAAACACATTGTATTTCTACATGTCTGACGTACACCCAATTCTAATACAGTTAACGGTAACAAACAAAACTTGAACACGGTTGTCCACATTTTTGCATATTAAAATTGTGTTTGTTTTAGTTAATATTAAACAATAGTATTATTTCCATAGAAAGTTTATAGAACGCCTAATAAACCACCACCTCTGTGAAACGAACATTATAGGATTTTAAGTAACTTGATAATTTGGCAAAATGACTGTTTATGTCAGGGAAAAAAGTACATGTAATTAAGCAAATTGTTTAAAACATTCCAACGCAATAATTGACATGCTGTTCATGTTACATTAACACTCGTATATGATGGGTATGGACCACATGATACATACACAAGTCTTCTATAAATGTATGGATGAATAGCATGTTAAATTTAGCGTTTACATTTTACTGCCTTGTGAAGTAAATATGAAGGGAACTTATTACCTACGGATTTATTACGGATTCAAATATTTCTGTGTTATGCGAAATTAATCAATAATGTAATGGCGTCTTTAATGTCAATGATTTTAGGCTTATCATTGAATGTAACGTGATATTATTACACTTAAGAGATTTAATATTTTAATATTTCAAAGTTGCAGTTACATGATTGTTTTACTTTAGTGCTCATATTAGATTGGCATTGTATTTCTGGAGACACGATGATGCATTTTAAACAAATATTAGAATACATTTAACAATTTAGTTAAAAAACCATTGATTTTGAAAGCATGATTTATTAAGTTACCGAAGAGTAATTATTGTCTATCGCTATGAAGATATAAAATACGTTTGTTCGCTGCAATTCATGTGTTATATACATCGGACCGATTATTAAACGCTACACTTCTGAACATTATGAATATCAACACACATATATACGGCCGGCGGGACATAGGGTATATTATATCTTTGTCCGGCTTCTGTTAATACACGTTGTGCCATTATCAGTAAATAAATGTAATAGGTTAAAGAGGACGCAAACCACTTAATCTGTGAGGTAGTCCATTATACGTCTACATAGAACAGTCGTAAGAGGTAAAAACTTCGCTAAAACAGATGTTTTGCAATATTGTTTTCATTAATAACAAGTAGTATCACCAACGTTCACTCAGTGTTAATGTCTCTAAAATGGGTTGCTTGGAAGAATATGTTTCGATAAATACAATTTGTATTATAATTTTAAGTTCATTTGTTTATATCAATCCCTTATTTAAATAGTAGCCCATCTAAAAGTTTATTTTGAGGAAATAAGAAACTGCATCAAATCAACGTAACACTTCAAATAGTGCCCCAGTAACCTTGAGTAGTTCATTACCAAGAGCTTCAATCAACCCTAACGACACCTCAAACCATGCTGACCCATAGAATAACTATTTCCATAAAAAATATCGTAATAAGTCATGCCTTTATTTGCGTTTGACGCATTTACTACTGACTTCCAATTAATCACACTTGTCATGTGTATACTTCAGAGTATTGCAATGATATAATGATATATGTAAAAGGCAATATATACAGCTTTCATACTAAACTATTATTATTATAAGATATCTCATAGAATGTTGCATTTAAGTAATATATTTTTTTACTCATTTTTAAAACAAATTATGAATACTGAAATACCACAGATATACCATATATATATGAACGGATGGAACACTCATCTTATAACTACACGTGTTGATTAAACCAGATTTCCAATACAATTGACGGTATTAAAACGTCTTGAACACGGTCCGTCGGTCTAAACGTATTAAATGTTAAGAATTTGTTACGCGATTTACTTCTACATTTCCCAAACAAATTGAAACTTAATTTAAATCATTTCAATTTTGATGGGATGTTCATGACAACTTTTGCTTGCCTAATGATCCACACATTCCTAAGTAATTTGGCCTTGTATGATAAAAATGCAATACTGCTGCAGCTTCTGGAGTTTCACTTCTTTATATTTACCATAGAAGACATAGCTGTATCATTCACGTCTTATACAATCTATTGCAATATATATTATTTTAATTAAATGGTATTTTATCAACTTTTAATAATACCTTAACGATTTATTAACTGCGGAAGACATACTTTGTATACATCTTAAACTATATAAAAATAACAACATTCTTACAGCTTAGAAAAAACACACCGTTTAAAATAACAACCCACATGTCTACAGTTTCCATAAAAATATAAGAAACCCTCAGACCACAAACACATTCTTATTCTTAAGATCAAATTGTTTATATCATGCAAGTGCCCAATTAAATATATTTCATTGCTGGACAATAATACTACTAATCCGGCTCCAATTCCAGCATGTTAATGCATTTCATTAATTCATCCTTGGCAGGTATGGTTTTATTTACCTTGACCTTGATCGATTACGCAAGCAAATGTCTATAAATCTGAATTTCTCTGTGTTGTTAGAATCAATCTATTGTTGTTCCAGACTGTCGAGACCCGCCACTACTGCAGAATGGCTACTACAACAGAACAGCCACAACGTACAATTCCACTGTCCAATACTCGTGTAACCCCGGTTATAGAATGTTTGGTGAGAACTCCATCACATGCCTCGACACTGGGAAATGGGAAAATCTGCTTGTCAACTGCACTATTAAGGGTGCGATTCTTGAATTAATACTGTAAACAATCCACACGAATGCTTTTATTTATAAAGATGCTTTATGAGTGTATTTCAAACGAAAATACTTAGTGTTTTGTTTGAAAGATAAATGGACACCCTTCTTGTGAAAGCTTGCTTTATCTTAATCATTGCATGTTTGAATTTTCTGAGACACATTGTGGACCTCCACCAGCGCTGACGAATTTCCAGAATGTTTGAGAATTTCATAAATTCATCCGTGGCAGTAAGGGTTATTTTTAACCGGAACTTTGTAAAATTCTCAAGTTACTATATACATTAATAACTATGTCGCTTGTGGAGTTTTGGTCGGGCTGTCGGTCCGTAGGCCTAGCAAATTGAAATGCCAAATTGCATATATTTAATTGTTTGACGTTTGTATAACAATTCAGCTCCATTTCCAGAATGTTGATGCATTTCGTAAATTCTTTCATGGCCGTTACGCAAGTAACTGTGTCTATAAATCTGAATTGCTCTGTGATTTTATAATCATGCTATTACTGTTTCAGACTGTCTAGACCCGCCCTTACTGCAGAATGGCTATCACAACGCAACATCCACAACGTACAATTCCACTGTAGAATACTCGTGCAACCCAGGTTATAGAATGTTTGGTAAGAACTCCACCACGTGCCTCGACACTGGCAACTGGACCGAAATACTTGTCAACTGCACCATAAAGGGTGAGATTCTTGTGTAAATACTGCAAAAATCGAGCTTTTGCTTTTATTTTGAAAGATGTTTTATGATCGTATTTCAAACGTAAATACTTTGTGTTTTGTTTGAAGGATATATTGAATTTATGATTATATCAACATTGATTTCCTTCTTCTAAAATCTTTATTTATCCTATCCAATGCCTGTGTAAATTATCTGAGACAGATTGTGGACCTCCACTATCGCTGAAGAATGGGGATTTCAAAATCCGTACCACCACCTTCAACTCCACAGTGGAGTATACGTGTAAGCCTGGATATGACCTTATTGGAATGAACAACATCCGTTGTCCTGAGAGAGGAATCTGGAATACACTCGAGGCAAACTGCATTATAAAATGTAAGGTGTATTAAAAACTTATATGTTGTTAATAATGTTCTAGGAGCCGTTCTCCGGATTTTTTTCGTCATGTAATCGTCGTTATAATTTCGTTTTGAAGTTTACATTTAATTGTTTCATAATCCTGTTTCTAATCAGACTCTGTTTTAAGATTGTCTTAGCCCGACAGTTCTGCAAAATGGCCACTCCAACGTCTCAACGACAACTTACAATTCCACTGCCATATACACATGCTCTTCTGGTTATGATATGCATGTACCTAACTCCATAACATGCCTCGAGACCGGAGACTGGGATGAGCTCAAAGTTAACTGCACCATCAAGGGTAACATGTCTTTAGAAAGGGTTGAGCTGGAAGATATCACAATCCGTTGTTTGCTGCAAGCATTTTATTGGCTGAATATTCAGAATATCTTAAAATGGCTTGTTGGGTAAATCTGATACCGTTTATGTATTTACAAACAGAGTTAAATGCGACGTCATTTACATGCTTGGAAGTCCAAAGTGGTACGTGTTATGTCATATATTATGTCGCACACGTGTATACCATGGGAACAAAAGGTATACAGTAATCACTCTATCGGTCAGGATTGTCGTCGGTGTGTCGGTCTATCCGCATGAAAGAAATCGAATTTGTTTAACGAATTACTTCAACATGTCCCAAACAAATTGAAACTTAACTTAAATCTTTACAAACGAGTACGAATGTATATGACACGTTTGATTACCCAACAATACACACAAGCCTGAGTTACTTGTCATTTATGATGGAAGACATTGCTTAACTGGGATATGTCACTTTTAATACGATATCCTTTAATATACACTAGTTTAATTAAATGGTAATATNATCAGTGAAATACCTACTTCATTTCCATCTGAATTTTCAAGCAGCATCCGGAATTCGACCACCCGGCAACCCGGACAGTATTTTCACGAATCGTTTTCTTTATAATTATCAACACTGCCGTCCAATAGTTGACTTTTATCATTAACTCTAGTCACATAATTATGATCAACAATTACACTTCTATCGATCTTTCTCTTTAGAGATAGCAATTTACTTTTCTTAAAACTGTCACGTACGCTGTCGGTCATTTTTGTTTTGATTTCATTTAACATTGCGGGTTCTACATTTAGTATTTCATAGCGATTTTATCGAATATTCGTAGATTTCCGCACGTACTCGGAAAACGTTCGGAGTAGCAGATATGTACGAAATAAGACGATATTGCACGAAGTGCATTAGAGTGCTAATACCTTAATACAAACTTTATCGTCAATGTTATTAACATAGTTTGTGCTTTGAAAGCTCTATTTTGTACTGTCGTCTGCTTGCTGAATGAATGTGGGCGGTTCACTATGCGTGGGCGCTGTCCTCTGATTGGCCGCTATAGCCGGCGTTGTTTTCGGTGGGCATTTCGTAGGTTTCCGTGGACCTCGTGCACTTGCAGATCGTGACTTCTTCTGACTCGCTGTGGCTGTGGGGTGGATTTTACACTTGGCCGTCCACGGGGCTTTGGCACGTTTTGCACGGTTACCGACTGTGGGTGTGTAAACACATCCAACTGCGGGGGTGGAAACACATCGCTGTTCAGGTTGCTTAGACTAGCGCCTAGATGCGTTACCATTTTGTTTTCAGCACGAATACTTGATGGCGAAGGAAGTCGATCCTCGGGGGCTGCAAATGCGTCGTTTTTTGTTCTTAAGTCGTCTCTTTGTGTGGGTTGGGAGAGTGACGCAGATAACGGTTTCACTGTCATGGATATGTTGCCCGATACCGACTGACTTGCCGATTGTAATCCCACACCACCCCTCATAGGTTTAGATCGGGGGTTCATTAGTGAAATATAGTCGGTCCGTTTAACCTGCTGGGGAAAAACTAGTTCTTGCCAGTCAGGAAATTCATCACGCACTACTCTGTCATTGACATATAATGCAGCAGGAAAACGTAACTGAACCCGGTTATGCTTGTTCTCCCTGTATTTTTTGTACTCTGGCCAGCATCGCTTTCTAGCGGATCTGATGTCATCAGGATAATCCCTGTCAATCGCATAAGTGCTACCTGCCAACTGTCTAGCATTGTTCATGGCGAGATCGACTTCCGACTTGTACCGGAATGTCACTAGTATAGGCCTTTTCTGGACTGCATTTGGATACCGAGAGATGGCACCCAGTCTACGTGCACTTTCTATATTTAAATTGTCAACATATAGGTCAAGTTGTCTGCTCAGAAACTCATATGGATCATCAATTGTCTCTTTCCTGGACTCGGTCAATCCATAAATTAATAGATTTTTGCTTTTACTTTGTTTTTCTAAGTTTAAGAGCTTGTAGTGTAGGCATTTAATTTTGTGATCATGTTGGTCAACACGTACCTTGGTCTCCTCAATATGTTTATGCGAGGTTGAGAGCGAGATCTGGCTTCGTTCAATGGCCTGAATTTTTCCGAATAACACATTCAGCTAAGCATTCATGTCCAGAGTTTCATACGCTTCCATTTCAACACTGCCTGTATTTTGTCTCGCACGTTTTCGTCTCTGTTCAACTGTTGACCACTTTTCACCTGTGTTTACATCTGAGTTTACACCTGTGGCCGCCATGTTTTCCCGTGAACTACTGAATAAATTTTCATTTTCCATTTCTTCTGAGCGGTTTAACAATGGTTCACAATCACTTATGTTGAGCATAGCAATAATGTATTCACCGACCGCACTAAAATTAGCTAAAATCATCTATTTCTACTATAAATTTGAATTTGAGTAACAAGCTGAATTTACACGACATTAACCGACGGTTACAAAACAGAAGTATTAGTGATTTAACGACGATTATCTTTCCAAGGGATGTTAAAGTTCTTCTTTTCCAAAAAATAATAATATTGTGCAGATTTTCAAGTTTACTTGAGAAGTTTTTTCTATCATTTTCTTTAAATCAACATCAAATAATATTCCTTAAACTTTAAAATTGGTTGCTTGATGATCTTACTAGATCTTACAATTTCTAGATTGTCAAAGCCCGCCCGTCCTACAAAATGGCTACGCCACCGTCTCAACGACAACCATTAATGCAACCGCCATATACACGTGCGTTTCTGGATATGAAATGCACGGACCTAACTTCATAACATGCCTCGTGACTGGAAACTGGAATAAACTCGAGGCGAACTGCACCATCAAGGGTGAGATTTATTTCTCAACTGGTACGACTAAGAAATAGCACATTCCGTTGTGGGCCTCCAAGCATTTCATTGACCGAATATTCAGCATTCAATATTTTAAATGGGCCGGCTGTTTGTGTGGAGCTTATGCTTTTTATTTCTTAAAGAACAGAGCCAAAGTCGACACATCAGTCCAAATAAATGGAAGTCCAAAGTGGTATGTTGTGTGCCATCTATAATATTGCACATGTTTATATCTTGGAAGGAACGGAGTATATATTAATCACTCTATCGGTCGGTGTTTGTCAGTCACTGTGTCGGTCCGTCGATCTATCCGCATTAAATGTTACGAGTTTGTTTAGTGAATTACCGCCAGATTGTAAGAACAAATTGAAACTTAAATTATAGCATTCAAATTTGTACAGATTCTCATTACACTTTTTGCTTGCCTTATGATCCACACATTCCTGAGTAATTTGTGGTTGATCACATCAGACAAAGCGGAACTGAAATATCAATCACTGTGTATACGATATCTTATACTATATTATTTTAATTAAATGGCTGCCTTGTATTCGTGTAAACCATGATATGACTTGGTTTGAGTGAGAGCATCCGTTGTCTGGAGAAAACCTACATATCAACTGCCAGATACTCGTGCAAAATTTGTAATGAAATACAAATAAAGAAATCCTTCACTTGCCTCGGAACTGAAAACTAGGGTAAAGTCGAGGCAAATAATACTACAAAGAGTTTGATAATTATAAAGAAACTGATAAGGAGAAGAACAATCCAATGTGAGCCAACTCATGCTAAATTTGCAAAACATTCAGAACACAATATTAACAATGTACAGGCTTGGAAACGTTATTTGGTAAAGGTCGAGGTCCACTGGGAAACTACAAACAGAAAAGAAACCAAAAACACAACAATAGTACGAACGAATAACAAATCAGTAAAAGTCCGAATTTGTATTTACATGTGCTGTATTATATCGCTAATTTATTAAAACGAAAAAGGCAATTATTTATACACATTTATCAATACATCACAACATGTATTTTAAGGCTAAAACAAAAATGTTCATCTTATTTAAAATGGCAACATGCTTACAGCTTTAACCGACGCATTGTGCCTATTACTACACAGATCTATAAAAGAATACTGAAACAGCAGCTAAATCATCCGGTTAGAAACCTATTTATTGCTTGCGTGCAGAAATGTACTGAATGTTCACATGATAATTAAAGTCCAGACCGAGTGAAATGACAAGGTTTGATAGTTTTACTATGTCGTTGTCTCTTATTTAATGTAACCGTTTGTAAATCATAATTGAACAATATGTGTATTATGTGGTTTTTCGTTTTAAATTTAACCTGTTGTCGATTAAAAGTCAAATCTAAGGAAATCATATATTTAAGCGACCAAGAAGCAAAAAGAAAGGTACTTTTCCATCCAACAGCAGTGAGCGTCATTGTATAATGTGACGTCGCATGTCTGACGTCAAAATACACGAGGCGTTATATCGCTCAATTTGTTGCTTTCTGAGCTTCATCGTATCATCATTTCATAATACAAAAATCACTCGTGGCTCCGCCTTATGTTTTATAAGATCACTCATACTAGATGATACGATCGTACATGTAAAAAAACTGGGAATCAAGTGTCACGTCCAAATGACGAGTTCTTTTTAAAACTGACAGTTTACAGACCACCTTAAACACATACATATGTAGCCCCGACTATACTACGATTGTAAACATTTCTATCACCTGCGTCGAAACTGTGATGTGGAGCGAATTGCTCGTTAATTGCATGGTTAAAGGATGCAGTTATTTTAGTTCTTTTAGTCAAGATAATGCCTCTTTACACATACTTGTGTATGTACAATGTTACAAAAAACAAACTATGCATACTGAATGCATATTGTTTACGTTCAGAATAGGTCATGCAGATATATCATGCAGAATCAATTCAATGTAAATCATGATTACGTATATTTATTATTGGACGTTCTTACTAATCATACTAGTCATACAACTGCCGGTTAATACTAGTCCGCCAATCATGAAATAAATTCCTCCCTACCGTTTCAAAGACTAAATACAATTCCACTGATATATACATGTGCAATTAAGGATTTCAAATGCACGACAAGAACGCAATCACGTGCCCGAGGACCAGTGACTGGAGTAATATCGAGGCGAACTGCACCGTCAGTGGTGGGTGAATGCTACATATTAAAAATACTTGAATTCACTCTTCACATTTTTCCGACCGTACACCTTGCACAAAAAGGATAAAATAAAGATACTGGTTTGAATAGGCGAACATTCAAAATTACAGTATTTTTTTATCCGGTTACTCTAGGTTTCTGTGCTTCACTATATGTATCAATTGTCTTTTTCCTTAAAACCGATATTTCCATTCGGTTTTTAAGGAATTCCCAATAGTTTTGTATTTGGTGCAATTGAACTTTAGTGTAGTTCAACCTTTCTGTTTGGTATGATATATTATATGTTTGCTAAAAGAAGAAACATATGTATTTTAATTATAAAATTGATGAACAATTATACGTTCGAATTTAGTATGATTGTGGTTATTTTTAAACAGAAAGCGGTAGCCGCACACAAATTGTTCGAACATGACCGATTGTTCAAATATTTAACCATGTTGCAAGTGCAATATCATTAACTTTACATGATAATAAAGTTATATATGTACAGATCTGATAAGTTGAAGGCTTGAGGCAGTGCATCTTTCTAGTTTACCATTTATTTTTAAATATAGTGAGGTCTACTTTATAGACATAATAATAAAGAAACAATATCTCACCATTAAATCACATAACATAATAAGTAAAAACAGTGCATCGATCTTTCATTCACACTGACATCGCAATCACCGATTGAGAAAAGAAGTCAAAGAAAATCACAATATTAGTAGCGTGTACATACATTGTTCATCATAGCCACGAAATACGCTTCAGCAAGTACGCCAGTCGCCCCAACAATATCTTCGTCAACGACTATCACACAACATACAGCAACAACAATGACGGCATCAAAAAGTCCGATCGACATCACAGGTAACATCGGCGTAGAATACTGCGTGATTCACTCTAGATAATATATTAAAATACGTAATTTTTAAACATTTATTTATTTAATTTAAGTTACAATGATCTTACTACCTTAGCATATACTGTCTACTCAATTGTTGACATGTTATGTACGTTTCTTACGGAACGTCGGGTTGCTCATTCGAATGTGTTTTAACATTATTTTTATTTATGAAGAAGATCATCTGGTGTTTGATGCTTCTTTTCTTATTTTTTACCTGGTATAGTGCATAAAAAAAAGAAATGGTTAAAAGTTGATCGTTTTAGCAGTACTTTTTACGCAAAATGCAAGCTATCATTTTTTCCCCGAAATCGGCCTTCGAGCGCGGTTAATCGTTTTCTTGTGTCGATCTTAACTCGATAGTAAACTTCAATTGCCTACAAACTCACTGATACAGTTGCTAAGACTACAACTTTTTTAGTTTTCGGTCAACAGTTATAACGATGTAATATATCCAAAACATACATAGACATATGATGATGTTGTTTATCATATAAACGTCTTACTTTGATCTTTCATAATCCATACGCAAGCACATTTTCAATATTACGTCATATATTAAATGTGATGTAAAACAAACAGCAAAATAGCTTCCCGAATACATCCCACGATTGTTTAGTGTTTCTATAGAAGCTTATGTGTATATAAATGGTATATGTGTATATGTGAAATGTGTCACACTATGTAAAGCTAATTACCTGTTTGTTTAAGAATGAAATTGGCATATGTTTATTCCATTTACAATAACTGTTCTTTAAGAGACCACTACATGTATATGCTTTATCGGACACACGGGGATACGACATTTGCGTATGTTTTTTGCGTATATTCATCTTCTTCAAATGTTATATTATATACCCTATAGCACTTTGTTCGTAATCATACCAACTATATACAATTTTAGGTTGCGTTGATCTCCTTATTCCCGAACACTGGGAAACCATCGGACCCAACATTCAACACATCAAGATCCAGTCGATTCCTACTCACGCGATGGTCTTCTGTCAACCTGGTTATAGTGCATTCCTGGCTAACCAACACACATACTCAGATCGCTTTCAAATCATATGTAGAGATGGTTCCTGGAAATCCCACTCAGTTTGCCAAAAGATAGGTAATTATATACCATTACATTGCATATCCTATTTGCGAATCAACCAATGTGAAGAATAAACTTTTATTTAATGTATTCGTAATACTTTTTTTGACTAGCCTAACTAGGGACTACAATGTTGTGTCAGCTAACATAATAATAAATCATCACAATTGAAAATGAAATTAATAGCAGAACATCTTAATAGAACCGCTATTGCTCACAAATGTTAATTATATTTACGAATAACTTGAAAGACATTACATTATATTATTTTAAAAATACATTACCTCTTTAATCAACCTTGATTTGGCGTCCTAAGTCATCTTGAAAACATACATGTTCTCACTTAACTGAAAACATTATTTCACATTTATACCTCGAAGCAGTCACATGTCCTCTCTAGATTCAACGTTAATGTAAACAAGATGTGTTTTATTAATAATGCAAACAGAAATCTTTCGTTCAATCTTTGCTCATCAACTGCTTCTGCATATTGTATTGAATATTATGGTTTTTATAGATGCAGTACATCTGATCGGATAGCAACTTGTCTGTTACATGGAGCTGGAATGTTGTGCAGTTTTATGGGGCAACAATACACTCTGTTTTGTCGTTGGTTATATAGTTGTTGTTGCTTTTGGCCAATAATACACATTTTGTATTTAAAAACAAAAACGTAACGACTTAATATATAATAACATTTTAAAGCAGTCATCGTTTGTCTATGTGAAAAACAGAGGGTCGTCTGTAAAGTCATCAATATAAAGAAGTGAAACTACAGAAACAGCAGTATTGCAATTCTATCATACACACCTTTGTGGCCCTTTATGTATGGCAAGGAACCAATTGCCAAAACGGTACAGTACGGCACAAAATTAAACAACATATACACATAGTAGAATAAAGCTGGGGTCACCGCCTTGGAACGGTCAATGCTAAGCATTGGGGGTTTAAACCGGTTATAGAGCGCTCAACCTCACACTTGGCCCAGCAATATTCATGATACATATAAGTGTAAATAAAATTTAACCTCATAGCATTGCAACTCAAATTAAACAGTAATAAAAGGGAATTAAAACGCATTCAATTTAATTACTATTTTATTACTCAATGGTTGAAAGGAGACCAGAGCAACAGAGTTACAACTTTTTGAGGCACGATGAAATGAAATTAATAACACGCATCAACTACATCCCTTCTTTTTACAAAAAAAAAATAATAATATAGCATCATATAGTTAATATTTGAGATCTTCATCGCGCACCTACAGGAAGAAGCAGCAATATTGGGTGTAAAAGATCCAAATTACCTACTTGATTGTTTATGTGACTAATATACTAAAATGCAAATGAATGTGATTGTTATACCTAAAAAGAATAACCGTATAGACGGAGGCGATAATTTATCGTAATAAAAATTACAAAGATAAAAAAATGGGGGCTGCGTGATATATACACGCGTATATTATTAAAAAATAAAGTTGACCGATATAAACTCGGCTACATGTACCTATCATGTAGCTCAAACTGTGTAAGTTGTTCGGAGCAATGACGTATTTAGGAGCGAAGACACGATGACGTCACCAGTAACAAAATTAAGCATTTTAAAAGCGACAGTACTGAATAATCGATTTACCAACGAAATTCAATATTATTAAAGCGGATGTACAGTATAATTGAAATGCTAATAAAATCAACTATGCTTATCGAACATTATAGAAGCAAACATATAAAATTGTCAATACATCAATTATTCCAAATTTTAAGAGAAGAAAGATATAGTGAATCGAAAACTAACAAGCATGTGTTTTAAAGTACATCAGTATCATATCCCTTTGATTTAAGATATCAAACCACAAAATTATGTTCTAAATTATTCCAAGAATATATAGTGAGACTTAAAAGTTGAGGCAGCTTCATATATACTAGGACACTTACTTCAAGCTCACATATGACTTAAATTTCGTCAAACCGAAAAACTAGTAAATAAAAACATACATGGGACATTAACACGATCGTTGTTTGCGCCGATATAGCCAATAAAGAGTAAATATTATAGTTATCTTATGTCTACATCTATTTCATTGAATATTACATTCATCATACTGTTATCATTTTAAGCCTCTTTTAGAATCTTGTTGATTCCTTTTAAATGTGTTCCATGTGACTGACACTACGAAACACTCAAAACATAAATTACTTCTAATGGCGTCATTATCAAATATTTACGCCACGTGTATATCTTTATATCACATCCACACGCGTGAATAGTTTTCAACGTCATCAAACTATAGTGAATGTTATAAACAGTATGATCCCAATTCATAGGTTTCGATAATATAAAATTTGATTTTAACTGAAACAATTTAGAAAAAAAATAATTCCCTTTAAAGCTATTATCGTATCAAAATAATATAGGTGTATGCGACTATTTCTGTAAGTACTTGTTTCTGAAACAACGATGCCCTGGGCTTTTATATTTGGTATGTAAAATAGCATAATGCATTGGTTGTTTACTATAACACTAGTTTGACTCTGGGTCCGCCAAGATTATCACGTGGTGATTTTGATTGATGTTGAAAAAATATATAAAAACATGTTCTTCTCTTAAAACCACACAGTATAGTGTAAAATATCTGATATGCAAGATCGAATATGTATTCTCTACTTGGATAGTTCAAATCCTATTTAGGGTTCAAAATGTGTTTCTCCCCGGGGATCATATTGTTAATTAAGTTTTAGTTTAGCTTCCAGGTTAATCCACATATTACTGCGTTTTTAATTCATACATACATATATGCATTCCGAAATAAAATATGTTTAAACCAAATTAAGATTTGCACTGTAAAATTTCTTGATCGAGTTCCTACGATAAAAACTCTATGCCAACTGGTGCAAAATATATATGATCAGCCGTGTGTTATCCGTTTCCGCTTTTGGTGGGCAGTGAGAAGACCAGTGACCAGTGGGTTCACTTCAAATTCCGTGAACCTAAACATCCATCAAAGTGACGGGACACTTCAGAAAAAGCTAGCCATCGTTTTTACGAAAATGTATATTGTGTATTTGATTATATATAGATACGATGCGTTAGTGCGAACAGACAACACTTGTTGTTTATGAACGTTTAGGAATTATTGATAAACTTGTATTGGTAATTGTCTATATCTGGGTGCAAAGAACTCAGTAACTAAAACTCCACACATAAAAGAAATAAAAAGAATTAATAAATTATTAACATGATGGGCAATTTGTATAAACTATTGGCAGATTGTAGTTAAGGCTGGAATTTCGGTACTCCTTTTTAATCACTACATTAACTGCGGGTTTCCAAACCTCTTTGTTACTTAGTTAGTAGCGAATATGCATTTCAAAATATTTTGACAGGATGAAAATAATACAGTAAACAGCAGGGTATTTTCTGTTTCGATGGGATATAATCAAAAGTAGTAAAATAGACGTATTATCGTCATTTCTGCTTACATAAAACAGTGCATATACATTTTTCAAGCAGACGTATCTTCTTACAATGTCATATAGATGCAATCTTTAAGAGAAAAATAAACAATTCAAAAATAATATATACATTTGTATGTATATGTAGTTGTATACATGCCTCCGGTGGAATCGAACTGCAGGATCATGAGTGCGCATGTTTATAGTTGTAGTTCATGTACACTGCATTCATAAGGATTTATCTACTAATTCTGATTGCCTCGCTCCCGCAAAAAAGTTTCATCGGGAAAACTAATTAAAGTTGTTTTTTTTATTTGTGTGCGTTTGCAAAAACATTACATGCCTGTTAATGGAACCATTTAATAAATACTTATTAGTTAGAGATTAGTTTATTCACAAATGAACAATAGCCAGCATTTTACTTATCAGCTGTTCTCATGAGCTTCCAGGACAGGATCTTTAACTTGTGTATAATTTTTTGATTTCGGGGTAACGACTTTGTCAATCTGTGTAACATTTGAGATGATGTTGTTTTACACAGCAATATGTTGATTCCGAATAGAAAACACGAATTTTGTTTGGCCAATGAGTAAATCGGCACGACGGGCTCGATTTGTTTTGGGCAACGGAAGCAAGTGTATATCGTGGCTAGTGTCGGGATGCATTACAATGCATGGCATATAACATAGGTAAACTGAAAACAGAATACGTGGGTAAAATTGGCGAACAGAAACATTGGCATGCTTTTGGAATGCTCGTTGCTTGTACTTCTTGTACCAGGTATCATCAAGATCGTCATCAAAATCGATATATATTAAACTTTAGTTTTTCAATGCATCAAACTTTGCCGCATTTAAATTTGATATTTCCTTTCTTCACCATCAACTGTTGAAATATAGACACACCGATCGCGTTAAAATTACAACCGTAGTTCTAAAGTCCGGACCATGACGCCTTTACCAAATGACGGCTTACGTTACACGTTATGTCGATGGTATTACGACAATGTAGAAATGTACTTTGCAATATAATAACCGTCATAGATATCGAGCATCTTCAAGAAAAGATGCAAGTTGTGAATGCTGCGAACGAAGGTTAAAAGCGGCTTGTGAATGTTTATATTTATTCTTCGACTTAATATTTCGAAGTTTTCATGAAAATTTGCAGGACATATTAACAATTGGCTGTTTGAAATGTATTAACAATATACTTTGTATACAATTCGCAATAGTCGGCATATTTTAAATATATTATGTTGACCTAACGACATTTTGTTTATTAAAAATTCATATAAATGAAACGTCTTATGCTTTATGGCATACGCAATACTGGCTATTGCCTACATCATTTTGGTAATGTTTTGAAGACAACTTGTCAATCTCATATGATACAAAAACGTGACCATTTCGCTTTGTTCAGAGAGTTCACATTGATTAGATAACACGAAACAGCCTCGACGGCAATGTAGAAAGTGGGTTATAGCGAATGTAGTGAATTTAAAGACGGCAAGGATGTTAGCATTTTTAGTCGCGATTTACGTTGGAGTTTCCTGCAGCGCATCACCTAATGCAGTGAATAAAAGTAATTTTCAGATTTTTTATTTTCTGTAATAAGTAGTGTTAAATAGTTGCATTTACTTAGTTTAATAAGTTAAAACATTTAACAAGTACAAACACATTTCAGAAACATTTCAGTCGTTATCGTTTTCGTTTCTCAAAAAAATAATAATTATGCGTGTAACACCATTTTACTGATGGTATTTTAAAAGATTCACATTTTAAACAATCAAATCAATCAAACTTAAGCAGAACATTTTCTCATCGCTATGTTCAGAGGGGGTATTCACGTGACAAACAAGATGGCGACGTCCATGTCGAGACAGGTATTTTTCGCCTTTTCGCCGTTGTATAGCTTTTATTTCTTTTATAATTTTGTGAATGCCGCTCACTTCCCAGCCATATCAGCAAGAAAGTCATAAGCGTTTTCGTCGTATTAATATTCGCTATATACCTCGACTGTACTCGCTGCGAAATTTCTTATCGGGGTGACCTAATTACAGCACCACTTACAAAATTCGCAGCGAGTAAAGTCGCAGTTTAATACGACATAAACGCTACTCACTTTCTTGCTGAAATAGCTTGAAAGTGAGCGCCATTTAAACCATTAATACAAGTAATTAAGGGTATAAAACGGCGACAATGTATATTCACAACAAATCATGTTGGCCCATAATGTATTAATGCAACATTTTCTAGGTCGATATGAGTAGTTAATGTGTCTTAAACCTGTCGGATATTACCTACTTGGCCTCTATATCACAAATAGACGAGTAATTATTGTATTAAAATAACTTGTTCAAAGCTTTTTTAATTTTCGATTTTTTCAAGATTTTATCAAACATTCAACAAATAAAAAAACGTTATACATAAATGGGCGATATAGAACTAAGAATGTTAAACGAAAACTGCAAATAATATTTCCTGTACGAGCTTTATTTATTTATATCATTTAAACTTGAATAAATACCATTGTGAAACAATTAAAAATTTGGTGTTTTTATGAAGTTTCTTTAACGTTAACGTCTACTAAATACATTCAACGCTTATACAGTTTAAAATTAAATTTATGTTACAATATAATAGGTCAGATGGCCGAGAGGTTAAGACAGGAGCTTTTCAATTCAAAGAATACCCTGTCGTATCCCGATGGTGCCTTTCTTTTTTCATTATTGACGTTTTATATGTTTACCATTGGATACTATATGTCTTTAGTTCCGATATTCCGATATTTACATTTATTAATTTAAGTCATTAATTGACAGGATTCAGAACATGCCAATATGTTTGAAAATGTCCCTTCAAAAATAAGTATTTGTTTACTACTAATTTGTCACGGATTTGTCCTGTTAATTTGTAAAACGGTACTTAGCCTAAGATGGCCAACTGATTAAAATTGTTCATCAAATAAACCTAAACTTAGTACAAATTTAACATAAAACATACCAAACAGAACATAATAAAACAGTCAACAAATATGCTGCTATCCCAATTGTGCCAAACGTGTGCACTTGGTTTAAATATTATCGATGAAACATTTAATTAGTTGTGTCATGGAATGTAGCTGTTATTGCATGTCAAAACATTGTTTAACATTTGATATTGTATAGTCGCATGTAATCGCAATACAATTGTATTTCAGGTTGTGATGATCTCCACAATCCTACAAACTGGGAAACAATCGGACCAAATATTAAAGATATCCAGATGTTGACTGGTCGTGCTGTCGTCAACTGTCAGACTGGTTATCAAGCATTCCTTAATTTGAGCCACACATATTCAGGTCACTTCATTATCAAGTGCATAAATGGGTCGTGGGACGTCGTCGCTGTTTGTCAAAAAATAGGTAAGTGTTATCGCATAATACATTATGCAAATAAACTGTTGCAAAAACCACCAAAACGTGAAACACACTAGAGTTGGACAACACATTCTAACACATCAATACTAATTTACTGGAAACAACACATTCTGTTGTGGTATGTCGAACCGATTTTGGTGTTGTTTTGTTTTTGTGGATTTTGAAATGGATTTCATCTGCGCATATTTTATCGCAAAAAAATACAAAGTTATTTATTATAAAAACCGAAGAACACACACTATAGATGGTGATCCCGAGAATGGTAATGTCATTGAATTTTACCTTCTCGACAGTACTTGAATCATCCTCTTTCGGTCTGGTATTTGTATGATTATGCCGAGAGAAAAAAAACGTCACTGTCTAAAAAGTTAATATACAAATACGGAATCAGCATTTCGTACTTTCAAATAACGTGTTCTCGTTAAAGTTCAACGCGAAAGTGAATATATCATTATGACATCCAGTAGCGGGTGATACAATGTATTGTCAACCCGAGAATGTTAGGCCGATGTTGACAACACCATTGTGAGGGTATACATTCGTTGTGTAACCCTCTTAGGGATTTGATATTTATTGTATTACACCAAGTTAATTAACAGTTTGAAATTGTGAAATTAATGTCTTGTTCGGATTCCAGTTAAGTGTATAAAACTGGGCTGCTAAGCAATATTGATATTCGCATACATAATATTTATTAACGTTTTTAAAATAAACGTTCCAACATGTCATGACTAATTTAGACTTATTTAAATTGGTTAAAACGTTGCTCATGAACTGAAATTGTACTGATGTAAGTCTCTCGTGTTCTGACTGAAAAAAAAGAACTGAACATGTTTATTCCTAGACTATTATTTGTAACAAAAAGGGATCGACGCTGGCATCCTCATGTACTTAAGGTAAATTCAATTTTCAAAATTCCTTCAATGTTTGTTTTCTTTTGGACTACGTTTAGCTCCACGCGAGGGCATCGTTACAAATTCTAACTCGTTGACATTTCTTTCAGTCTTAATGACACAATACATGAAGTGGTTATACGATTTATAATAATATATATTAAACCCTACTTCACTATACGTATAAATGTAGCGTTATTCAATTGAACAAAGACGCTAACACATCGACAAAGTATTCATTGATGTTTTTTTTTGCTCCTCAAAGTGTAACACAAACGCTTTCCAAATCAAGTAATTTATCCAAAAAACATGATAACCGCGACGGCATCAACCAAATATCTGACCACAATGTCCGGCTGCGGGCGTGGTACTGGCTTACTCTAATACAAAAAGTGACTGTATAAATACCCAATTAATACTAAACGCTAGTATGTTATATAACGAAAGATGCGTAACTTAAACAGGAAAGTTCATCTATTTAACTAATGAGCGTATATTTATAAATGATATATAGGCCTGGGTCTTGTCTTTCTTATGTAACTTTGAGGAAAAGTGTCTCGTTAAATAGATTACTAAATTGACCATAAGGCCACACCATTTAATCGTTGCTTGTATAAACATAAGGTTAAACCATGAAATAGTTATTTTTGTAAATAAATGATTTTCTCAAAATTAATGTTAACTAGATCAGGTTATTACGTCACATAAATTTAAATTACGCATTCAACTATTGGCAACCTTTTGTGACGTTATATTCTTTTGATTTTGTATATCATCGAACTGCGCGGAGCGTTGCACAATTTAACATAATGGTTATTATTATTATTATTATTATTAGTAGTAGTAGTAGAAGTAGTAGTAGTAATAGTATTAGTAGTAGTAGTAGTAGTAGTAGTAGTAGTAGTAGTAGTAGTAGTAGTCGTAGTAGTAGTAGTAGTAGTAGTAGTATTAGTAGTAGTAGTAGTAGTAGTAGTAGTAGTAGTAGTAGTAGTAGTAGTAGTAGTAGTAGTAGTAGTAGTAGTAGTAGTTGTAGTAGTAGTAGTAGTAGTAGTAGTAGTAGTAGTAGTAGAAGTAGTAGTAGAAGTAGTAGTAGTAGAAGTAGAAGTCGTAGTAGTAGTAGTAGTAGTAGTAGTAGTAGTAGTAGTAGTAGTAGTAGTAGTAGTAGTAGTAGTAGTAGTAGTAGTAGTAATAATAATAGTAGTAGTAGTAGTAGTAGTAGTAGTAGTAGTAGTAGTACCATTAATATTATCATCTGCATTAGACTACTAAATGGTTTTTAAGAAGTAGGTAATAAAACGGATATTTGCATGACATTTGAAAACCGTCTGTACAATTATACACCTTCAGCATCGAGGACATATTCTACTTCGGAAAAACAATTTGACTTTTCCCAATTGGCAATAGAAGAAATGTAAAAAAAAATTGTGTCATTAGACAAATACCATTGGCAGTTGAGGGGTATAGTAAATATTGCATCTCTACCTCAGGTCGGCGCGACCCTTCATTTCGAGGGGTCAACATTCACTTCACCAAGAAGGAAGCATATAATATGTATTTTTTTATACCGAGCAATAATGCTTTACTTTAAATAAATCCAGCTGAACGCACAGATTAAATACTCAAATCAAGCGCTCATCAACATTGATTTATTTTATAGATATTATTAGCGCCAACGTATTTTTAACTTTAATGGCATTTAAACAAATCCCGCATTGCTGTGTTTGGTCCACGCGCGAGGCATATTAGACAATAATATTCTGATCGTGGTATATTACCTGCCAACGTCATGACATAGTACAGTATGCAACGGCGAGTATATGGGCGTTCACAATGGCAAAACGAAATGATGTACAATAACAAAACTTGTCGTACCATGGGTGTAGTCACGCGAGGTATAATATTACACTTTTACCATAAATTTAAGGGAATAGATCTTTCACGAGCTAGGGCCTTTAGCGTTTAGCTGAACTATGCATATTACGGCCACCGCGTTGTGAATGCCATCAAATGCATTTGACTGTAACAACGGTTGTACGGCATACTGAACCTCACATTTTGCCCATATTTAATCACATAGAATAAAATAAACACCGCGTTGCAGTTTGAATTTAATTTAAAAAGGCCATATAATACCTTCCATTTAATTTCTTTATTCAGTGATGTAATATTAACAAGAGCTACAAGGTTCATTGTTATGCGTCAAAATGCAATATGGTAGACTTGTCAGCTTAACATACACATTTTAGATCATCTCAGAAAAAAAAACATTTTGAAAGGTGTAAACTTGCATATCTAAAATATATATGAGCACTATTGTATTCTTAATATAATCGACAATAAATGTCTAGTATAATTACATATTCATCACAATTACTAGTATTTGCTGGTCGCAAAATAAAGAAAATTGTTAATTCGAACAAAATTCGATATCCGTGTTCAGTATATGCTGTTAGTAAATATAACGTTTTTAGTGTCCGTTTGTCGAACAAGTACACATATTACAGGTTAAACTTTTTTAAATACATTCTGAATACCAATAACAGATGTTACCTTGCAAGAGAAGATTACATATTGGATAATGAACGTGCCTTAATTGTTTTCAAACTACAAATAAAAGATATCAGAATCTTATTCATTGTACACCATAGGGAAGGTTTGGTCGTGTTTATTAAAATATCAACATATCAAACTATAGCATGTATAGTGTTTACAAACTGTTCGGCAATAACTTGATATAAATCGTAACTCATCAGAGATGGTTTCGGGAGCAAAAGATCGAGATAACTACCTTCAACCTCAATTTAAATGTCATATTTTGAGTTACAAAATTAAAGAAAATACTTTAATTAAAACTATAGCTTAAATGATTGCTCTACCCCGTTCCTCCACATACCATGGAACATGTGATAAAAACTCGGTACAAATGTTTACCTTCATGAGACGTTATTTAAATAGAAAGAACAAAATGACTATATGTAAGTTCGTGGCCGTGCTCGAGGTAGAGTCAATATTTTACCCTTGTTTGAAAGCTACACATGTATTAACTTAAACAAGGGGTATTAATCACATTAAGTAATAGCGATAGTTAACAATTGTATAAGTATACCAGTTAACTTGTGTATTCAAAGTATCGGGGCAGTTTTCTTATATGGGAATGGCAGTGTTTTCATTTGTTTATGATTTCCATCTGCTTCAGTGCTTTAAGTGCTTTGTGGGTTACTTGTTATACAGTATTTAAACAGTAACCCGAATTTAACTCTGGCATTGACCATTATGCATTATTCTTAACTTCTTAAAGTACTTATAACCGAACTTATTGCGGTAACCGTTATTGCGGTTAAAACCAACGGTATGTCGTTCCGATGCTTGTTATCAAAGCACTCGGGCTACGCCCTCGTGGTTTAATTCCTCCAACGCATCGGAACTCCATACCGTTGGTTATTACCGCAATAACCAACGGTTACCCGTCGATTTTTTCCTAAATATTTGTAAGTACAATTACAATCAATTTACTGGAAATGTGTTAAAGTTTAGAGGTCATGTTCAGCAGAAAAAGAATATTCCACTAAAGAGCTGATATGTTTTTATTTTAATATTTAACCTCTTAAACACGCGTTTGAAATAAATGAAGTACACAAATAGGCACCAATTCCAAACTGAAATATATGCAAATATTAATGGAATTTAAAAACAAGTTCAAAGTATCCGGTTAACTTTGGTAAGTTTTTATATGTTAAAGATTAGAAACGCATCACACTAGATAAACGGAATAAATACTGGCATATGATGTCGATGAATTGCGGTAAAAATAATGTGGCATACTCGATAAATGTAGCCAGTGTCGTTCAAACAGGATCTGTATAATGCCTGCCACAAATGCCCTATACGTTGCCTATTTCATAGGACACGCGAACACTAAAATCGCAAATAAACACGTGATGGCTTACTGAAAGAACATGGACAGCATAACGTGAAGCCGAGTATTTGCTTATATATTCTAATTGCGTAATCGGGCTTGTTACACTCTTGATAACGATTTCTTCGTGAGATGCATATTAAGATCTAAGAATTATAATGCTAATTTCTCGAATCTTGTAAACAAGAAGGAACTAAGTTGATTTTTGAATGTACTTAATTTCACCGTGAATCAGCGAGTTGTCAATCTGTTTCTCTGGTGCATATTAAACTATTGAATACTTGAATTTTAATAAAAATTGAATCTTCATTCTCTGTTATTGCTTTTGAAATTTAATAAAATTGCCATAAGGTGAAATTTCTTTACTATTGTGTATTAATGAATAATTCTGGGTTTCGTATGAGGTTCGGCGCGTCATTTAACCGGTTCACACCTCCAATGTTTTGAATTGATCGTTGCAATTGGTGGATACACGCTTTCCTTATACCTTATACGTCTCCTAAATAAACAACAAACGCAACAATATAAATTGAAAATACGGCTTGTATTTTGGTATCTCTGCGTACGACCAGATGACACATTTATACGTATGACAATAAACAAATGTGAACAAATCACATTTTGATATACATTTCATAACTCATACATGAAATAACGCTCATATAGTTTACACACAAAAACTACAGACTATATTTTTGCACATAATCATTATCATGAGAAAACTTGTCAATATTTTATATCCAATACCATATTAAGAAAATTAACGTGTTCTCTGGTTCGTATCGCAAAGCCGAATGGCTATTCCACGAGCATATTTACCCGCCAAAACAATACACTGAGCGACACATACAGGAGACTTTCGTGTGCAAAGGAAAATAATTGTCCTTTAATTCGCTGCGCTCAAACTAGGAAAATTATATTTATTCATTGATTATGTTTTATGTCATGTTGTGTGTAACGTCCGGTTATGTATAAGCAGTTGGTCAGTTGCCTTAAATAAAAAACGTACGTGGGTTAATAAGAATGTATTTGCTTGAATTATTATGGGGATGTTTTCATTAATATATATATTGAATTAATTTGATCGTTAGATTTAATTTTCACCAGTAAGATATTTTGGAATGCGTTGGGTGCCCAGGGAGGATTTTTCCCTGGCTGTCCTCGTGTCACCAGCAAAAATACAAATTTTGACGGATGAAAGCTCATGGCTGAATGCATCCTTCAAATCAGTTCTTTAACTGATTTTAAATACCAAAGTAAACAAATTAACACATACCTGTATCAATTTGCATCTCCAAAAAATGCTGGGTATTAGGGAGTGTCCGATATGTTTGTAACGTGTTTCTATTACTTTTTTTAATTACAAAATTAATGTCCGATATATATTTCACATGATGGGTAGATAAACCTTGAATTCCTAATTATATGGACTCTTTTACGCTTTTAAGTCTAACATATAAGTGATTCAAAATAAAAGCAAAATGTCGTAAACACAACAATAGAGTGATCGTTATTACAAGGTGTACCCTGTTTACTCTAGAACATTATGCGACATGAAATGTTTGCAATAACGGCTTATAGTGGCGGCACATACTGTGTTCACTATTCTTATTTAAAAATACAAATAACGGAACTCGTATTCGAATTGTAAATCTGTTCTAATTATTTCCTATTTAACATATTAGTTGAAATCCCTACTTTTAAATGATATAAATGTTGGTTAATCTCAGTTTAATTTTCAATTTTTAGTTCGATTCTAAAAACAATTTTCATCGGCATAATTTATTAAATGTAAATAATGCAAATGACTTTAGCCTCTCAAAAAATGATGCATCATTTGAATCGATAGGAATAATGAAACTAAAGAAAAACAATCATGAAAAACGTTCTTATTATCTCAAGTTAGTGTTTCATTAAACGCACGTGTCCATTGGCTTATACAATATTGGGCAATGCATACAACACGACATAAACCATACAACAGATTTAAGCTGGGGTAACCGACTTTGACGGGTTAGACGGGTGAAAGCTCATGGCTGAATGCATCCTTCAAATCAGTTCTTCAACTGATTTTAAATACCAAAGTTAACAAATAAACACATACCTGTATCAATTTGCATCTCCAAATAATGCTGGGTATTAGGGAGTGTCCGATATGCTTGTATCGTGTTTCTATTACTTTTTTAATTACAAAATTAGAGTTAAAACCAATTGAATTAGCCAATAAATTATAACGAACACACACGTGTAAATAATAATTAACCACATACCAGTTTAGTCCAAATTAAAAAGCGATAAACATAATCTCAATATTTAAATCGCATATTTCATATAAATAAACATTCTGTATAATACAAAAAATGCCCAACTGCTTGCACGTTGTCACCTATGAGGTTATCGCAATAGAAAAAAAAATACACACACACACACGAGCCTGTTCAAAATAACGTACCTTTGAAGGCTTTTTCTTTAGAAAACAAAACATGCAGGTGTTCTATCATTAAAAACAAAGACAATCCCAAAGTTCCGCACCTCCAATAAATATATGGAAAGTAATGTGTCCTTCATTAATTTCGGAATCGGAAGATTCGGGATATTCTTCTGCACTTGCATTGTTTTTAGGATTAAAGCATTTCTGTATATATTTCACCTACAATATGTTGTGGTATATCTCGACATTTATTTAAGAATAAATCTCCTTAACCACACGGAAAATGAATCAATCAATTAAGAATTCCCCTGTTCAACATGTAACACAGATGCGACGGTGAAATAAAAAAAATGCCACAGTCTAACACCAGAACAATAGCTCAAAAGTTTGTGTATGGTCCTAGTGGAAAGCAAACATAAACAAAAAATGTTTTACTTGCTCTGACAACAAAATACCATTACGAATGTATGTATTACGATTTCTGTATTTGTATGTTATCTTCAAAGTATTCTGTCACAGTTTGAATATATCCAGAGCTATGTTTGATTATTCGTTCATATTTGTGTTGCTTTTCTTTTATGTAGTTCGTTCACTGTGATAATTTAGATTGTTAATTAAAAAACACATATGTTTTTAACCAAATGTTAATATTGTTAATAATTTGAATTTGCAGCTGTTGTGTGTCCTGACCCTAACGATAACTGGAATGAAACAATCTGGCAACATACTCAGTCATTTAACTATTCAAATACAACATTTCATTACGTGGTTAAATGTGACCCGGGATATGACGCAGCTATGCAGGGAAGTGCTGGATACAGTGATGCTATAAGCGCAAAGTGCGAAAATGGAAGTTGGACAGTTAATACCGTGTGCAGTGAAATAGGTGAACAAAACACTTTAAAATAATCCTCAATAAGTTAAAAATAAAGTCTTGTAATATCCATACATTAAAAATTAGTAACAACGTTTTGGCAGTAAACACAGTCTGAATAAAACAAGTCCGGAAGTAAAAATTGATAAAAGTTTAAAGAAATTCAATCAGATAAGTTAACATTCCAATATATTATTATATTCATGAATGTAACAAAATAGTTTAGCATCACTGTAATTATGACTGAATGCTATATGTTAAGTATTTCCCATTGAATAATTGCATACAATGTGCATCTGGTAAAGAAAATATATGTTTTATTCCATTTTAATATATTTATTACAATATTTTCATACTTTTTGCTGTTCACAAATTGATGATTTATACATAAGCAATTTACCCACGTTTATTTCACACAAATCAATATTCAGTGTTTCTCGACAAACACAACAACGCAATTCATTGTAATAACTGGTCGTAAAGTTTAGTAACATAATGGTCTTCTTTTTTATCAAGATATGCTTGTGCAGTTGAATTTCAGAGGAATTCATAATCGAAACGTTTTTGATCATTGATATCGTCTTATGTAGTTATGTACACTTTCCGCATTCGTGGTGTGGTTCACACTAGATAAATCTAAGTCATCAGTCGCACATGTTAATGTCAACATCTTTACCAAATAGAACGATTTAATTTCAGAATGTGGAAACCCAAACAATTATTCAAATTGGAATAAAAGTGATGCGGCAGAACGCATACATACGATAGTTTACAATGACACCACGCTGAATTCAAGCGCCATTGTCCACTGTCTGAATGGGGATGTTGTGTATTTGGATGAGGGCCAACGTACCCGTGACTTCTTCAACATCGTATGCACAGCAAACCACAGATGGCAAGCAGACGGAAAATGCGGTATTAATTTATTAATTGTAATTGACAAAAATTATTGTATCCACACAGTGTGCTTTATTAAGAAAGAAATCACCAATTAGCATATGTATGTATCGCATCGTACACGGCTATCAATATATTTCCGTAATTAACGTGGCACTACATGACGTAAATAACGTCAACATTTTTTTTAAAGCAATATTATCGGCGAAAGAATCATGGTTCGTTCGGTTATGTGGTAGTAACTATTTTACGGGACAATCATATCTTACTTTAATGTTTTATTTCGAGTATTCAGTGGAAAAATATATTTAATAGTTAATGGAAGAAAATGAATTACGCGCAAATATTCATATATTACTTTACAGTAACATTGGTAGATAATAGTTAATGTATTCTTTCTTGATGATGACAAGCATGATTACATCTGCACTACTTTGTGATGAAACGACGAACTTCTCACTGAACTAGCACACGTTTTATACTCATTAACTGTTCATTTTGATTTATTCACGACACGTTTTGTATTCAGTATGCAGTACGAGCGTTATACTTAAATGTGTAGAATATTTGTGTTAAATAATATATGGCTTTTAACATTAAACAAACGAGGCGTCCGTGACATCCATTTTATCATGTAAAAGGCGTCGGTATAAGAATGCTCTATATATGCCTTTTAAAATTGATTAATGTCAGCAACCGATATAGATACCTGCTCGTTTTCAGCCGTTTTTTTTCTAACGAAGGCCTTTCTTTCCGTGAAAACCTTATTTGTAAATTAAAAAAACGCTAATACTACTTCCAAATAAATAATATGGATTCAATTGGTTTGCACTAGAACTAGAAATAAACTTAACCCCTTAAATTAATCCACACTGCATTTTTTCCACACAATGCTCTGAACATACACGATTGTATAACCATAATGTTCACATCATCGTCTATAACTTGCCCATTGATATTATATGAAGTCCAAGTTGGAAATTTTCCTCATTTTGAACGTAATTGTCTCTTTGTTGGCGCATTTCAGGCTGCCAGCAACTTTAAATGAAGAGTAATTGGGATGACATCGGACCAAATATAAACGCCGTTAGACAACTTGCAAACCCTGATATCGCAACCGTTTTATGCAAGATTGGATACAACGCACATTATCCTCAACACAACGAGACCTTCGATAACTATAATTTAACATGTGTCAATGGTTCGTGGCAAAATAACTCCGTATGTCAGGAAAAAGGTACATGTAATGTGTGTAGATTATTGTAAACTGTTGCGAAACATTAATGAACATTTTCATTGGTGTTCCATTAACATGTATAAATGATGGGCACTGACCATATGAAAAATACACTCGTCTCATATAAATGTATAGATGAAAAGCAATTTTTCATTTAGGTTACAGTTAACAGTCTTGTGAAGTAAAATATGAACGGAAAGTATTACTAATGGATTTATTACGGATGGAAATACCTTTGCGTTATGCGTTATTAGTAAATAATTAAATTTATCTTCAACATCATTCATTTTAGGCTTTTTATTAAACGTGATATTATTATAGTTGAGCGATCCAATAGTGCAAAGTTGCATTAACGTGATTTTTTAACTATTCTGCTCTCATCAGATTGTCATACTCCTCCAAACCTCAATAATGGCAACACAAGAACCACAACCACAACATACGATTCCAACGCTACATACACGTGCAACCCAGGCTATATGATGTTTGGTGAAAACTCTGTTACCTGTCTCAAAACTGGACAATGGAGCAAACTGGGTGTAAACTGCACAATAAAGGGTACGATTTCTGCTTCTGTCAATATAATAAACTTTAAACAAATGCTTGAATTATAAGTAGCCATGCTATTCAAAAACAATGCATTTCTAAATTTTTGATTATGGAGATCATGACGAGTAATATATGTGTACCGTTGTGAAGTTATATAGTATATTTTTCGCTTCAATATATGATTACTACACATGAGACCGACTATGTTACCCAATCCGTGCAAACGTTATGAATATCAACACGCATAAATACGGCGTTGGTCATATTGTATTCCGGATTGTTTCCGATTTCCATGAACCGTGTTATGTCATTAAAATATATATACATTTGAAATGTTTGGGACTTTTTAAACAACTGTTTGTAGAAGTCCATTTTACTCTCTGAAGTTTCAAATTTCAAGTTTTTTTATTTGTGATATAGGCCTCCGGCCCCTGACACATATATATTACAATCCATGCAAAACAATGGTGTGTGCACAATTGGTTGGCATAACATGTAAGCATATAATCGGGTGGTAAACGATTCTTACAATAACATGCTAAAACATTGTACAACATTTGCATTTAGTAGAGCGGAAATGTATATTATATATAGATAGACACATACATTCACAAACATATACATATACATACATATACACACATATATATATATAATTACATATATCATACATAGAAAAATATACATGTTATAAAGTAAATATACAACGTTATAGTCCCTGCATATAACCTACACCAATAAAAGAGACTTTTGAATAGTATTCTAAAAAAATGTATAGCGGAATTTAGGTTATATGGTTAGGGCCTATAATAAATTGACATAAATGGTATACCGAGTAGTAGGCCCTATCGAAACAAAATATACGGCTTTGTCGGTAGGAACTACATGTTAAACATAAGTACACTGTTACAATTATTAAACACAGAGCCAAGTCTTGTGGAAACCCACATAACTAGGTTATATCAAAGCTCAATAATTAATGTTCGCGTTTCAAGGGCTTTAACAATGTAAGAAGCAGTTTGTTTTATTGTCTGTTCATTTTTACTTGACAACAGTATGCACAATTTGAGTATACTNGTTCACCTGTAATCCTGTTCTTGTGCAGAATTGGTGCCATGAATCGAGTTTGCGCTGTAAACCCAAAACTGTATCAGCTAAAAGAGCAACATCGTCTGCAAACATAAGCAGTAAAATTTCAGCATCATTTGGTAAAATTTGTACCCCCCTCACGCCGCTATTCAAAAGTTCTTGTACCAATTCCTTGATAAAAAAGGAAAATAATTGTGGTGAGACCAAACACCCTTGTTTTAGACCGATTTTGCAACCAATTTAGTCCGTGTACCCGTTACTGCATCGGACACGAGCCTTGACGTTTTCGTACATAGCCTTTAGTATATTAAAACGTTTACCCTGTATGTTAGCTTCTTGTAAGATTTGCCATAGAATACTGCGGTCTACTGAGTCATAAGCAGTTTTAAAATCAATAAAACCTACGTAAAGTTTCCCGCGTTTTTAGGACAATATTTTTTTAATAAGCGTTTGCAGTACGAACGCGTTATCTATTGTCAAATAACCAACTCGAAATCCGGATTGACTCTCATGTATTTTAGCAAACGCGTTAGCATAGAACGTTAATCGTCTATTAATCACACTAGTAAACAATTTACCAAATATACCAACAATGAAGTTATTGAATATCAAAGTTTTAAATTATTGAAAATTATTGAACTCACTATCATACATGCATAAGCAAAGTGTATATATGTATTTGAAATCTAAAATATATTTATAAATAATTTGATTATTCATTTTTACATTTATGATATTGATTTAGTTCCACACAATTAAATCTCTCAAGTAGGTACATGTAATGTGTGTAGATTATTTTTTAATGTTGTGAAACAATAATGAACATTTTCATTGGTGTTGAGCTAGTAAATATAGTATTCGAACGCATAACACAAATATACAATAAATATCACATATATATTAAGCAATAACTATGATATGTATCGCACAAAACGGTACCACCATTATTAATATTAAATAAGGATCGTTTTTGTGTGTGTTTTTTTAGTATTATATTTGAACTCTTTTCAATCAGCATTTATTTTATAAGAAATAGAAATACAAAATAAAAAATAATCTTACCTAATAAACATGTTTAAAATGACACATATACAGGTTTACCGTGTACGGTTCTTTAAAAAAAACATTTCTGGGACTCGTGGGGTGCTTCAAAAATAAAAGAAGTCGATTGTTACATACATGCGCTTCTAATTTTAATATGATAACGCGACAATTCTGGTTCTTTTCATGAATATGCATCAGTGTATTGACAAAACTCTTGGTGACGGTATATTTCTTTGAGCTACAAACATCCGATTTGTTGTTTAAATCTAAATGAACATGTATTTGAACTTAACCTTCCCCGAGTAACTAATAACATTTACAATTGTGGTATTTACATACATATGCCCCATGTCCTCTTAACCTTGAAAGTTATGGTATTGTAATTTATGTTTTCTTTTTTTGTAAGTCATAATAATAATATATTTAACATGGCCTATAATAACTTTTATCATAACTACTGTACATAAATTATAATTTTTTTTATATACCTGCTTTATATTCCCAAAAATACAAGTTGCATCAATCGGAAAAATACAACTGCACGGAAATAATTCCCGTATAATGCTACTCGCAAGTTTTCCAATTCCGTATTACAATACTAGCCGGACTTCTTCCAATGACGTCACTTTGAATGCAGATAGTTATAAGAGCATTCATGGTTAATTATGAACGCTAAACCTCGTTTGTTTAACTCAAATGATTCAAAGCTGTATATAATAAAAGGAATATTACGCAAGTCAAGTTTTACCAGTGTTTGTATCAGTATCGTGGCTTGCGCTATTTCTTATCACACTCAAGGCTCCGCCTCTCGTCATTCCACAAGCCACTCGACTCATACAAACACATGGAACGATTGCCTAGCGTAATATTCCGTATGTATTGGTGAATATTTGATTGAATGATGGCGTATATGTTTTAAAAGTATGCTATATCATACTTTATTTCAATACAATTTTATGTTAATATGTTAATATATTTTAACTTGTGCTTAACGTAACTATGGTTTCTCATTTCAATATAGGTTATACTTCACTGAGGCTTAACTCGTATTTTTGTACTCATGTATTATATCTAATGCAAGTGATAATTTGTGTTTATAACGTTAATCGAACAGAGTTAAGCAGGCACTCATGAATAAATCAGTGAGCTGATTGATAATTTATAAGTACATGTATATTGGCAGTTTTGAATGAATCACGAAATCGGACTTAGCCTTTGATGCATAAAACATATCATTGTTTCAGCAATAGTTGCCGTAAACAATGCATGATGAACATATAATTGTGTTGTTACTTCTTAAATTTTCTCAAAGATTTAGCACATTCATTTTGTGAACCATAGTTCATGAAGCGGTTTTTATTTTCAATCTTCATAATTAATGTTCGTTCCATTCTTGACATGTTTTATATATCTGTGACAGATTGTGGAACTCCACCCGTGCTGACGAATGGAAACCGTACATTTTTCATCACAAACGTCAACTCCACGGTCACATTTACGTGTTACGCGGGATATGACTTAATTGGAATGAGCTTTATCAGTTGCCCTGAAACAGGATCATGGAGTAAATTCGAGACACTGTGCATTTTAAAGGGTGAGTTAGCTTTTGAAATGGTTGTGGTGTTAAATGTCAACCTCTAGCAGCAGTGCTTAATTTCGCATTTATTTTAACGTGTATGGTTTGTTGGAGACAATAGTCAGAAATTACTCTGTTATTTTTTTGCAGATTGCTATAGTCCGCCAGTCCTTCAAAATGGCAACCGCAGTTTTTCAACGACTACTTTTAATTTCTCTGCCACATACACGTGTAATACCGGTTATGAAATACACGGAAAGAGCTCCATCACGTACCTAGGAAATGGGAAATGGGAAATACCCAACACGACCTGCACAATCAAGGGTGAGTAAATTTTATACAAAAATAATTAATGAAACATTATGTCCAGTTGTAGTGCCCGACGATAAAATAATAACATTCAGAGGCTCACTGTGCTATACTGAAGCGCAGATTTAAGGTCACTTTTATACATGTGTAGATGCCAAACATTTTCAGATATCTTTGAAATTTGCATATATATGTTTTGTTCTGCAAGTAATTCTATAAATCCAGCATTACATAATACATAAATATATATATAAATCGGGGTGATAGATACATGTTATAACGTAAGGTGGAGCTGAAACTAACACATTCATTTTATCAACAACGTTCATGCAACGATTTTATTATTTTTTGGTCTGCATAAAGTATGTTCGTTCACTTCAATACATGTTTTCCAATCACGGTAACAAATGGACTGAGTACATTGCTTAAAACGTGCCACCATAATCTGACTTGTATGGAATGAGCAACATCCGTTGCCCTAAAACAAAATGCTGGAGTTAATTGGAAACACGAGCATTTTATAATAGAGGTAGCTGAATGATTGTGGATTGAAAACGTCCACCTCAAGCATTGCTTAATTTTGCAATTACTTCAATTTGTTTTCATGGTTTGAAGCAATTTCAATTCATACATTTGTATGTGTAGATTGTCATAGTCCACCAATCCTTCAAAATGGCCACCCCAGCTTTCCAACGACAACTTACAATTCTACTGCCACATACTCTTGTAAGTCCGGTTATGAAATACACGGAAAGCATTTCATCAAGTGCCTCGCAAATGGAAAATGGGAACTACCCAACGCAACCTGCACAATCAAGGGTGAGAGACTTTTCTTAATTTCAGCTATCTTTAATATTTGAATATATATGTGTTTTGGTGCAAGTTGTAATATAAATCTAGCATTACATAATACATAAATATATCTATAAATCGGGGTGAGAGATACATGTTAAACAACGTCAAATACAAACATGATTACAACTTACAAAACAAAGCGTACTGATTATTACAATGTTGTTCAAAAACCATTTTCATTTTGAAAGTATGATTTATTAAGTTACCGAAGAGTAATTATTGTCTATCGCTGTGAAGATATAAAATACGTTTGTTTGATGCACTTCATGTGTTTTATTTTCTGGACCGATTATCGAACGCTACACTTCTTAACGTTATGAATATTAACACACATATATACGGCCGGCGGGACATAGGGTATATGATATCTTTGTCCGGCTTCTGTTAATACACGTTGTGTCATTATCATTAAGTGAATGTAATAGGTTAAAGAGGTTGAAAACAACTAAATATGTGAGGTAATCCATTTTAATAAAGTATAATGATATATGTAAAAGGCAATATATACAGCTTTAATATTAAACTATTATTATTGTAAGATATCTCACAGAATATTGCAGTAAGTAATATATTTAAACAAATTTAAACAGCATTTAATTATAAGAAAAAAAATACCAAAGCAAAGATATTATTACCTTATAAACAAGTTCAATTTCACGCACATACAGGTTTGACGTGCAAATTTGGAAGTCAAAAGTTGTCAGCGCTTTTTATATAACATTGTTTCGCTCATTTAAATATTTTTTTATTTGGAAGTGATCCAATATCACACGCATAACACACTTCATAACCATCTTAATTGTTTCAGTGAGAAATATATGTAAAACAATGTCAGATACAAACTTAATCACAACTTAAAACGCACAGCTAAGTGAATATAACCGACAAGATCAATAATAAATACTGTTATACCACATATATGCCATAGCTATACCATATATATGATCGGATGGAACACTCATCTTAAAACAACACGTGTTGATTAAACCAGATGAACAATCTAATTGACGGTATTAAAACGTCTTGAACACTGTCAGTTGGTCTAAACGTATTAAATGTTAACTATTTGTAAAGCGAGTTACTTCCAAATTTCCCAAACAAATTGAACCTTAATTTATATCATTTCAATTTTGTTAGGATGTTCATGACAACTAATGATCCACACATTCCTAAGTAATTTGTCCTTGACCATAGAAGACAGAGCTGTATCATTCACCTCTTATACAATCTATTGCAATATATATTATTTAAATTAAATGGTAATTTATCAACTTTTGATAATACATTTACGATTTATTAATTGCGGAAGATATTATTTGTATACATTTTAAACTAAATAAAGCTAAAAACATTCTCACAGCTTAGAAAAACATACCGTTTTAAATAACAACCCACATGTCAACAGTTTCCATAATAATATAAGAAACCCTCAGACCACAAATACATTCTTAATCTTAAGATCAAATTGTTTATATAATGCAAGTGTCCAATTACATATAGTTCATTGCTGGACGATATTACTTCTTATCCGGCTCCAATTGCAGAATATTGATGCATTTCATTAATTCATTCTTGGCAGGTATGGTTTTATTTACCTTGACCTTGGTCTATAAATCTGAACTGCTCTGTTTTGTAAGAATCATTCTATTGTTATTCCAGACTGTCGAGACCCGCCACTACTGCAGAATGGCTACCGCAACAGAACAGCCACAACGTACAATTCCACTGTCATATACTCGTGCAACCCCGGTTATATCACGTTTGGTAAGAACTCCATCACGTGCCTCGACAATGGGAACTGGACCGAACTGCTTGTCAACTGCACCATAAAGGGTGAGATTCTTGAGTAAATACTGGAAAAATCGAGCTTTTGTTTTTATTTTGAAAGATGTTTTATGATCGTATTTCAAACGTAAATACGTTGTGTTTTGTTTGAAGGATATATTGAATTTATAGTTATATTGACATTGATTCCCTTCTTCTCGAATCTTTATTTATACTATACAATTACTGTGTAAATTATCTGAGACAGATTGTGGACCTGCACCATCGCTGAAGAATGCGGATTTCAAAATCCGTACCACCACCTTTAACTCCACCGTACAGTATACGTGTCACCCAGGATATGACCTGATTGGTATGGGCAACATCCGTTGCCTTGATACAGGAACCTGGAATACACTCGAGGCAAACTGCATTATAACAAGTAAGGTGTATTTAAAAAGTATATGTTGTTAATTATGTGCCTTAGAGCCTTTCTTCAGTTTTTTTGTCATGTTATCGTTGTAATAATTTCGTTTTTTAGTATACATTTAATTATTTAATGATCCTTTTACTAATCCGACTCTATTTGAAGATTGTCATAGCCCGCCAGATCTGCAAAATGGCCACTCAAACGTCTCAACGACCACCTACAATTCAACTGCCATATACACATGCTCTTCTGGTTATGATATCCATGGACCTTACTCCATAACATGTCTCGAGACTGGACACTGGGATGAACTCAAAGTGAACTGCACCATCAAGGGTAATATGTCTTTAGAAAGGGTTGAGCTGGATGATACCACAATCCGTTGTGGGCTGCAAGCATTTTATTGGCTGATTATTCAGAATATCTTAAAATGGCTAGTTGGGTAAATCTGATATCTTTTATGTATTTACAAACAGAGTTAAATGCGACGCCATTTACATGCTTGGAAGTCAAAAGTGGTACGTGTTATGTCATATATTATGTCGCACATGTGTATACCATGGAAACAAAAGGTATACAGTAATCAATCTATCGGTCGGGGGTTGTCGTCGGTGTGTCGGTCTATCCGCATGAAATGAATCGAATTTGTTCAACGAGTAACTTCAACATGTCCCAAACAAATTGAAACTTACTTAAATCTTTACAAACGTGTACGATTGTATATGACACGTTTGATTACCCAACAATACACACAAGTCTGAGTTACTTGTCATTTATGACAGCAGACATTGCTTAACTGGGATATGTCACTTTTAATACGATATCCTTTAATATACACTAGTTTAATTAAATGGTAATATATCAAACTTTCAACAAAACATTAACGGTGTATTTGTTTCGAAAGATAAACGTTGTGCATATCTAAAAGTACTTGAGACCACCGGACTCACACCTTAAAACCACATAACATTTTCAATAATAACCACCCAAACCTAAAGTTTTCATGAAACCACAGACAGCATATTAATTGTTATTCTTAACATTTAATTGTTAATTTAATGCAATTACCCAATTAAATATATTTAAATGTTATACGATCTTAATACTAATCCGGCTCAATTTGAAAAAATATTTGTGAATCATATAAATTCAGCTATGGCAGTAATGACTATATTTACATTGACGTTTGTCAATTTTCGGAAGTAACTGTTTATATACATCTGAATGTCACTGTGTTCTTATAATCATTCCATTGTTTTTCCAGACTGTCAAGACCCGCCAGTCCTACAGAATGGCTACCATAACGCAACAACCACAGCGTACGATTCTATTGTCATATACTCATGCAACTCTGGTTATAGAATGCTTGGTTACAGCTCAATCACGTGCCTAGACACTGGTAACTGGAGCGAACTGCGTGTCAACTGCACCATAAAGGGTGCGATTCTTTTGTAAATACTGTACACAATCCATTTGTTTTGTATTGAAAGAAGTTTTTGGAATGTATTTCACATGACAATACCTTGTGTTTTCTTTGAAAGTTGTACTGCATCTTTAATTTAATTAATATTGATGCCCTTCTTCGGAGAGCTTTCTTTATCCTATTCATTGCATTTTTGAATATTCTGAGATAGATTGTGGAACCCCACTAACGCTGACGAATGGTGATTTCATATTTCTTAACACCACCGCCGACTCAACCGTTAGGTATACATGTAACCCAGGATATGACATAATTGGAATGAGCAGCATTCGTTGCCTCGAGACAGGAACCTGGACTGCACTCGAGGCAAACTGTTCTATTAAAAGTAAAATATGTTGAATATATAATTGTATAAAAATTGATGTATTTTTACTGAAAGATTCCCTTTGTCCTATTCATTGTATGTATAAATTATCTGAGACAGATTGTGGAACTCCACCAGCGCTGATGAATGGTAACCGTACATTTCATAATACCACCGTCAACTCAACCGTTGAGTATACGTGTAACCCTGGATATGACCTGATTGGAATGGGTAACACTCGTTGCCTTGAGACAGAAACATGGAATTCACTGGAGGCGAACTGCACTATAAAAAGTAAGATGTTTTTTTATAAAGACTGTGTTGTTATTTAGGTCATTCAGTGCCGTTCTTTGGAAATTTTCCGTCATGCAATTGTTGTTGGATTTGTATTATTAAATATGTATTTAATTGCTTGATGATTTTTATTTTTTTTTAATTTATAGGGTTTATTCACCTCCATACATTACAAAGTGTATCGTTAGTTTACATGTTATTTTGTTAATATACAATATAGTTTTGTAACAATTCAACTTGGTTGATATAATAGAGGTAAATAAAATTCATGCATTCCATTATATAAACACAATCATATAGTTCACACACACACACAGACACATACACAAATGCCATGTTATGATACAAAAAAGAAAAATGTTTGGACTTCAGAAAATCATAAACTGTAATCAAACGTTTGGACTTCAGACAATTAAAAACATTAATCAAACGACCATGGTATTTAATATTTAAAGCAAATAACACAATTTACAATTACACTTTTCTATTGATCTACAAAAAAGTTTTACAATTGACCAGTTAAGTAGTTCCTTTTCTTTAAATTTAGTGTTAGGTTTAATCTCCCTTGCTACGCAAAGATAATTGGTCAGCCCCCTTATTGAATGTAATAGACCCTTTCTCTTGCATACAAATATATACTATTTAATTCCAAGAATAAGAATATTAATATCAGTCATGTTAATACGTGTACACCCAAATAACATTATTTGACATGAAATATCTGTACATTTTTGCACATTGTGTTATCTTAAAAATTCTACAACATAATTTACAATTCTCTTTGTGAAAATGCCGTCCCAGATTATTTGTAATAGGGCTTTTTTCATTTTCATTACAGAAGGAACATAAATTGTCATAAACAATGTTCATTTTAAATAACAAAGATTTGGTTCTAGTATTCTGTTAACAATTCTTGTCTGGAACCACTGAGTGTATGTGTCGCTAGATATAATAAAAACAAGTGCATGCACTTTTGTCGAATTCAACGTTATTAAAAAGTGTATTCCATTTTAAATGGTAAGTGGGTATATCTGTATTAAAGCTAAAACATTTATAAACAAGTTTGTTTTGGTTATACCAAGATACTTTGTTATTCAAGTAAAATGATATAAATGCACATTTTATATTTGGCTTTTTTTATAAATGGAAGTTCTGATAATCTGATAAATGCATTCACAGTTCTTATTAAACCTTCATAAAAAAGGAAGTTAATTTTAACGCCAATGAGATTTTCTAATACAGATTGTTTTAAAACTTCTCCAGATGTGCACAGTTTATCTCTTACATATCTAATTCCCGTATCATACATATTGTTATTATATATAATATACATACCTATCTTAAAATTGTGGTTATAAAATAACGGCATATCAAGGATATCTTCACACTTACTATTATTTTTATTATTATTATTTTTTTTTTTTTTTTTCCTAAATTAAACATTTTCTTCACATCAAACATAGAATATATTAGTTGGAAACATTGTACATAACTTGAAACAATTTTCCTTAACCATGTCATTTTCATAGTTTTTTCAAAAGCATATACATGTATATCAGCCATGGCAACTCCTCCATCTTCATATGATTAAATAACAAAAGTTTGTTTAATTTTTGCTTGTCCATCCCATACAAAATTTGAAAAAAGACTATTTATTTGTTTTAAAACTTTTTCTCCTGGACTTGGAAGAGCTATAAACAGGTGTGTAAAAGGGGAAGAAGAACTTTTATTTCAACAAATACATATACATATACACAATTGAAATAGACCTTTATGATCCTTACAAACATGATGTTATATCTACATTAATTTACAATTTGGCGACATTAGTGCTTAAATACATGTCATGATGTAATAATCATATCGTAGTATTTACAAAATTTGCTAATACATGTAGAGTATGTTCATATATGGTGTGTATATGTACATTACTTTATATTTATAAAGAATTTCATTCTTAAGAATTGCATCATACTCACATGAAGATCTAATATTACATATCATAGAGTGATTGAAAACAAAAGTACAATATATCAATACAATGTTGTAATAACTATGATATCTGCGTAAACTCTATAATCATAATGATGCATGCATGAAAACGATATAGTTACCGTTTATATACACATTTTAAAGCGTACAAAATCTTAATTGCAATAAACGATATAAATAGTAATGCATTGTTTTATGTGTTTTTCTCAATTCGAAAGCTTTGCGTACATATACAGCTAGGTTTCGTTATATTTCATAATTATCATTTGTAATCAGCTCGACTGTTTTAAACATATTTGGTCTATGACAGTTATACTGCTTAAGATATTTTCATCGTAAGCTATCATATAACTTACACTCAAAAAGAAAATGAAATTCGTCCTCTAATTTATTACATTTGTTACATAGTCTTTGTTCCCTTGGCGTTCTTTTCCATCCACCTGTTTCAATATCTAATCTATGTGATGACATTCGTAACTTTGTTAGAGCATTTCTATAGCATTTTACATTTACATGTTTAAGATATGGTTGAAATTCGAAATTACAGAAAGTGTTATAGAATATTGCTCTTGATGAATTTACCAATCTACTATGCCAGTCCTGTACAAAAATGTCATTAACACGTTGTTTAAATACACTAATAAACTGGCTATTATTTCCAACACTCTGTTGCAGCCATACATGATAAAAACCTAATCTACACAGCGTATCTTAAATAAGTGAAGCCCAGTTTTGCTTACGTGGGTAATAATCAATATCATTTAACATAGTATTGTAAATACAAGACACATATTTTCTATCACTACATCCAGTGATCTTCAACCAATATTTAACAATACAAACAAGCCTCTGGGAATGTTAATCCATTCGGCCAAGATCACCATAAATAAAATCGTTTTGAGTGCAACATTTAACACCTAATACAGACTTGCAAAACTTTGTATGCACACTTTCAATCGGAGTTGCTCGAGCAAACCCCCAAACCTCAGCACTATAAAACAGTATTGGTTTAACTATCTTTTCAAAGAGATCTAACATATGTTCAACAGTAATATTTACGTAACTATACAAATATCTTCTGAGTTTAAATATCGCTTTAAGAGCCTGACCGGACAATGTCTTATGTGATTCCGTGAATGAACCTCCCGATGTAAATATTATACCGAGATAAGAATACTTATTAACTATTTCTATATGGATTCCATCATAATAAAAGTTTAGATTATTTGGAAGTCTACCACCTTTTCTAAATATAAGAACTTTGGTTTTATCTCTATTAACAGTTAATTTCCATCTGTTACAATATGTCGATAAAATATCTAGATTTGTTTGGAGTTCTTCCGCTGAATTTGCGAAAATCACAATGTCATCTGCATACATTAACAGAAACATCTTAAGAGTACCAATATCAACACCTTCGGCACTTTTTAAGAAAAATTCATCTTCTAGATCATTTAAATACATAGCAAAGATAAAAGGACTTAGACACTCGCCTTGACGTACGCCTAAAAGGCTTTCAAACATCTCTCCAGTTTCACAATTTAGTTTAACACATGAGCGTACTTGCTTATACATAGATTTGATAATATTAAAAAGCTTACCTCTAATACCCAGTTTGCATAATTTGTACCAAATGTTTGGTCTAACCAAATAATCGAACGCTTTAGAAAAATCAACAAATACACAAAATAACTGTTTGTTTTGATTGATTATATGGGTAATTAAACCATGTAATACAAAGATATTGTCCCTAGTTCCCATTTTAGCCATAAACCCAGCTTGCGCTTCAACATATATATAGTTTTCCTCTGCCCAATGTGTACGTCTAGTGTTTGTAAGTCTTGTAAACAATTTTCCAACAACACTTAGTAATGTAATTCCTCTAAAATGTGTAACATTTGAAACACTGCCTTTCTTATAGATAGGTACAATGTAGCCTTCAGTCCAACATGAAGGGAAATAATTACATTCTAAAATCTTATTGAACAGTTTCACAATACTATCACCTAATACATTTTTACCATACACTAAAAATTCATTTAAAATACAATCGGGCCCTGCACTTCGCCCCAACTTTCTTTCTGAAATACCATTCAATACATCTGCATTTGTAAATGGCATATCCAACTCATTAAACATAATTTTTAATTCATTTTCGGCAATTCTATTTGTGAAATCAATTACATCTTCGTCTGCTTGAAAAAATATGCTATCAGGGTTGTTTATAGCTCTTAAATATTCAGAAAAAGTGTTTAAAGATATACCTTTCGGACCCTTAGGTGCATTACATTCTTTTAACATTCTCCAATATTCTTTGGCATTACTGAAACGTGCAGACAATAACTTTTGTGTTTTAATTTTATCTTGTTCATAGTGAAATGATCTAACACTCTTTTTGTATACGCCTCTGGCCTTGNTAGTAGGAGTAGTAGTATGAGTAGTAGTAGTAGTAGTAGTAGTAGTAGTAGTAGTAGTAGTAGTAGTAGTAGTAGTAGTAGTAGTAGTAGTATATAGTTTTTATACCGAGCAATAATGTTTTACTTTAAATAAATCCAGCTGAACGCACCGATTAAGTACTCAAATCAAGCGCTCATCAACATTGATTTATTTTATAGATATTATTAGCGCCAACATATTTTTAACTTTAATGGCATTTAAACAAATTCCGCATTACTGTGTTTGGTCCACGCGCGAGGCATACTAGACAATTATATTCTGATCGTGGTATATTACCTGCCAACGTCATGACATAGTACAGTATGCAACGGCGAGTATATGGGCGTTTACAATGGCAGAACGACATGATGTACAATAACAAAACTTGTCGCACCATGGGTGTGGTCACGCGAGGTATAATATTACACCTTTACATTAAATTTAAGGGAATACATCTTTTACGAGCTAGGGCCTTTAGCGTGTAGCTGAACTATGCATATTACGGCCACCGCGTTGTGAATGCCATGAAATGCATTTGACTGTTACAACGATTGTACGGCATACCGAACCTCACATTTTGCCCATATTTAATCACAGAGAATAAAATAAACACCTCGTTGCAGTTTGAATTCAATTTAAAAAGGCCATATAATACCTTCAATTTAATTTCTTAAGTCAGTGATGTAATATTAACAAGAGCAACAAGGTTCATTGTTATGCGTCACAATGCAATATGGTAGACTTGTCAGGTTAACATACACATTTTAGATCATCTCAGAAAAAAAAACATTTTGAAAGGTGTAAACTTGCATATCTAAAATATATATGCGCACTATTGTATTCTTAATATAACCGACAATAAATGTCTAGTATAATTACATATTCATCACGATTACTAGTATTTGCTGGTCGCAAAATAAAGAAAATTGTTAATTCGAACAAAATTCGATATCCGTGTTCAGTATATGCTGTTAGTAAATATAACGGTTTTAGTGTCCGTTTGTCAAACAAGTACACATATTACAGGTAAACTTTTTTAAATACATTCTGAATATCAATAACAGATGGTACATAGCAAGAGAAGATTACATATTGGATAATGAACGTGCCTAAATCGTTTCAAACTACAAATAAAAGATATCAGAATCCTATTCCTTGTACACCATATGGAAGGTTTGGTCGTGTTTTTAAAACATAAACGGTTCGAGCCTCTTAAGTTCAAATACATTTTAAATAAATATAAAGACCATTCCAATGCCAGTCCACTTTCCCACCAGAACGTAGTAAGAAAATATGTTTGCTCCAAGTAAACTTTGTCCTTATATACGAACTTAATTATGCAAGTTCGTCATTATTGAATATTTTGAACTTTCTGTTCAGGCCGCCATATATTGATTATTGGCATTTTTCTTCAATTAATGGGAAAAAACAAAAGGGATTGATAGGTAAAAAATCCTAGATTGCTCCAAACAAGCCGCACTTGCTTTTTATTTATTTGATCAGATAATTTCAATCAGAATTTTGTCTTAACCCTATTGATCTATATTATATTATATTAATATCTGCTTAACTGATGGGAAGGATTGTTACCTGCAATATCTATAATTCGACCTGTAAAGTCAAGGTTTTACTTTTAGTTCAGAGGTCGAAATAAGCAATGTAATATTAATTGTTTCTGAGCTTTTACGTCAGATCGCATAAAGACGCTGTTATAACTGTAAACATGTATGCTAACGTAAATAGAAAAAAATAATCTATACAATACACAACAACGCAAGTAATGAAAGATGGCTTCTTTCAAGGTAAAAGTAATCTGTTATGTCAACATATCAAACTATAGCATGTATAGTGTTTACAAACTGTTCTTCAATAACTTGATATAAATCGTAACTCATCAGAGATGGTTTCGGGAGCAAAAGATCGAGATTACTACCTTCAACCTCAATTTAAATGCTATATTTTGAGTTACAAAATTAAAGAGAAATACTTAAATTCAAACTATAGCTTAAATGATCGCCTAACCCCGTCGTTCCTCCACATACCATGGGACATGTGATAAAAACTCGGTACAAATGTTTACCTTCATGAGACGTTATTTAAATCGAAAGAACAATATGACTATATTTAAGTTCGCGGCCGTGCTCGAGGTAGAGTCAATATTCTACCCTTGTTTGAAAGCTGAACATGTATTAACTAAAACAAGGAGTATTAATCACATTAAGTAATAGCGATAGTTAACAATTGTATAAGTATACCAGTTAACTTGTGTATTCAAAGTATCGGGGTAGTTTTCTTATATGGGAACGGCAGTGTTTTCATTTGTTTATGATTTCTATCTGCTTCAGTGCTATAAGTGCTTTGTGGGTTACTTGTTATACAGTATTTATACAGTAAACCGAATTTAACTCTGGCATTGACCATTATGCATTATTCTTAACTTCTTAAAGTACTTATAACCGAACTTATTGCGGTAACCGTTATTGCGGTAATAACCTACGGTATGTCGTTCCGATGCTTGTTATCAAACCACTCGGGCTACGCCCTCGTGGTTTAATTCCTCCTACGCATCGGAACTCCATACCGTTGGTTATTACCGCAATAACCAACGGTTACCCGTCGATTTTTTCCTTAATATTTGTAAGTACAATTACAATCAATTTACTGGAAATGTGTTATAGTTTAGAGGTCATGTTCAGCAGAAAAATAATATTCCACTAAAGAGCTGATATGTTTTTTTTTTAATATTTAACCTCAAAAACACGCGTTTGAAATAAATGAAGTACACAAATAGGCACTAATTCCAAACCGAAATGTATGCAAATATTAATGGAATTTAAAAACAAGTTCAAAGTATTCGGTAAACTTTGGTTAGTTTTTATATGTTAAAGATTAGAAACGCATCACACTAGATAAACGGAATAAATACTGGATATGATGTCGATCAATTGTGGTAAATAATAATGTGGCATACTCGATAAATGTAGCAAGTGTCGTTCACACAGGATCTGTATAATGTCTGCACCCAATGCCCTATACGTTGCCTATTTCATAGGACACACGAACACTTAAATCGCAAATAAACACGTGATGGCTTACTGAAAGAACATGGACATCATAACGTGGAGCCGAGTATTTGCATAAATATTCTTATTGCGTAATCGGGCTTGTTACACCCTTGATAACGGTTTCTTCGTGAGATGCATATTAAGATTTAAGGATTATAATGCTAATTTCTCAAATCTTGTAAACAAGAAGGAACTTAGTTGATTTTTGATGTACTTAATTTCATCGTGAATCAGCGAGTTGTCCATCTGTTTCTCTGGTGCATATTAAACTATTGAATACTTGAATTTTAATAAAAATTTAATCTTCATTCTCTGTTATTGCTTTTGAAATTTAATAAAATTGCCATCAGGTAAAATTGCTTTACTATTGTGTATTAGTGATAAATTCTGGGTTTCGTATGAGGTTCGGCGCGTCATTTAACCGGTTCACACCACCAATGTTTAGAATTGATCGTTGCAATGGGTGGATACAAGCTTTCCTTATACCTTATACGTTTCCTAAATAAAACAAACAAACACAACGATATAAATTGAAAATACGGCTTGTATTTTGGTATCTCTGCGTACGACCAGATGACACATTTATAACGTATGACAATAAACAAATGTGAACAATTCACATTTTGATATATATTTCATAACTCATACATGAAATAACGCTCATATAGTTTACACACAAAAACAGACTATATTCCTGCAGATAATCATTATCATGAGAAAACTTGTCAATATTATATATCCAATAAAATATTAGGAAAATTAACGTGTTCTCTGGTTCGTATCGCAAAGCCGAATGGCTATTCCACGAGCATATTTACCCGCCAAAACAATACACTGAGCGACCCCTACAGGAGACGTTCGTGTGCAAAGGAAAATAATGTTTCTCTAATTCGCTGCGCTCAAAACTAGGAAAATTATATTTCCTTATACCTTATACGTCTCCTAAATAAACAACAAACACAAAGATATAAATTGAAAATACAACTTGTATTTTGGTTTCTATGCGTACGACCAGATGAACGAAAAGTTCAGGCAAAAACTAGTTAAAAATTGATTTACAAGTTTTCTATAAACCAAACAAACAACAAACGTTAAAAAAGCAAGTGATTTAGAGACAATCAGTATAGAATTTATATCATCTTTCACATATATCCATCTTTTGCCCTTTCACTAGTCCATCGAAAATGTCTTTAAAACAGTCTATCTCTTACACCGCTGTTTGCAGCAGATGTAGCTCCTGATCTCAAAGAGTGCAAACCAAATCTAGAAAAATCTGAAACATGTGGTTGAAAAGCCTTAATAAACTGCTTGCGTAAGGTTGTATAAGACATAGCTTTCATCAATTTTCTTGGTTTAAAACCAGTTTTAGTCTTAGACAAAAAAATATATAATCGTCTCCCTTTAAATTTGCACATTCAGTGTACTTTTGTTGATTTGTGTAAGGACATAAAACAGTTCCCGATTTAGCGATTGGTATCCATGACCCATCTCTATACTTGTCAGTTTTACTCGACTCAACAAAAACTAAAATATATGTATCCTCAAACACAATGTCCGATACTTGCAATTGTAATAATTCTGCACTGCGCATAAATCCTGCATAGCCTAATAATCTGGCGACAAGAATTCGTCTTTGTAAATACGTTTGTACATAGCTAATAATATTTCCACCGTTACAGGTTCATTTTTATAAGTTTGAGTTGACAAAATTCTTTTTGATGACTCTACAACATTAGCTACTATTTTTGAATCAGTAGGAGAATCCAATCCATATAAGTCATGCATCCATGTAATCCCGTAAAATGCAGATATAACAGGTGCGAGGGTTTTAGCACTTTGTAAAAGAGACACTAAATACAATGCCACCGGAAAAGCTTTAGCGGGCAAAATGCCACTACTCCCTAACTGATTTCACAAAGCCCAATTTCTCCATCGAATAAATGCTCCTTTATATTTGCAACATGTCCTTTCTGCTCTTGATTTGCGCAAGATGCCCGGGAGCAGCTACACCCTGTCCGCCAAGACCTATGGTAACGCCTCTATTTCATGCGCATGGAACTGAAAAAACATATGTAAACACACACACACAATTAATACAGAATTCTCTTTTACCAACCGATGTACATCATCTATTTCATATCATTCTCAAACAAGCGTCTTACTGATCTTCGACTACAGACAAGCGTCTTAATCGATCTTTAATCACAGAAAGAGTCTTAATGATATTTAATCACAGACAATCGTCTTACTAATATTGAATCAAAAACAATCGTCTTAAATGATATTTATTTATAGCAAAGCGTCTTACTGATATTTGATTCCAGACAGGCGTCTTACTGGTATTTAATCACAGACAAGCGTCTAACTGTTAGTTAATATAAAAAAACAAGCGTCTCACTGATATTTTATCACAGACAAGCGTCTTACTGATATTTAATCACAGACAAGCGTCCTAAATGATATGTATTCATAGACAAGCGTCCTTTATGATATTTAGTCATAGACAAGCGTCTTACTGATATTTATTTCCAGACAAGCTTCTTACTGTTATTTAATCAAAAACAAACGTCTAACTGATATTTAATCACAGACAAGCGTCTTTCTGATAATTAATTAAAGACAAGCGTCTGAAATGATATTTAATCATAGACAATCGTCTTACTGATATATAATTCGAGACAATCGTCTCAGCGACATTTGATCACAGACAAGCGTTTCAATGATATTTATTCCACTACAAGCGTGTTGATGATATTGTTTTTAATCGCTTTCTTATATGCGTCCTGACAGCCCTTTGGCTAAATAAATACAAAATTATGCATTTTTAAGTCTTTATAACTGCAGTGTGATTATATCACAACCTATTCACTTCCTGAAATCAATGTAATAATCAAGCATGTCAAATTGTAAATTTACGTTGCCAAACAAACCCTTTCCACGTTGACATGGAACATGAAATCGCCTTTCAGATGGCATATGAATACCATCCAATATATCATGAATAAAATGTCCATTCGGACATAACAATGGCCAAAATACCGCAGCGGTCCATTTGGGAACAACTAAAACACCGCGTGCTCTATCAACCATCATTGTGTTCACAACTTTGATATAACAGAGGCACAGATAATCTTAACTCAAAAGACCATCTAGCAGTCAATGCATCTATACCTTCCGATGCGATGCAAACCAATCCATGGTAGGCACACCAAACGTTTCGACTATTAACGCCAACAACTTGTTTGAATTTCCCCAATCATCAATGTCCTCTATCTTTGACAAATAGTCTGCCCGTGCATTGTCCTTTTCGAGGGACCCACTCAACCTCTAGTATAATGTTATTAGCTTATAATAACATAAATTAAAAATATCCATTGCCAAATCTTGCAAATATCTTTTTCTTGAACCTTTTTTAACGATGGCCACAACAGACTGATTATCAGAGAACCATTTAATGCTTTGATGAACGAGCAAGTGTTTGAGAAAACATAGTTTTCTCAACACAGCTGTTAATTCCTTCCATGTTGAAGACTTTTGTGCTTCATCAGGTGACCACATTACATGCAAAACACCATTGATCGCATCCACTACATAACCACCGTAACCTGCACAACTTTGGAACATGTATGTGAATACAAATATCCTTCATATTCAATTTGGAAAGATTTGCCTGCCAAAAATAAAGTTCATGAACACTTTCTTGTGTTATACTTATATTAGAATTCCAAGTAATGGCTGAATTGATATCAAAATTCAAGTACCTGGTCTTGATTTGAACGATATTTTCAATAAAAATTGACATTGATATGATTTGACCAACAAAACAGGCTATTTTTCTCACGGAAATAGGCCTAAGTAATGTAGATTTTTCAATCAATGAAGAGCATGTACATAATGCCTAAATTTTCCTATGCTCGGCAATCTGAATCTCACCACTGAAAGAATAAAGTACAGCTCCCAAAAACGGCACGACTTGAACTGGTATTCCAATGCATTTGTCTGCTTAAGGGATAAAACCTGAACTGAGTATATCTTGTTTTATTTGAGTGCCTATAACCAAAGTTGTTTTGTATGAATCTGAACAACCAAATCCTTAATCAAGGAACATAAGTACGGATTTACCCTCGCTGCGCCATTTTTTGATCAAAGGGCGACAAATCTTTGTGAAAATCCAACATAAACTACTTAATCCCAACGGAAGTACTAGAAACCGGAATTAGCGGACCTTGCCGTCCTCCCCCTTCCATGAAAATGATAGAAAATAGCAAAGTGGTTTAAAAATTTCAATAAAATGATACGCGCTTGAGATGTCAAATTTCACAATGAAAAATCCTTTTTCATAAACGACAAAGCCACTATTAAAATCATCAAATTTAACATTTTGTTTATATAAATGTTTGTTTACGGCTCTTAAATCTAATAAAAGTTTCTTTTCCCCATCACTTTTTTTCTGAAACTGTCAATGGATTAGCAACATCTGGACGTTCCTCGCAAATTTCAATTAAAATTTCGATCTAACAAATTTTGAATGGCCTCAAACACAGACGTAGTATCACTGCTAGCAGATTTATTATTGTTTAAACTGCCTTGGTGGCTTTGTGAAAAATGGTATTTTATAACTAGATTTAATAACATCAAGAACATAATCATTTGTTCCAATACTTTCCCAAAATTTAATATTTTCACGTAGTCGTCCCCGCACAATAATGTCTTTGTTACATTGCTCGTATTCAAATAGTCTTTGGTTAATAAGGTATAATCATAAAAATACTCATCTTTCAATGTTTCTGATTTATTTCGCATTGGACTGCTACTTGGCCCCGGAACCGGAAGTGGATGTCTGGGTGTTTTGACCTCTCGGAACGCATGGGCAGTTTCGCCGGAAGTGAGAGAATTCTCCGAAGGCGAAACAACTTCCTGGACCGGTTGCACTCGTACTACTGGGTCCGCCGCTGTTGTATGGTCTGCTACCTCGAAAAAGACCACCGCCATAGAGCCCCCGCATGGAATCAGCAGCATACGGGTGGAAACGTGATGACGTCATCAGAGACGACTTGCCTTTTATTGCGTTTTTCTTCTTCTTTACTGCCTTATTCTAAGCTCTATTTATTTTTGCTTCGTCCTCGCTGTCGCTTGCCACAAGGTTGGTCTCGTACAGCTTCACTGTGTCCCAGCCGCCCTCGGACGTGTCAGCTATGCGTATCAGTTTGTTTCGTTTCTTAATATTGGCCATCGTTTCCGCTATTAACTCTCGACAATAGCAGTTTTTCCGTGTTCAATGCTCCAGTCAATTTGTTTATGACTGTCTGTAATGTCCTCGTTGAACTCGAATTGTTCTCTGTTTCCTTTGAAACGCCACGTCACGTCCTTTTCTTTTTTAAAGCGTTTAACTTCTTCTTGTGCACTAAGTGCCGACCCCCGAATCTCTTCCTTCATGTTTTTAAATTAACTGAACAGTAAATTTAATTTTGCTTGAACATCGTCGATTGAATGTTCCTCCGCAATGTTTCCCGAATACACAGGTGATTTTTGTCAATCCAATAGACTATTATGAAAATTAACGTGTTCTCTGGTTCGTATCGCAAAGCCGAATGGCTATTCTTCGAGCATATTAACCCGCCAAAACAATATACTGAGCGACCCCTACAGGAGACTTTCGTGTGCAAAGGAAAATAATTGTCCTCTTATTCGCTGCGCTCAAACTAGGAAAATTATATTTATTCATTGTTTATGTTTTATGTCATGTTGTGTGTAACGTCCGGTTATGTATAAGCAGTTGATCAGTTGCCTCAAATAAAAAACGTACGTGGGTTAATAAGAATGTATCTGCTTGAATTATTCTGGGGATGTTTTTATTAATATAATGAATTAATTTATTCGTTAGATCTAATTTTCACCAGTTAGATATTTTGGAATGCGTTGGGTGCCCAGGGAGGATTTTTCCCTGGCTGTCCTCGTGTCACCAGCAAAAATACAAATTTTGACGGGTGAAAGCTCATGGCTGAATGCATCCTTCAAATCAGTTCTTCAACTGATTTTAAATACCAAAGTTAACAAATAAACACATACCTGTATCTGCTGGGTATAAGGGAGTTTCCGATATGCTTGTATCGTGTTTCTATTACTTTTTTTATTATAAAATTAATGTCCGATATATATTTCACATGTTGGGTAGATAAACCTTGAATTCCTAATTATTTGGACTCTTTTACGCTTTTAAGTCTAACATATAAGTGATGCAAAATAAAAGCAAAATGTCGTAAACACAACAATAGAGTGATCGTTTTTACAAGGTGTACCCTGTTTACTCTAGAACATTATGCGACATGAAATGTTTGCAATAACGGCTTATAGTGGCGGCACATACTGTGTTCACTATTCTTATTTAAAAATACAAATAACGGAACTCGTATTCGAATTGTAAATCTGTTCTAATTATTTCCTATTTAAAATATTAGTTGAAATCCCTACTTTTTAAATGATATAAATGTTGGTTAATCTCAGTTTAATTTTCAATTTTTAGTTCGATTCTAAAAACAATTTTCAGTGGCATAATTTATTAAATGTAAATAATGCAAATGACTTTAGCCTCTCAAAAAATGATGCATCATTTGAATCGATAGGAATAATGAAACTAAAGAAAAACAATCATGAAAAACGTTCTTATTATCTCATGTTAGTGTTTTTTTAAACGCACGTGTCCATTGGCTTATACAATATTGGACAATGCATACAACACGACATAAACCATACAACAGATTTAAGCTGGGGTAACCGACTTTGACGGGTTAGACGGGTGAAAGCTCATGGCTGAATGCATCCTTCAAATCAGTTCTTCAACTGATTTTAAATACCAAAGTTAACAAATAAACACATACCTGTATCAATTTGCATCTCCAAATAATGCTGGGTATTAGGGAGTGTCCGATATGCTTGTATCGTGTTTCTATTACTTTTTTAATTACAAAATTAGAGTTAAAACCAATTGAATTAGCCAATAAATTATAACGAACACACACGTGTAAATAATAATTAACCACATACCAGTTTAGTCCAAATTAAAAAGCGATAAACATAATCTCAATATTTAAATCGCATATTTCATATAAATAAACATTCTGTATAATACAAAAAATGCCCAACTGCTTGCACGTTGTCACCTATGAGGTTATCGCAATAGAAAAAAAAATACACACACACACACGAGCCTGTTCAAAATAACGTACCTTTGAAGGCTTTTTCTTTAGAAAACAAAACATGCAGGTGTTCTATCATTAAAAACAAAGACAATCCCAAAGTTCCGCACCTCCAATAAATATATGGAAAGTAATGTGTCCTTCATTAATTTCGGAATCGGAAGATTCGGGATATTCTTCTGCACTTGCATTGTTTTTAGGATTAAAGCATTTCTGTATATATTTCACCTACAATATGTTGTGGTATATCTCGACATTTATTTAAGAATAAATCTCCTTAACCACACGGAAAATGAATCAATCAATTAAGAATTCCCCTGTTCAACATGTAACACAGATGCGACGGTGAAATAAAAAAAATGCCACAGTCTAACACCAGAACAATAGCTCAAAAGTTTGTGTATGGTCCTAGTGGAAAGCAAACATAAACAAAAAATGTTTTACTTGCTCTGACAACAAAATACCATTACGAATGTATGTATTACGATTTCTGTATTTGTATGTTATCTNATATAAAACAATGTTGTTTTTAACTCAGCATCATATAAATGCTAGCAATGCATATCATCGAAACCGATTTCCAAAAAATACAGTCAAACTAATTATTGTTCTTTTGATCGATAGTGTATGGAAACTATATTTTTCCGGTCGATTGAAGTTTTGATTGTTTCTTAAACCAGCCGGATGTTACTTACTTAACATGTATATAACACATGTGCGTGTAATCATTGTATTGAAACGACCTTTTCACATATTTTCTAGATGATAGTTTTCTATAACTTTATCAAAGATTCATCAAATAAAAGGATTGTGTATACAAGAAAGCGAAATGATGTAAGACAAAAAATCATAATTTTATATTTATTAAATACCTAATACTTTGGACTATGTGTGTTGTTTCGTTAACGCCTAATACAACACACACACTGCTATTACAGTTGTAAGTTAAATGCATGGCACATTATTATACTGCGTATGGTCGAGTTGTTTAGGAAATACCCTTTCAATTCAAATGACCCGTTTCAAATACCGAAGGCGAGTCACGTTCTTTTTTATTATTAAATTATTGTATTTGTTTTAAAGGTCACTACAGGTCTTAAGTTCCGATATTTACTTCTATCAATTTAAGTCATTTAGTTAAATGCTTAAGACAATGTCTGTGAACTAGTCCCTTCTAAACCTAGTTTTTGTTATCATATTCATTTGTCAGAGTTATTAGGATTTATTTTAATTGCACTTTATACAAACGGTTCGTGCAACAGATAACGCACACTAAATTTTTTTTTTTTTTTGGACAACCTGAACTCATAGCCTTCCAGATGGCATATAGCACGTTTAATATCGCTTTTCCAAAATTCAACCACATGGCGCCATGTTAACTTGCCTGTTTTGTTTCTACCGGTGCGACATCTGCAGTTTTACTACATGTGTCCCGTACCCTTAAACACATTTAACAATCTTCAGATGGTCAACTTATTCAAAATAATACCTATGTTAAGTAAAAGAACGAAACAAATAAAAGTTAATCAAACAGTTACCAAACAGACCACACCTCCCCCCTCTCTTATTCCATAAGTTCGGATGTTATCTTGGTTTTAATAGTCCTGATAAATAACATTTGTTGCATCAACGGAATGTCGCTGTTATTGCGTCTTCAACAATCGATTTTATATAATCTTATATAATCAGAATGACATTGTTTTCCAGGTTGTCCCGATCTCAACAATCATACAAACTGGGAAACCATTGAACCTCATATTCAAAGTATCAAGATATTGGCCGCAGGTCGTGCTCACGTCTACTGTCTAACTGGTTATCAAGCATACCTGTCAGTTCCCAAAATATATTCCGATCACTTCATAATCACGTGCAGAAATGGGTCTTGGAACGTCGGCGGCTCTATTTGTCAAGAAAAAGGTAAGATAAAGGACATTATACATTATGCAATTCATTATGTTCAGACAACAGCACATACTTTTGAAGTGTAAATCGATTGTTTTTAATTGTTTTGTGCTTTGTGGAATTGGTAATGTTATCCTTTTTGCAAAACTGTTGAAAGCAATCGATTAAAATTATAAAGCGTATTATATAAATATCACAGTACATAGAAAAAACGAAAATTGTCATGGCAGTCAAGGTCAACATTTCCATGTCGATATTTCCATGTCATTCGACATATCTGTACACTATCTGCACTCACTGCCCTATAACATTGTACATATAACCTTACTGAGAGAACATTGATAGACAACCGTTTAGCCGAGTCAACAATATTGATTTCCTTGCATAAAACAATAAATATGATGAATGTAAGACAATAAACTTTAGTACCTGCATTAACATCCTAATTGTGTATAGATTGTATAACGGGTTCTTCCTTAGCTTTATTTATCAGTTTTAAAAATTATCATATATTTGTCATGCTTGGTAGCCTAACTTTGTTTGCAATTCTTAATATTTTGATCTTTTTAAGGAAATCATGTCAAACCTTAAACTCTCAGTATTCAATGCACTTTGTTTAAATAATCCCATAAAAATGATACAGCACTTTTTTAATTTGTCACACCTTTGGGCCATTAAACATTCGGAAAGTAACATCGTTTATGTTAAGATGAATTTTCTTCTCTGTAAAGTTAATTGTTGTACAAATATTGTTGACAAGATTTCAAAATGTGCAGTGGGCTATTTCCTCAAGTAAATGTTGCATTTTCATTGATGAAGTAGTCATCATTTGAGTGCCACTTTATGTGGACAATATACCAAACAACGAAACTCTTGAAAGAACATCAGGAGGGAAATGTGTGTTCAAATACTTTTATAACGGAAAACCTCAATATAAGCATACAACATAAAAATTGGAATAACCGCTTTTGAAACCGGTTTAAGGGCTAACCGAACCTCACACTTAACCTAGAATTAACTCTTAAAAAGCGCACGTCTAAAAATATATCAATCAAATGTACCTATGCATCCTGAAAACGAAAACACGCAAACGAATTTAGCACAATGTAGTATCTTAGTACTGATAGTATTGGAAATTTAATAACACGAATTGATAGTAGTTTTTAGAGTTTTCAGTATACTAATGAATATGGTCCATCTATCAAAGATATCATCAGGTTAGCGATGAATGTACAGCAATTGTCAAATAGACTAGTTGTTAGAACGATTTTAAAACTGTTTCATTCACATTACAAATAATAGCTCTACTCTTTACCATTTTGGTCAGAGTAGATATTATTAGTATTGCACAAATGAATGGATTGATCAACGAAAATTCGTGTATCGATCTTTTTCGACTAGAATGGTATTCTATGGAACTGACTCTACTTTGAGTATAAGTGCTGAGTTTAACTTAAAAGTGGTAGCCGCCACCACCCCTCTATAACGCTAGTTGTTTAAAACGCACCGAATGCTCTGTAATAGAGGCAATGGTACTTCACTATTCTAGTACACCTTAATGAACAAAAGGAAATTGAAATATCGATTATGACGCACTTTTTCTGCATCTTATTAAAATCAAAATCAAACTTACATCAGTTTAATGAACCAGTCTTTCGTATTGTTGCATACAAGTATACTTTGCACATACACAAACAATATTTTAGAAAATGGTATTTTGGCAAATCTATTATTACTTAACGTTAACCGGACACGCGCAGGTATACAAAACATTGTTAATATAAGTATTCTCACAGATATCTCTATTTACTTAATGCAGATAATTGTATGGATCAAATATCTTCAGTGCCTGAGCAAAGATTACGCTTTATTGGTACTGGATAATACGTTTTTAAATGTTTAATATTCCATAACATGTATCGTTAATGAAATGTTGATATGTTCATAGATGAAAGCTATCACATGACCATGTTTAAATATTGTTCATTACTACATAACTTTATATGATCAGACTATATACACGTTCTACGTAACAGGACTAAACTGGTCTTTTTGTGTTGTTTTATTGATTGCAAACTTGGTTTTTTACTATAAGATCATTAAGGTATTAGAATATTCTATCGTCCATTATGCAGTCTATGTTAACACGATAACGTGAACCATGCATGTACTATTAATTGTAATCTAATACAGTCACTACATTTGAATCATGTTTGTACTCTTCAACTCTTCAAAAAAGTTAAATGCACACAGGTCTATGTTTAAAAATGAGTTATCTCAGGAGTTGAGTTCTAACTTATAAATACGTTTTTGTCAGCAAGGTCTGATCAGAGTATGTTGTGCAGTGTTCTCGTTAAACACTTGGTAATAGAACACGGTTAACACTATGTTATTCAAACAAACAGGAAACTGTCGTTAATACAACAATAGAGTGATTTATTGTGACACATTTGTCCTGTTTTCTCTAAACCATATGCGGGATAAAATGATTCATACAACACATTTCGATGTGAATCGCCATTCATTTTAGAATAAATCTCCACGCAGATAACATTGAATCAATCAATTAATTACCCAACTTTCAACAGAAAAGATAAATACGCCGGTGACATGTTTTAAATAAAGTGTGCATACAAATTAATCGCAATACTCGTGGCCAAAAGAACCAACGTATATTAGTGATCGTAGTGGACAACACATAATAAACACCTGCAATATGTTTTGCATTAAATTACCAATGCGAATTTATTTATTGTTAAATTCTCTAATGAAAAAATAGTTTTTGCGCTCTGACAAAGTAGCCCTTTTTATATGACGATTTCTTTATTTATATAGTCAAAGTCGTGAATCATAAGTATAATCACAATGTGCACAAGTATTTTATAAAACGAATATGCACAGATGGAACCAGCGCTGTGTTTTATTATTCGTGATGTATTTTTGTTGTGTTTTTGTTTTCTTTTCTTTATGTTGTACTAGTATGTTCACTATCATAATAATTTATAATGAAATTAAAAAAAAATGTATGTGGTTCAACCAAATAGTAATAGTGCTTGTCTTTGGACTTTTTAGTTGTAAATTGTGCTGACCCTAATAACTCGAATGAAACAATCTGGCAACATACCCAGACATTCAACTATACACGGACAGCAACTCATTACTCAGTTCATTGTGAGCCGGGATACGACGATGGTGTAAAGGGACCAAATGGATACCGTGATTTTATTTTTGCAACGTGCACCGATGGCAAATGGACAGTAAATGCAATATGCAGAGAAATAGGTGAACAGATTTCTTTACAAAAATGCTTCCAAAGTTAAAAATAAAGATATATACAATCAATAAATAAAAATCCTGCAACAAATGTGTTGCCATATAAAAGTCTGAATAACAGTCCTGATACATTTGTATATGAATTACATTCTAAAGAAAGGATCAATTTACATCCCGATGAATCGTTATCTTGCTGCATATAATAACCTACTTGCGCGCTTGTAAAATGATGACACTATTCCTCATTTAATAATTTAAGGCTATTTGTATCTGGTAAAAATATATTAAATCGGCATGTATTTATTAAAGATGTTCATTAAAGTTAACAGTTGTAATGTTGTCAAAATTATGATGTATTTATACAACTGAAAACGCTTATTACACGAAATGCAATATTCGGTGATTCTCGAAAAACACAACAATGCAATTAAATTTAAAAACTGGTCCTAAAGTTGTGTAACGTAATGGTATGATTTATTAATCTATGTATGAATATGAAATTGAATAAAAGAGAGGACTATATTCCAAATGATTTTGATCATTGATATGAAATCGTCTTATGTAGTCATGATGCTATCCGCATCTTTAGCTTCAGTAACAAATTATTTTGTACCCACATAAACGTTTCAATTTTAGAATGTGGAAACCCAAACAATAATTCAAATTGGCAAAAACAAGAAGCGGCGGAGCGCATACATCCAATAGCCTACAATAAAACCACGCATAATTCAAGCGCCATCGCTCACTGTCTGGCAGGTGATGTTGTGTATTGGGATGATGGTCAGCGTACCCGTGACTACTTCAATGTTGTATGTACAGCAAATCACCAATGGCAAGCAGACGGCAAATGCGGTATTAGTTTATTACTTGCAATTGATCAATAATGTGCACGTTCGATGTAATACTTAGGTACATTTTATTGAAATTATTGTATCCACACAATGTGCATCATTTGGAAAGAAATCACCAGTAAGCCTATGTATGTATCGTATCATATCGTACACGGCGATCGATATTTTCCCGTAATAAACAGTGGCACTGCATGACGTTAATAACGTCAACATTTATTTTAAAAGCAATATAATCGGCGAAAGAATCATGGTTTGTTCGGTTATGTGGTTGTAACTATTTTACAGGACAATCATATCTTACTTTCGTGTTTTTTTCAGTCGAAATAGATATTTAATAATTTATGGAAGAAAAAGATTTACGCACAAATATTCATATTAACCTTACATTTACATTTATATTTAATAGGTAATGTATTCTTTTCTTTGATGATGACAAGCTGTTTTAAGAAACCATTCGTCCTGCAATCAGTATTTAAGTTTAACAGAAACCAGAATACAACATGTCTGTCAATATCTTATCAAATGTCTTTTTTCCCGAAATTACGTAGCTGAAGCAATGACCATAATACATTGACAGTTGGCAAGTAGCATGATTACATCTGCACTGCGTTGTGATGAAACGATGACTTTCTCACTGAACTAGCACACGTTCTATACACCTTAACGGTTCATTTTTATTTATCCACGACCCTATTTGTATTCGGTATGCATGAACGAGCGTTATACGTAAATGCGTAGAGTATTTGTATTGAAACAAAATAGTTTTTAACATTAAGTAAAAGAGGCTTCCATAAGACATCCATTTTATCAATTTAGAGCGTCGGTAAGTATTAAGTCAGTGTTAGAAGGCTCTATATATGCGTCTTCACATATATTTATTTCAGCAACCGATCATATGCTACCTGCTCGTTGTCAGCCGTTTTTTTATCTAAAGAAGGTCTTCCGTTCCGTAAAACCTTCTTTGTAAAGTCACGGCTTTAAATAAAAAAAAAATCCTACTTACAAATCAATAATATGGATTCCGTGTTTTACACTATAAAAAACTAGAGATGAACTTTATCCCTAACTTTAATCCACGCTATAGCGCTGCATTTTTTCCACACAATGCTCTGAACGTACACGATTGTATAGCCATTATGTTCACATCATCGTCTATAACTTGCCCATTGATATTATATGAAGTCCAAGTTGGAAATTTTCTTCATTTTGAACGTAATGTCTTTTTGTTGGCGCATTTCAGGCTGCCAGCAACTTAAAATGAAAAGTAATTGGGATGACATCGGACCAAATGTAAACGCCGTTAGACAACTTGCAAACCCTGATATCGCAACCGTTTTATGCAAGATTGGATATAACGCACATTATCCTCAACACGACGAGACCTTAGATCACTATAATTTAACATGTGTAAATGGTTCGTGGCAAAATAACTCCGTATGTCAGGAAATAGGTACATGTAATGTGTGTAGATTATAGTAAAATGTTGCGAAACAATAATGAACATTTTCATTGGTGTTCCATTAACATGTATAAATGATGGGCACTGACCATATGATAAATACACTCGTCTCATATAAATGTAAAGATGAAAAGTAATTTTTCATTCAGGTTACAGTTAACAGTCTTGTCACCTAAAATATGAACGGAAAGTATTACTAACGGATTTATTACGGATGAAAATACCTTTGCGTTATACGTTATTAGTCAATAATTAATTTTATCTTCAACATCATTCATTTTAGGTTTTTATTAAACTTGATATTATTATAATTGAGCGATCCAATAGTGCAAAGTTGCATAAACGTGATTTTTTAACTATTCTGCTCTCATCAGATTGTCATACCCCTCCAAACCTCGATAATGGCAACACAAGAACCACAACCACAACATACAACTCCAACGCTACATACATGTGCAACCCAGGCTATATGATGTTTGGTGAAAACTCTTTTACCTGTCTCGAAACTGGACAATGGAGCGAACTGCGTGTAAACTATACAATAAAGGGTACGATTTCGTCTTCTGTCAATATAATAAACTTTAAACAAATGCTTGAATTATAAGTAGCCAAGCTGTGCAAAAACAATGCATTTCGAAATGTTTACTTATGGAGATCATGACGAGTAATATGTGTGTACCATTGTGAAGTTATATAGTATATGTTTCGCTTCAATATATGTTTACTACACATCAGACCGACTATGGAACCCCATCCGTGCAAACGTTATGAATATCAACACGCATAAATACGGCGTTGGTCATATTGTATTCCGGATTGTGTCCGATTTCCATGAAACCATGTTATGTAATTAAAATATATATACATTTGAAATGTTCGGGACTTTTTAAACAACTGTTTGTGGTAGTCCATTTTACTCTCTGAAGTTATTGAATATCAAAGTTTTAAATTATTGAAAATTATTGAACTCACTATCATATATGCATAAGCAAAGTGTATACATGTATTTGAAAACTAAAATATATTAATAAATATTTTGATTATTCATTTTTATATTTATGATATTGATTTAGTTCCACAAAATTAAATCTCTCAAGTAGGTACATGTAATGTGTGCAGATTATTTTAAAATGTTTCGAAACAACAATAACAAATATACAATAAATATCATAAATATATATTCAGCAATAATTATGGTATTTATCGCACAAAAACGGTACCACCATTATTAATATTAAATTAGGAATCGTTATTATATTTGAACTCTTTTTAATCAGCATTTATTTTATAAGAAACAGAAATACAAAATAAAAAATAATCTTACCTTATAAACAAGTTTAAATTGACGCATATGCAGGTTTACCGTGAACGGTTCTTTAAAAAACAGTCCTGGGACTCGTGAGGTGTATCGAGAATATAAGAAGTCGATTGTTTCATACATGCGCTTCTAATTTTACTATGATAACTCGACAACTCTGGTTCTTTTCATGAATATGCATCGGTGTATTAACAAAACTCTTGGTGATAGTATATTTCTTTGAGCTACAAACATCCAATACGTTGTTTAAATCTAAATGAACATGTATTTGAACTTAACCTTCCCCGAGTAACTAATGAAATTTACAATTGTGGTATTTACATGCATATGCCCCTTGTCCTCTTAACCTTGAAAGTTATGGTATTGTAATTTATGTGTTCTTTTTTCAGGTCATAATAATAATATATTTAACAAGGACTCTAATAACTTGTATCATTACTACTGTAGGTAAATTATAAAAAAATATATACCTGTTTTATATTCCCAAAAATACAAGTTGTATCAATCGGTAAAATACAACTGCACGGAAATAATTCCCGTATAATTCTACTCGCTAGTTTTCCAATTCCGTATTAAAATACTAGCCGGACTTCTTTCAATGACGTCACTTTGAATGCAGATAGTTATAAGAGCACCCTTGGTTAATTATGAACGCTTAACCTCAATTTTTTAACTTTAATGATTCAAAGCTGTATATAATAAAAGAAATATTTCGCAAGTCAAGTTTTACCAGTGTTTGTATCAGTTTCGTGGTTTGCGCTATTTCGTATCACACTCAAGGCTCCGCTTGTCGTCATCACACAAGCCACTCGACTCATAAAAACACATGGAACGATTGCCTAGCGTAATATTCCGTATGTTTTGCTGAATATTTGATTGAATGATGGCGTATATGTTTTAAAAGTATGCTATATCATACTTTATTTCAATAACATTTTATGTTAATATGTTATAATATTTTAACTTGTGCTGAACGTAACTATGGTTACTCATTTCAATATAGGTTATACTTCACTGAGGCTTAACTCGTATTTTTGTACGCATGTATTATTTCTAATGCAAGTGATAATTTGTGTTTATAACGTTAATCGAACAGAGTTAAGCAGGCACTCATGAATAAATCAGTGTGCTGATTGATAATTTATAAATACATGTATATTGGCAGTTTTGAATGAATCACGAAATCGGACTTAGCCCTTTATGCATAAAATCTATAATTGTTTCAGCAATAGTTGCCGTAAAGAATGCATGTTGAACATATAATTTGTTACTTCTTAAAATTTCTCAAAGATTTAGCACATTCATTTTGTGAACCATAGTTCATGAAGCGATTTTTATTTTCAATCTGCATAATTAATGTTCGTTACATTCTTGACATGTTTTATATATCTGTGACAGATTGTGGAACTCAACCCGTGCTGACGAATGGTGACCTTACATTTTTCAACACAAACGTCAACTCCACGGTCACATTTACGTGTAACGCGGGATATGACTTAATTGGAATGAACACTATCAGTTGCCCTAAAACAGGATCATGGAGTAAATTCGAGACACGGTGCATTTTAAAGGGTGAGTTATCTTTTTAAATAGTTGTGGTGTTTAATGTCAACCTCTAGCGGCAGTGCTTAATTTCGCATTTATTTTAACTTGTATGGACTGTTGGAGACAATAGTCAGTAATTACTCTGTTTTTTTGCAGATTGCTATAGTCCGCCAGTCCATCAAAATGGCAACCGCACTTTTTCAACGACAACTTTTAATTCCTCTGCCACATACCCGTGTAATGCCGGTTATGAGATACACGGAAAAAGCTCCATCACGTGCCTAGGAAATGGGAAATGGGAAATACCCAACACGACCTGCACAATCAAGGGTGAGTGAATTGTATACACACATAATTAATGAAACATAATGTCGAGTTGCGTGCCCGACGATAAAATAATAACATTCATAGGCTCACTGTGCTATACTGAAGCGCAGATTTAAGGTCACTTTTATACATGTGTAGATGCTAAACGTGTTCAGATATCTTTGTTATTTGAATCGATATGTTAGTTTTTTGCGAGTTATTCTATATATCTAGCATTAAATAATACATAAATATATCTATACATCGGGGTGAGAGATATATGTTATAACGTAAGGTGGAGCAGAACCAGACACATTCATTTTATCAACAACGTTCATGCAACGATTTTATTATTGTTTGTTCTTCATAAAGTATGTTCGTTCACATCAATACATGTTTTCCTACCATGGTAACAAATGGACTTAGTACATTGCTTAAAACGTGTCACAATGATATGACTTGTATGGAATGAGCAACATCCGTTGCCCTAAAACAGAATGCTGGAGTTAATCGGAAACACGAGCATTTTAAAATATAGGTAGCTAAAATGATTGTGTATTGAACACGTCCACCTCTAGCATTGCTTAATTTTGCAATTACTTTAATTCGTTTTTATGGTTTGAAGCAATTTTGATTCATCCATCTGTATTTGTAGATTGTCATAGTCCACCAATCCTGCAAAATGGCCAACCCAGTTTTCCAACGACAACTTACAATTCTACTGCCACATACTCTTGTAATTCCGGTTATGAAATACACGGTAAGAATTTCATCAAGTGCCTCGCAAATTGAAAATGGGAACTATCCAACGCGACCTGCACAATCAAGATTGAGAGAATTCTATACTTTTTTTAAATTAAAGTTATCTGGAATTAAAGTGACCGACGACGAAAAAAAAACATTATTGGGTTCATTCTGATCGACTAAGCCGGTGCACTGCTTGGTGTCTGAATAAAATTTAAGATCACTTTTATTGGTTCGTTAACGTTTTAAATAGAGCGGAATTAATCACGCACATATGAATCAGTGTACAGTTAAATACTTTGTAATTATATTTGCTGTTTTAAAAGAACTATGAGAAAGGACGTTGCCAATGATACATATACCATTCAATTGTGTTAATATTACATTTGTATATATAATTATTTGTATAACTAATTTTATGGAGAGGTTTTTATTTTGAATCTGCATAATTAATGTTTTTGTAATTCTTGACATGTTTCATTTATCTGAGACATATTGTGGAACTCCAGCCGTGCTGACGAATGGGGACCGTACATTTCTTAACACAACCGTCAACTCCACTGTCACCTTTACGTGTAACACGGGATATGACTTAATTGGAATGAGCACTATCAGTTGCCCTGAAACAGGATCATGGAGTAAAATCGAGACACGGTGCATGCTATAGTGTGAGTTATCTTTAGGAATGGTTGTCTTGTATAATAACAACCTCTAGCAGCAGTGCTTAATTTCGCATTTATTTCAACGTGTATGGATTGTTGGAGATACTAGTCAGTAATTACTCTGTTTTTGCAGATTGCCATAGTCCGTCAATCCTTCAAAATGGCAACCGCAGCTTTTAAACGACAACTTTTAATTCCTCTGTCACATACAAGTGTAATACCGGTTAAATAATTTACGGAAAGAGCTCCATCACGTGCCAAGGAAATGGGAAATGGGAAATACCCAACACGACCTGCACAATTAAGGGTGAGTGAATTTTATACAAATATAATTAATAAAACATAATGTCGAATTGTAGTGACCGATGATACCATAATAACATTGAGAGGCTCACTGTGCTTTACCGAAGCGCTGATTTAAGGTCACTTTTATACATGTGTAGATGCCAAACGTGTTCAGCTATCTTTGATATTTGAATATATATGTGTTTTGTTGCAAGTTATTCTATAAATCTAGCATTACATAATACATAAATATATCTATAAATTGGGGTGAGAGATACATGTTAACCAACGTCAAATACAAACATGATTACAACTTACAAAACAAAGCGTACTGATTATTACAATGTTGTTCAAAAACCATTCATTTTGAAAGTATGATTTATTAAGTTACCGAAGAGTTATTATTGTCTATCGCTGTGAAGATATAAAATACGTGTGTTTGCTGCAATTCATGTGTTTTATTTTGGACCGATTATCGAACGCTACACTTCTTAACGTTTTGAATATCAACACACGGCGGGACATCAGGTATATTATATCTTTGTCCGGCTTCTGTTTATACACGTTGTGTCATTATCATTAAGTGAATGTAATAGGTTAAAGAGGTTGCAAACCACTAAATATGTGAGGTAATCCATTTCAATAATGTATAATGATATATGTAAAAGGCAATATATACAGCTTTAATATTAAACTATTATTATTATTAGATATCTCATAGAATGTTGCAGTAAGTAATATATTTAAACTCATTTTAACCAGCATTTAATTATAAGAAAAAACAAATACCAAAGCAAAGATATTATTACCTTATAAACAATTTCAATTTCACGCACATACAGGTTTGACGTGCAAATTTGGAAGTCAAAAGTTATCAGCGCTTTTTATATAACATTGTTTCGCTCATTTAAATATTTTTTTATTTGGAAGTGATCCAATATCACACGCATAACACACTTCATAACCATCTTAATTGTTTCGGTAAGAAATATATGTAAAACAATATCAGACACAAACTTAATCACAACTTTAAACGCACAGCTAAGTGAATATAACCGACAAGATCAAAAATGAATACTGTAATACCACATATATACCATAGCTATACCATATATATGATCGGATGGAACACTCATCTTATTACAACACGTGTTGGTTAAACCAGATTAACAATCTAATTGACGGTATTCAAACGTCTTGAACACGGTCCGTCGGTCTAAACGTATTAAATGTTAATAATTTGTAAAGCCAGTAACTTCCACATTTCCCAAACAAATTGAAACTTAATTTATATCATTTCAATTGTGTTAGGATGTTCATGACAACTAATGATCCACACATTCCTAAGTAATTTGTTATTGACCATAGAAGACAGAGCTGTATCATTCACCTCTTATACAATCTATGACAATATATATTATTTTAATTAAATGGTAATTTATCAACTTTTGATAATACCTTTACGATTTATTAATTGCGGAAGATATTCTTTGTATACATCTTAAACTAAATAAAGCTAACAACATTCTCACAGCTTAGAAAAACATACCGTTTTAAATAACAACCCACATGTCAACAGTTTCCATAATAATATAAGAAACCCTCAGACCACAAATACATTCTTAATCTTAAGATCAAATTGTGTATATAATGCAAGTGTCCAATTACATATAGTTCATTGCTAGACGATATTACTTCTTATCCGGCTCCAATTGCAGAATATTGATGCATTTCATTAATTCATTCTTGACAAGTATGGTTTTATTTACCTTGACCTTGGTCTATAAATCTGAACTGCTCTGTTTTGTTAGAATCATTCTATTGTTATTCCAGACTGTCGAGACCCGCCACAACTGCAGAATGGCTACCGCAACAGAACAGCCACAACGTACAATTCCACTGCCATATACTCGTGCAACCCCGGTTATATCACGTTTGGTAAGAACTCCATCACGTGCCTCGACACTGGGAACTGGACCGAACTGCTTGTCAAGTGCACCATAAAGGGTGAGATTCTTGAGTAAATACTGGAAAAATCGAGCTTTNTCTTGAGTAAATACTGGAAAAATCGATCTTTTGCTTTTATTTTGAAAGATGTTTTGTGATTGTATTTCAAACGTAAATACTTTGTGTTTTGTTTGAAGGATATATTGAATTTCTAATTATATTAACATTGATTCCCTTCTTCTCAAATCTTTATTTATACTAAACAATTCCTGTGTAAATTATCTGAGACAGACTGTGGACCTGCACCATCGCTGAAGAATGCGGATTTCAAAATCCGTACCACCACTTTCAACTCCACCGTAGAGTATACGTGTCACCCAGGATATGACTTTGTTGGAATGAAACACATCCATTGCCTTGATACAGGAACCTGGAATACACTCGAAGCAAACTGCACTATAACAAGTAACCTGGAGTACATTGGGGGCAAACTGCACTATAAAAGGTGAGGTGTATTAAAAAAATATATTTACTTAATTATGTGCCTTAGGGCATTTCCTTATTTTTTTTGTCATATTATCGTTGTAAAAATTTCATTTTTTTTAGTATACATTTAATTGTTCAATGATCCTTTTAATAATCCGACTCTATTTTAAGATTGTCATAGCCCGCCAGATCTGCAAAATGGCCACTCCAACGTCTCAACGACCACCTACAATTCAACTGCCATATACACATGCTCTTCTGGTTATGATATGCATGGACCTAACTCCATAACATGCCTCGAGGCTGGACACTGGGATGAACTCGAAGTGAACTGCACCATCAAGCGTAATATGTCTTTAGAAAGGGTTGAGCTGGAAGATATCACAATCCGTTGTGGTATGCAAGAATTGTATTGGCTGAATATTCAGAATATCTTAAAATGGCTAGTTGGGTAAATCTGATATATTTTATGTATTTACAAACAGAGTTAAATGCGACGTCATGTACATGCTTGGAAGTCCAAATTGGTACGTGTTATGTCATATATTATGTCGCACATTTGTATACCATGGAAACAAAAGGTATACAGTAATCACTCTATCGATCGGGGGTTGTCGTCGGTGTGTCGGTCTATCCGCATGAAATGAATCGAATTTGTTCAACAAGTTCCTTCAACATGTCCCAAACAAATTGAAACTTACTTAAATCTTTACAAACGTGTACGAATGTATATGACACGTTTGATTACCCAACAATACACACAAGCCTGAGTTACTTGTCATTTATGATAGCAGACATTGCTTAACTGGGATATGTCACTTTTAATACGATATCCTTTAATATACACTAGTTTAATTAAATGGTAATATATCAAACTTTCAACAAAACATTAACGGTGTATTTGTTTCGAACGATAAACGTTGTGCATATCTAAAAGTACTTAAGACCACCAGACTTACACCTTAAAACCACATAACATTTTCAATAATAACCACCCAAACCTAAAGTTTTCATGAAACCTCAGACAGCATATTCATTGTTATTCTTAACATTTAATTGTTAATGTAATGCAATTACCCTATTAAATATATTTAAATGTTATACGATCTTAATACTAATCCGGCTCAATTTGAAAAATATTTGTGAATCATATAAATTCAGCTATGGCAGTAATGACTATATTTACATTGACGTTTGTCAATTTTCGGATGTAACTGTATATATACATCTGAATGTCACTGTGTTCTTAGAATCATTCCATTGTTGTTCCAGACTGTCAAGACCCGCCAGTTCTACAAAATGGCTACCATAACGCAACAACCACAACGTACGATTATATTGTCATATACTCGTGCAACCCTTGTTATAGCATGCTTGGTTACAGCTCAATCACGTGCCTAGACCCTGGTAACTGGAGCGAACTGCGTGTCAACTGCTCCATAAAGGGTGCGATTCTTTTGTAAATACTGTACAAAATCCATTTATTTTGTTTTGAAAGAAGTTTTGGGAATGTATTTCACATGACAATACCTTGTGTTTTCTTTGAAAGTTGTATTGCATCTTAAATTAAATTAATATTGATGCCCTTCTTCGGAGAGCTTTCTTTATCCTATTCATTGCATTTTTGAATATTCTGAGATAGATTGTGGAACCCCACTCACGCTGACGAATGGTGATTTCATGTTTCTTAACACCACCGCCGACTCAACCGTTAGGTATACATGTTACCCAGGATATGACATAATGGAATGATCAGCATTCGTTGCCTCGAGACAGGAACCTCGACTGCACTCGAGGCAACCTGTTCTATTAAAAGTAAAATATATTGAATATATAATTGAATAAAAATGGATGTATTTTTACTGAAAGATTCCCTTTGTCCTATTTATTGCATGTTTAAATTATCTGAGACAGATTGTGGAACTCCACCAGCGCTGATGAATGGTAACCGTACATTTCATAATACCACCGTCAACTCAACCGTTGAGTATACGTGTAACCCTGGATATGACCTGATTGGAATGGGCAACATTCGTTGCCTTGAGACAGGAACCTGGAATTCACTGGAGGCGAACTGCACTATAAAAAGTAAGATGTTTTTTTTATAAAGAATGAGTTGTTATTTAAGTCATTCAGAGCCGTTCTTTGGATATTTTACGTCATGCAATTGTTGTTGGATTTGTATTATTAAATATGTATTTAATTGCTTGATGATTTTTTTTATAATTTATAGTGTTTATTTACCTCCATACATTACAACGTGTATCGTTAGTTTACATGTTATTTTGTTAGTATACAATATAGTTTTGTAACAATTCAACTTGGTTGATATAATAGAGGTAAATAAAATTCATGCATTCCATTATATAAACAAAATCATATAGTTCACACACACACAGACACATACACAAAAGCCATGTTATGATACAAAAAAGAAAAATGTTTGGACTTCAGAAAATCATAAACTTTAATCAAACGTCTGGACTTCAGACAATTTAAAACATTAATCAAACGACCATGGTATTAAATATTTAAAGCAAACAACACAATTTACAATTACACTTTTCTATTGATCTACAAAAAGTTTTACAATTGACCAGTTAAGTAGTTCCTTTTCTTCAAATTTAGTGTTAGGTTTAATCTCCCATGCTACGCAAAGACAATTAGTCAGCCCCCCTTATTGAATGTAATAGACCCTTTCTCTTGCATACACATATATACTTTTTAATTTCAAGAATAAGAATATTAATATCAGTCATATTAATACGTGTACACCCAAATAACATTATTTGACATGAAATATCAGTACATTTTTGCACATTATGTGATCTTCAAAATTCTACAACATAATTTACAATTCTCTTTGTGAAAATGCAGTCCCAGAATATTTGTTATAGGGCTTTTTTAATTTTCATTACAGAAGGAACATACATTTTCATAAACAATGTTCATTATAAATAACAAAGATTTGGTTCCTAGTATTCTGTTAACAATCACTGTCTGGAACCACTGAGTGTATGTGTCGCTAGATATAATAAAAACAAGTGCATGCACTTTTGTCGAATTCAACGTTATTAAAAAGTGTATTCCATTTTAAATGGCAAGTGGGTATATCTGTATTAAAGCTAAAACATTTAAAAACAAGTTTGTTCGGATTATACCAAAATACTTTGTTATTCCAGTAAAATGATATAAATGCACATCGTATATTTGGCTTTTTTATTAATGGAAGTTCTAATTAAACCTTCATAAAAAGGAAGTTAATTTTAACGCCAATGAGAATTTCTAATACAGATTGTTTTTAAAATTCTCCAGAAGTGCACAGTTTATCTCTAACATATCTAATTCCCGTATCATACATATTGTTATAATATATAATATTCATACCTATCTTAAAATTGTGGTTATTAAATAACGGCATATCAAGGATATCTTCACACTTACTATTATTTTTATTATTATTTTTTCTATGTAATTTTTTCCTAAATTAAACATTTTCTTCACATCAAACATAGAATATATAAGTTGGAAACATTTTCCATTATTTGAAAAAATTTCTTTAACCATGTCATTTTCGTAGTTTTTTTTCAAAAGCATATATATCAGCCATGGCATTTCCTCCATCTTCATATGATTAAATAGCAAAAGTTTGTTTAATTTTTGCTGGTCCATCCCATACAAAATTTGAAAACAGACTATTTATTTGTTTTAAAACTTTTTCTCCTGGACTTGGAAGAGCTATAAACAGGTGTGTAAAAAGGGGAAGTAATAGTGATTTAACGACAGTTATCTTTCCAAGGGATGTTAAAGTTATTCTTTTAAAAAAAATAATGATATTGTGCAGCTATTCAAGTTTAGTTGAGAAGTTTATTTCTATAATTTTCTTTAAATCAACATCAAATAATATTCCTAAAACATTAAAATTGGTTGCTTGATGATCTTACTAGATCTTACAATTTCTAGATTGTCAAAGCCCGCCCGTCCTACAAAATGGCTACGCCACCGTCTCAACGAAAACCATTAATGCAACCGCGATATACACGTGCGTTTCTTGATATGAAATGCACGGACCTAACTCATAACATGCCTCGTGACTGGAAACTGGAACTAACTCGAGGCGAACTGCACCATCAAGGAAGAGATTTAGTTTTCAACTGGTACGACTAAGAAATAGCACATTGCGTTGTGGGCCTCCAAGCATTTCCTTGACCGAATATTCAGCATACAATATTTGAAATGGGCCGGCTGTTTGTGTAGAGCTTATGCTTTGTATTTCTTAAAGAACAGAGCCAAAGTCGACACATCAGTCCAAATGCATGGAAATCCGAAGTGGTATGTTGTGTGCCATCTATTATGTTGCACATGTTTATATCTTGCAAGGAACGGAGTATATATTAATCACTCTATCGGTCGGTGTTTGTCAGTCACTGTGTCGGTCCGTCGGTCTATCCGCATTAAATGTTACGAGTTTGTTTAGTGAATTACCGCCAGATTGTCCAAACAAATTGAAACTTAATTTATATCATTCACATATGTACAGATGCTCATTACACTGTTTTCTTGCCTAATGATCCGCACATTCCTGAGTTACTTGTCCTTGATCACAGCAGACATAGCGAAACTGAAATATCAATCACTGTGTATACGATATCTTATACTATATATTATTTTAATTAAATGGCTGCCGTGTATTCGTGTAAACCATGATTTGACATGGTTTGCGTGAAAGCATCCATTGTCTGGAGAAAACCTACATATAAACTGGCAGATACTCGTGCAAAACTGGTAATGAAATACAAATAAAGAAATCCTTCACTTGCCTCAGAACTGAAAACTCGAGGCAAATTATACTACAAAGGGTTTGATAATTAAAAAGAAACTGATAAGGAGAAGAACTATCCAATGTGAGCCAACTCATGCTTAATTTGCAAAACATTCAGAACACAATATTTAGAATGTACAGGCTTGGAATCGTTATTTGGTTAAGGTCGAGGTCATTTTAATCAGTAAAAGTCCGAATTCGTATTGACATTTGCTGTATTATATCGCTTATTTATTAAAACGAAAATAGCAATTATTTATAAAAATTAATCCATACATCACAACATGTATTTTTAGGCTAAAACAAAAATGTTCAGCTAATTTAAAATGGCAATATTCTTACACCTTTAACCGACGTATTGTGCCTATTACTACACAGATCTATAAAAGAATACTGAAACAACAGCTAAATCATCCGGTTGGAAACCTATTTATTGCTTGCGCGCAGAAAAGTAATGAATGTTCACATGATTATTAAAGTCTAGCCCGAGTGAAAGGACAAGGTTTGACCTTTTAACTATGTCGTTGTCCCTTATTTTAAGTAACCGTTTGTAAATCATAATTGAACGCTATGGGTATTATGTGATTTTTTGTGTTAAGTTCAACCTGTTGGAGATTTAAAGTCAAATCTAAGAAAATAATATATTAAAGGGTCAAGAAGCAGAAAGAGAGATACTTTTTCCCTCCAACAGCAGTGAGCGTCATTTTATGATGTGACGTCGCATGTATGACGTCAAAATACACGAGGCGTTATATCGCTTAATTTGTTGCTTTCTGAGCTTCATCGTATTATAATTTCAAAATACAAAAATCATTCGTTGCTCCGCCTTATGTTTTATAAGATCACTCAAACTAGATGATACGATCTTACACGAAAAAAACATTTGCGGATCAAGTGTCATGTCCAAATGACGAATTCCTTTAAAAACTGACAGTTTACAGACCGTCTTAAACACGGTCGTCATAATTGATGAAACTATTCTAAAGACCAGAAACACAATTACAGTTCTACTGCAACATATATTTGCAGCCCAAACTAGTCTACGCTTGTACAAATTTCTATCACCTGCGTCGAGACTGAGATGTGGAGCGAAATTCTCGTTAATTGCATAATTAAAGGATGCAATTATTTTAGTTATTTTAGTCAAGATAATGCCTCTTAACACATACTTGTGTATGTACAATGTTACAAAAAAACTATGCATACTGAATGCATATTGTTTACGTTCAGAATAGGTCTGATGATGAATCACACAGAATCAGTTCAATGTAACTCATGATTACATATATCTATTATTGGAAGTTCTAACTAATCATACTACTCATACAACTGCCAAATAGTACTAATCCGCAAAACCTGAAATATTTCTTCCCTACCGTTTCAAAGACTAAATACAGTTCCACTGTTATATACATATGTAATTAAGGATTTTAAATGCACGACAAGAACGCAATCACGTGCTCGAGGACTAGTGACTGGAGTAAAATTGAGGCGAACTGCACCGCCAGTGGTGGGTGCATTCTACATATTAAAAATAGTTGAATTCACTCTTCACACTTTTAAGACCAAACACCTTGAACAAAAAGAATTTAACAAATATACTGTCTTGAAAAGCCGAACATTCTAAATTATTGTAAATTCCTTATCCGGTTTCTCTGTAGGTTGCTGTGCTTCACTATATGTATCAATTGTCTTTTTCCTTAAAACCGATATTTCCATTCGGTTTTGAAGGAATTTCCAATAGATTTGTATGTGGTGCAATTGAACTTTAGTGCAGTTCAACCTTTCTGCTAGGAATGATATATTATATGTTTGCTAAAAGAAGAAAAATGTGTATTTTAATTAAATTAAATCGGGACCCGAAAAATATTTCGAAATAACGATGACTTCGGATTATCGGTGTTCGAAATAACGGTGTTGAAGTGTATTAAAAAAACATAGTAATTGACAAACATCAAATGAATATGTAAATTATGTTTATGTTCTATATGTCATAAAGCAGTTTATTATTAAGACCGTTAGGAATCATAGTTTTTAATTTATGTATTCAATATCTTTCTTTGCATAAACGGTCTAGATTGTTTTGAACAACATCAATAGGTACAAAAGAGAAATCTGATTAAGTGCAATCATTGTCGGTGGGATTTTACCATTTATTTCAAATTAAGTGAGGTCTACTTTATAGACATTATTAAAGAAACAATATCTCACCATTAAAGCACATAAAATAATAAATAAAAACAGTGCTGCATCGATCTTTCATTCATACTGACATCCTCGCAATCACCGATTGAGAAAAAAGTTATAGATAATCACGAAATACGTTTCAGCAAGTACGCCAGTCGCCCCAACACTATCTTCGTCAACGACTACCACACATCATACAGCCACAACAATGACGGCATCAAAAAGTCCGATCGACATCACAGGTAACATCGGCGCAGAAAACTGCGTGATTTATTACAATGATGTTAATACCTTTGCATATACTGTCTATTTAATTGTCGACATGTTATGCAAGTTTCTTACGGAACGTCGGGTTGCAAATTCGAATGTGTTTTAACATAATTTTTATTTATTTAGAAGACCATCTGGTGTTTGACGCTTCTTTTCTAAATTTTGTACCTGGTGTAGTGCATAAAAAAAGAAATGATTATAGGTTGATCGCGTCAGCAGTACTTTTTACGAAAAATGCAAACTATCCTATTTGCCCCAAAATCGGCGTCCGATCGAGGTTAATCCTATCCTTGTATCAATATACACTCGATAGTTAACTTCGAGTTCACTGACAAATTTGCTAAGACCACAACTTTCTTAGTTTTCAGCCAACAGTTATAAAAATGTAATACATACAAATATATACATAAACATATGATGATGTTGTTTATCAAGTACATGTCTTACTTTTATCTTTCAAAATCCATAACCAAAATCATTTTCAATATTAGGACATAATAATAATATTAATAACAGAACTGTTTGAAGGTTTTGAGGTATTTGCTATCCCAATTAACAATAACAGTTCTTTATGATACCACTACAGGTATATTCTTTTTCGGACGCAAGGGGATACGACACTTCCGTATTTTCGGATATTCATCTACTTCAAATCGTATATGATGTACCCTATAGCACTTTGTACATAATCATTTTAACTTTATACAATTTTAGGTTGCGCTGATCTTAACATTCCTGAACACTGGGAAACCATCGGACCCAACATTCAACACATCAAGATCCTTCTGAGTCCTAATCACGCGATGGTCTTCTGTCAACCTGGTTATAGCGCATTCCTGGCAAGCCAACACTCATACACAGATCGCGTTCATATCACATGCACTAATGGTTCCCTGAAATCCCACTTGGTTTGCCAGAAGATAGGTTATTAAAAGCCATTCAATGGCATACCCTGTTTTTAAATCAACCGTTGTGAAGAATAAACTTGTATTTAATTTATTCGTAGTAATTTTTTTGACTAGCCTAACTAAGGACTACGAAGTTGCATCAGCTTACATAATAATAAATTATCACAATTGAAGATACTATTAATAACATCTTAATAAAGCCACTTTTGCTGCCAAGTGTTAATGTTATTTAGGAATAACTTGAACAACATAACATTTAATTATTCTGAAAATACATAACCTCTTTGATCAACCTGGATTTGGCGTCCTAAATCATCTTGAAAACATACATGTTCTCACTTAACTGAAAACATTATTTCACGTTTATACGTCGAAGCAATCACATATCCCTTATAGATTTATCGTTAATGTAAACAAGATGTGTTTTATTAAAAATGCAAACAGGAAACTTTCCTTCAATCTTTGCTCATCAACTGCTAGAGCATATTGTATTGAACATTATTTTTTATAGATGCAGTACATCTAATCGGATAAAATATCGTTTGTGACATGGAGCTGGCAAGTTGTGCAGTATAATGGGGCCACAACACAATTTGTGTTGTCGTTATCAATCTAGTTGTTGTTTTTTTTTGTGCCATAAGTACGAATTTTGTATTTAGAAACAAACAAAATAACGACTAACTGTATAATGTAGACATTAACACACGGCTGAGCTGGGCCGGACGTCTATAATCAGACAGCTGCCGACATAACGGCCCGAGTGCCTTTGGTCCGATGGCCATTATGCGGCTAGGGCCGATTATAGACGGCCGGTCCATCTCAGTCGTGTGTTATCGTTAATATTAAATATTATTATATGTTGTTCCTTCACTTAAATTAATTACCGAACCAGCTTTCCGTAGTTTTATTTTCATTCAACTGATTACCAAATTTATGACGTATCTCGTGTGACGTAATTTATGTGACGAAACACACCGCTTTAAGCTCTGGATTTTAGTGTCAACAATTCGAACGTTGTGGTTTATTCAATAGTAAAATATTTATTTTTAAAAGCATCTAACGAATCCAAAACGTATTTCGGACTGTGTGTTTGTAATGTATAATGGGGAACTTTAAGAGGAATAAGATAAATCAGTCCGAGCAGTCATTTGATTTCGTAAAACGTTTCAAAAAGTGTAGTTTGAAATAAATTTAGATAACGGGATGGAAAAACAGAAAATGGAAGTGCATATCGTTGTAAGTTTATTAGTATAAGCATTGGATTAAAGATGTCATTGAGGTAAGAGTGTCGTTTACTTAATTTTGATTTTGGATGACTCCTGTTAAACTTAAAGCTCAAAAAGTGTCATCAATCTTATCTACAGTAGGCCTACAGTACAGTTAAACTTTCAGTTGCAATCGATTTTTTTTTTCGTTGAGTTGTGGCTTAATTTTATTAATCACCGTTGGATAAGACTGAATGTGGACGCCATTTTGTTCAGTTGACATCGCGCTATCCGTCTCTTTTCTGATATAAAAATCAAATAATTTATATCAGCCCGCTAGATAAAGTGCTGCAAACAGGCACACATTAGTCGCTTATTTAGGGGAGTAACTGGCCAAAATCAGCCAAAAATGCTCCAATTTTGGGGGCAAAGTCTAATATCTTTATGTATAACTATCAAGTATTTGATTAAAATGTACTTAAAATCACGTAAAATCAATAAGTATATTTATATCCTTTAAAATAAATGAAAAGGTAAAAAAATTTGGTTAAGAATACGATCCAGATATCATTAAGTAATATTTAAATTGATGGAGTGATTTGTTACTGTACTTTTATTTGATACATTTTGTTAATTCAAAGCTTAAAACTTAAATAATGATTTTTTACCAGTAAATGTTATCCATTTTAATGAAATTATATACCATTTTTATCAACTGAGTCAACTTTAAAGTCTGAAAGCTATGAAAACTATAATAATATGAAGAATTAGTTGATTTTAGGTAATAAACATTTGTTGAGTTGCTCCCCTTTGATAAAAAATTACCATACAAATTAACATAAGCGGACACCAATGTCAAACGTTTTTTGTCATTTTCACAGTCAAATTTGGTAAGTATTTTACATGTTAATTTATTGTTTGTTTAAGAAATAAAAAAATTCTATCATGGTTTGTTGTCGAATAACCCACAGTAAGGAGTATAGATGCGTATGAATTAAATCACGAGTGCGAAGCACGATTGATTTGACTACACGCATCTATACTCCTTATTGTGGGTTATTCGACAACACACCATCATAGAAACATATTATTTCGATTCCAACACGATTCTGATTGATTTGGTTAAAGTTTTTGGATGTGAACTATATTTTTCAATACTCCGCCCTTCTTTGTATAAAGTTCGCTATTTAGTGACGTCATTGAATCGTAAAAAAAATATGACGTCGTTTCATTCTTAACAAAAATCGTAGAAACTAAATGACGTCACGTTTTTTTATGCTACTAAAAAGCTAACATGCTATAAATGTTTTCTTAATTACGTTTCCTAACAAATAACATTCTTTAAAGGCGTGGCTATGCCACTTAATACCAAATATACAATTTGTTGTTTCATTACACTTATATACATGCTACATTTATTACATTTCTTTTAGAGCGGGTTTTAGAACGTGCATTTTACTGCAATATTTTCTTTATTTATTCGGAACTATTTTCGAAACATTAAGCTCCGCCCATAATTATTGCAGAATAACCCATGGACGATTTTCTTCTTTATTTATATGAAATTTGGCACGTGCCGTGTTAGAATTCATAACTAACTGTTATGTTTATATATAGGTTTAAAAAGATACCAATAACGGCCCGCCCGCGACGTCATTTTTTTCTATTTTTAGTACCACTTTGTAATATAACATTTTAAAGCATTCGTCAGGGTTTCATCTGTAAAGTCGCCCAAACACACAATGATGTTCTTAATGATTCCAGGAATAAAGAGTGAGTCTTTAAAGTTGAGGCAGCTTCATATCATCATTTAACACTTATTAAAAGCTCACATATGACTGACATTACGTTTCACCGAAATGCTAGAAATAAAAACATACATTGAACATAAAAACGATCGTTATTTGCGCCGAGTTAGCCGATAAATGGTAATCATCAAAATTAATGTTTACGCATAAATGATTGTAGTTGTTAATCGCAAAAAGCCACCTTCAATATCATGGATTCTCCTAAAGGCTTTGTAAGCCTATAGAAGGGTTATATTAATTCTACATATATTCCATGGAATATTAATTCATCATACAGTAATCATGTTAAGACTGTTGGAGAATCGTTTTGATTCCTTTAAATGTGTTCCCTGTGACGGACAATACCAAACACTCAAAACATTTTATTATTATGTATTATTCAAATTACGTCATTTCCAAATATTCACGCGACGCTTGTATCTTTAAATCACACCCACAAGCGTGAATAGTTTTAAACGTTATCAAACCATAGTGAATGTTATAAAACATTATGATCTGTTTAAAATGCATATGTTTAGAGACTATAGACTAAGTTGACTTTGACTGAAACATCCTCTTGTAAATATATTCATCATACCTTAATCATCTATTTATCGTACCAATAGAATATGGGTGTGTGCGACTATTTGTGTAAGTACTTTTGTCTGAAACAACGATCCCCGGGGCTTTTAAAATTGGTATGTTATTTAGCATGATGTAGTGGTTGTTCACATCATGACACTAGTTTGATTGTGGTCTGCCACGTTGATCACGTTGTGATAAACATTGATGTAGGAAAATAGATTAAACATGTTATTCTCTTGAATATATATGCTCTACAAGGGTAGTTCAAATTCTGTTTAGGGGTTCAAGATGTGTTTAGCCCCGTGGATCATATTGTTAATTAAAGTTTGCATTGCTTAATTTCTTGATCGAGTTCCCACGATGAACACTCAAGGCCAACTGGTGTAAAATATAGTATGATCAGTCGTGTGCTATCGTTTCCGCTTTTGGTGGGCAGTGAGAAGTTCCGGAACGTAAACATCCATCAAAGCGACAGGACTCTTCAGCAAATGATAGCTACCATATTGCAGAAAATGTATATTGTGTTATGCGCTCTTTAATTATGTTTAGAAGAAACGAAAAAGTTATTACACTTTATACAAACTTTGTTGCGCATTTAAGCACGTTTTGTTTATTGCATGATTGATTATAGTGACGTCATATATGAGATTTCGATTTTTCAAGAATCTGCAACGACTTTACTTCAGCAAGCGACAGTTAAATGCAGCCTGATCAACAATACCACCACCAATTGTACAACCTTTTTACGCATACTACCATGAGACCATCAAATTGTTTTACATATTATACTCATATCAGGAATATGCGTAAGATACAATGATAACGCCATATCCATATCCAAGGATGGCCTATTTTCATACTAGCAAATAAATACACGCTTAAATACGACAAGCGAGAACCACAACAACTACACAAGCATATATATAACCAAATCAACTTCCTCAAAAGCTTCGTAAAAACTACGACATGTACTAATTTTGTTACGATAACCGCGCAAACCCAACGCACTCAAAATGATCTGGCAATTAACACGGATAGGGAAATATGTGTGATCGCATTGCTATTTTAATCAATTTTGTCAAAACAACTCGATTATTAAAATAAACCTATTTCTTTGGTTTCGTGTGTATTTAAAATGTGCGATGTACCGCGTAATCTGCCGTGAAATTTTCTATTGTCGAATCTGAGCGAATTGTGTGTAAATTTTCTAGAACAAGAAAAATTATTGGGAGATGAATTCCGATAGGATAAATTGTATGTATCAAGTTTTGTCCAGATAACCAAAACGTACATAAGCATCTTTGAAAACTCACTTAATTGGGATCTATATGACTGTTTACTTCATGTAGACTTCATTCATTAGGATTTTACTGCTACGACTGATTTCCTCGCGCCAGCTTAAAATTTCATCTTGAAAACTAATTAAAGTTATAATACTTGTGTGCGTTTGCAAATACATTACATGCCTGCTAATTAACCATTAAGTAAATACGTACTTGTTTATTGACAAATTAACCAACGTCAGTATTTTAATTATCTGCTGTTTGTATGATCTTCCAGAACAAATAGTGCTTAAAAGTGATTTCGGGTAAACGACTTTGTAAATCTGTGTAAGATTTTACATATTGTTTTTTTACCCAGCAATATGTTGATTCCAAGTATAAAACACGGATTTATTTTAAAACAAGAGGGCCATCAGGCCCTAAGGCGCTCACCTGAGAGCAAAAGGAACTAGACTATTCTGAAAAAANCAGACAAAATGGTACTCATCTTCAATATCTAATTCGTTACAACAAAGGCAAAAACGTTCATTTCGTGGTATATTTTGACCAGCATATCTTCCAGTGTGAATTCTCAGTGGCAGGCTGAAAGATCGAAGCTTTGCGACATAGTGTCTTAGTGATTTAGGTAATAAATCTAAATAATTTTCGTATACAAATGTTGACTTAAACACACGGTCCATATCTAAAACAGAGCTATTTTCAACGGATCGAAACCACTCTTGTTTATAAGTATCAATTACAACAGTTTTAAACTGTGGTATAACTATTTTAACATCGACGGAGCTTGGATTATTAAACACGTATGAAAAACCGTAAGTGTCTAACAATAGTTTAACATTAGATACCCAATTAGAACGACCATTTTGACAATCATTTAATGCTTGTATATAAATCGATTTTAAAATTATGTTATTAGTTTCAATAAGTTTAAACCAATATTTAACCATTTTAACATATCTATCATATCTCAGCATTTTAATTATCTGCTGTTCGTATGAGCTTCCAGAACAAATAGTGCTTAAAAGTGATTTCGGGTTAACGACTTTGTAAATCTGTGTAAGATTTTACATATTGTTGTTTAACACAGCAATATGTTGATTCCAAGTATAAAACACGGATTTATTTTAAAAAAATGGAGGAGGGGCAACAGAGGCAAGTGTATATCGCGGCTTGTGTCGAGATGTATTGCAATGCATGACGTATAAAATTGGTTAACTGAAAACAGAATGCATGGATAACATTGCCGAAAAGAAACTTTGTTATGCTTTCGGAGTGCTCGTTGCTCGTACTTCCGGTACCCAGGTATCAACAAGATCGTTGTCAAAAGCGATATCTCTCGATTGTAACTTTTTCAATACATCAAAAGATGTCGCATTTGAATGGGATCTTTACTTTCTTCACCATCAACTGTGTTAATATAGACACAGCGTAAAAGCGCCTTTACTAAAACACCGCTTACGTTACACTTTATGTCGATGGCATTACGACAATGTAGCAATTTAGTTTTCAGTATAATAAAAGTCATAGATATAGAACATCTTTCCGAAAAGATGCAAGCTGTGAATGCTGCGAACGAAAGTCTAATGAGGCTTGTTGATTTTTATGTTTATTCCGCAACTTTTTATTATGAAGTTTCATGATAATTAATCATTGAACATTTACAATTGTCTGTTTGAAATGTATTAAAAATATAGTTGGTTTACACTTCGTTGTAATCGGCATATTAAAAAACATTATAAAGATGACCTCACGAAGTTGTGTTTATTGAACATACGAATACGAAAACACTGGCTATTTGCTACATGTATTTGGTTGTGTATTTAAGACCACTTTTCAATCTTATACGATACAAAAACGTGACCTTCTCGATTTACTCAGAGAGTTCACATTGATAAGATAACACAAAACAATCTCAACGGCAATGTAAAACTTGCGTTATAGCGAATGTAGTGAATTTAAAGACGGCAAGGATGTTAGCCTTTTTTGTCGCGATTTTCGTTGGAGTTTCCTGCAGCGCATCATCTAATGCAGAGAATATAAGTAATTTTTCGATTTAGATTTTTCGTTATTACTAGTGTACAGTAATGATATTGACTAAGTTTAATAAATAAATACATTAAACAAGAACAAAAACGTTTCTTAATGTACCGAAACATGTCAGTCGTTATCGTAATCGTTCTCAAACATATACTATGTATTATTGTATACATCATTTTACTCATAGTATTTCAAATATTTCACATTTTTTCAACAATCAGTACAATCAAATTCAACATAACAAGTTCGTTTTATTATATAGCGCAATAAATGTGACACATGTGACAAATGTGACACATACAAATTGCTTCTTCTTGTTTTAATCACTGTGGAGTTTATTTACAAGAGGTATTGTATATTGATGTAAACCAATTGCTTCAAACTCAGCATCATTTTAATGATATTAATACAAATAACATAAACATATCTCTATAGACGTTGTTTGTAGTTAAATCAAACCATGTGATTTTTGTCCATAATGTATGGGTACTGCATTTTCTAGGTCGATGCAAGTTTTAAACCTCCCAGATATAACTTACCTCTCCTGTTTATTACGAATGGACGTGTCAAAGATGTTTTAAAATTACTTGCTCACAGTTTTTTTTCTAGATTTTCGAGTTTTCCAACATGTTATCAAAGATTCAAAAAAAACAAAGAATGCTGTTCATATGTGAGCAATATAGCACTGAGAATTTTAAACAAAAACTGAAAATACTATTTACTTAATGAGCAATCATCATTTGAAATTGATTAAATACGAACGCAAAACAATGAAATACTTTGGAATATTTGTGAAGTTTCTTTAACTTATAATAACACACATGCATCGCTTATATAGTTTTAAGTTAAATGCATGGTTCAAGTTCATAGTACGGACGACCGAAATGTTAAGTCAGGAGCATTTCAATTCAAATAGAACACGTTTGAATCCCGATATCGGATACCTTTTTTTAATCTAATAGTATTACATTTTTAGCGTAGGCTACTATATGTCTTTAGTTCCTATCAATTTAAGTCATTTAGTGACGGACGTCAGAACATTTCAATATATATAAACACGTCTATTCAAAACCAAGTATTTGTCTGCCTACTCATTTTGCACAAATATGTGTGCTAATTGCATTTGCGCTGTATCGAACGGTTCATGTATCATATAACGAATACTAAGCTTGGTTTTATTAAGAAAACCTTATCACATAGACTTTGATGTGTCGTATGCACGAAACATATCGCGTGACCAAACTTCAACCACACGTGCCTCTTCTTTTTATACTGGTGTTAAATCTGAATTGTTGTAACACTTGTCCTGTCCATTTAAAANCAAGCGGAACATAAGATAATACAACAGTCAACACTTGTTGGCTCGCACCTTGTGCCAATAATGTTGACTTGGTTCTAATATACTCGATGAAAAATATGCATAGTTTAATTTTGTAATGGAGCTGTTATTGCATGTAAAATGATAGCAAAACAGTTTATAAAAACTGATATTATATAATAGCAATTGTCTTGAAGGTTGCCCTGATGCCCACAACAATTCAAACTGGGGAACAATTGGCCCTTATATTCAAGATATCAAGATTTTGGCAGCAGCAGGGCGTGCTACCGTCTACTGTCAGACGGGTTATCAAGCATACCTCAATGTGACCCAAGTCTACTCAGATCACTTCCCGATCACGTGCAAAGATGGGTTTTGGCACGTCGGCTTCAGCTCTGTTTGTCAAGAAAAAGGTATGTACAAGAGCATTAAACATCATGCAAAATACACCATTTCAAAGATGAAACGCACAAGAGTTGGATTGAGTTTCTCTTTGCAAAAATAGTAAAATGTATTTATTTAAACGAAATAAGACAAAGGCAACATAGAGGGCCATACAACTTATTGTAATAATATTCAAGGTTAACATGTCCAAATATACCGTTTAAAATTTCGAATCGTCCTCTTTCGGTCGTCTATTTGCTATCTTATGCCTAACCAAAACACAAACAGACAATTGGTTTAACACCGAATTTAAAACGGTATAATCCACCTTCCGTACTTGCTAAAACCTTTGTTCTCTTTATAGTCTTTGATGGTGAGAAGATATAAATATCACATCCCATAGAGGGAGATACAACGTTTTGTCAGTTCGAGAATTTAAACTGTATACGTGATCCTCATGAGTTTGAGGGTTGACAATACGTTGCATAACCTTTTACGAGATGTGATTGTTATTAAATTGTATTACGATGCGTCATGTTTACTAGATGGCCTGTGTTCGATTGAATGTCTTTTTACAGCGCGTTATTTAAATCAATAATAATAAATATGGAAAGTTTCGTGTCACACGTACTTTTTTCATATTTTTCACGTGTTAATTCGATATTTATAACAAATTAGGCGATAATATGAGCTAATTCCGCAACCAATAGGCTGTGGTTTACATGTCCATTGCAGTGGATTTGTATTATGACACAGGAGTATCAGTGTATTATGAAATTGTAACACTTACTTTTTTTGTTTCGAAACTACAATTCTATTTTAAGAACCGAAGATTAAAACTGGTTTGTAAACAATAGTACATAATACAAAATATATACAGTTAAGTGTCACACAAAGATTGATAAATATATTTATATTCAAAGTTTGTATTGGATATTTATAAAAAAAATATGCAATAATGCGAACATATTCTGTTATACGGATTTTCATTGTGACACAGGATTGTCAGCGTATTATGAAATTGGTGGAAATTGTTTCTTGTTTATAAACTACGATTCCATTTAAAAACTGTCTCAAACTGGGTTTGAAAGCAATACTGATAATAACATACTTATCTGAAAAGTAAATAGATTAACGTTGTTTGATGTAGTCGCATGAGTTATAGTTATACACTTTTTTCGGTTCAATATATTTAATTTTCCTCTTGAGGGTCGAGGGCATCCCACTCCACACCGTTCAGAGTTTACAATCAATATACGCATATGGAAACACATTTTATATATTGGTAAACATCATAAGCTTTTACATTACCATATTAACAACATTTGTTAACGCAAGTTTTAACAACACAAAATAAACATGACTACTTATGTCTCCTATCACAAATACTGGAAAGAGGTAACAATAGTTCCAATTTTAACTGTGATGCAAATTCTTAAAATAGTTAATTCCACGTTGCAAAGGAAGGACAGGTGGTGCGATTTCGCTTCTCTAAAATGAGTCTGGTTTGGTTCATTTTACCCTTGTAAATTTATAATTTGATCAAAACGATTATTAGGTTTAAGGGTCGATTGGTATGTGCATGTCACAGTATAAAGGTATCATAATAGAGAATGTTCGATAAAACTATTACGTCCAGAAAGCTATTCTTCTATTAAGTTATTGACATGCTTACATTCCCAAAATTAATCTTAAATAGATTCACACTATGTTTGATAACAAGGCAGTTGGCTGACTGAAGTGGATTATCCAATTTTAAATAAGAAGATGTTTGTACCAATGATTATATGTATAATTTTGAATTGAAACCACCGTAAATTCGTATCCCATGTAATAAGAAAAGGCATATCAAAATATGTCGCCATTCTTTTGTTTTGATATAATTAAAAATATTCGACCATTTACATATGCATTCTTGGTAATTATTTTATACATAGATTGTGTGCCCTTTGTGTTAACTAAGATGGCCCGTAGGCTATTGGAATAAAATGTTTCTAAAAGAAAGTGTAATAAGACCTTCTGAGCTTCATGTGTCTTGTAACTACGTAAATAATTTAATAAGAAAAATAAGTATGTAATTATTTTTCTAAAATTATCATAACTGTACACGCTTAGAAGTTCAGCGTTGTGCATCAAGTGACCGACAAAATGAACCTCTTTTTCAAACCATGATTTGAAAAATAACTATTGTTACCAATTGTTATGTCTGGGGTATAGTAAACTGCTGTTTAAGCAGATCTTTTCTAGAGAGTTCAGCAAATGATTTCAATGTATCTTTCCAAACATCATTTTGTATCTTGTAAATTATGTTTTCAGGATAGTGACTTCTACAGTTGTATCATTTTTGAAAATAAATCATGGTGTAAACAAAATGTACCCATGTTATATTACCAGTCGCAATTCTACCCATGAACACTTCAGACAACTGACAGAAGAAAACAGATCAATAATCGTACAACCTCCTTCTTTATACTCTTTAGGTCAAATAGTTTGGCTTACTCCTGGTTTACCATTCCACTAAAATTAAACAATAGTTCATTTATATCTGTTAGCATATAATGTGATTGATTTGGGAATGAAACAAAGAAATTGACAAACGCCGGTAATGCTAAGGTTTTAATAACTTGAATTCTCCTTATCGGAGTTCAGATCCTTTTAGCCCAGTGTTTTAGTAAGGCTTTTATTTTAACTTGTTGTTTTTTTCAACGTAATTTAGTTCTTTATTTTTTATACGGTCAGTGTAAAATTTAAAGCTTAGCATGTCAGAAGTGTGTTCGTTCCAATTTAATTCCCATCTTGTTTTAATGCTTTAGGAGCTTATTTTTACCTAGTCAGGCTACTATAAATCTACTTCCCTTGATGAATCCAGTTTGGTCATTGCTTATTAATGTATCTATATATAGCTTTAATCTGTTTGTAATACATCCCAAGCCAATTTTATATGCATTATTTAAAAATGTTATTGGCCGCCATTTCTGTAACAAATGTCTAGGTTTATTACCTTTTGGACTGCAGGTAATTATACGTTGTGTTTGAGTAACGAATAAGTTTCCACATATATACATTTGATTTATATCTCTGCAAACAAAGGTGGCCAAGTTTGCCCCAAAAGGTTTGAAAAGCAACTTGTAAAACCGGTTGAACTTAGGCTTTTATTAATTGCCATGTTTTTAAAACAGTAAAATCCTCTTTAAATGTGATAAGCCCTTCTAAAAGGTTAAATAGTGCACATGTAAGTTTCCTTGGTCATCATGATAAGCGTTATATACATTGTAATCAAGTTTCTTTGTAAGGAAAATTGCAACACCTCCGGAATTGAAGGAGCCTTATTACAAAACATGTCCCCCCCCCCCAAATGCTGAGTGAATAGTTTTTTTATCGCAAACAAAATGTTAAATAAATACAGAAAATGTAACCATGTTTATCTTTTAAATATTTAAATACTTGTAATCGCTTATTTTTCGTCCTGGAGCTACTGCAGTTTAAAGATACTATTTTAAGGGAGCGCATTTACGAGAAGAATGAACCAGTCGAGCATAGTTATATGTAAAAGCAATGGCGTCGATTCGAACGCAATAAGTAAAATCTCCATACAAAGTTTAGACAAGAAAAGCAATAAACAAAACACTTGAACAGAAAAACGGATTACAATATATGTAACGTCATCTTGGCTAATCATTGCAAAGATAAACGAGCATATACAAATCAGTAACACGTTAATCTAAGAATCTTTGTTTAAGTTATGTATAGATAATTATATTATTCTTAGTTTTTTTTTTAATGCAGTTATATAACAATATAATGTTATTAAGAATTGATTATATTGATTCTGTCAACTAAATGTACAGCCGTGTCATAAATAGGACTTAAACGATTGAAGATTGATACATATAATTTTATAACTAAACATCTTTTTTTTATTCCATCATAACGATCATACCATACCTGATTCGTATAGACTATAGTGCCAGACTTTAATGCCTAATGACGGTTAAGCGAGTAATATATTTATTTGCTTTATTACAAAGGATCGTTACTAAAACGAGAAAGTATACTGTGTGAGACGATTTGACTTTATTATTTTTATTATTCAAAATTGTTCATGACATTTATAAATGCTATACCCTATATCAAATCTGTGACTATTTTACTAAAATCTTTTGACAGGCATAAGACGGCTTATCCATGTCTGATTAGGGACACGTAGGCCAATTGCATGGCTGGGTAGTATTGCGAACATTGATACACAATATTTCTTGATTCAAAATACTTGACATTTCATTATTTTATTTTGACTTGAAATTGTATACAATAATTGTTATATGTATGTACTATATGTCACTTAAATACAATATTAAACTACATACTACTACAAAGGAAACAAAAGATTGACAAACATGTACATTATGGCAGCAAAATTACAATTATATAAACACTATTATTTGTTTTGATTTAGTGGTATTAATAAGTATATACACATGCAGGCTAAATACATTATTGGACAAGCATATTACTTTTTCTTAACATTTTGTAATTAATCTACATAAGAAAAAAAAAGAATGTTGTGGAAACAATGATATTGAATCAGACATTGTTATTGTATATAACATCTCAATTTCACTTAACAATAAAAACAAAGATTCATATCAAAGTAAACATAAGGCATTACTTTGTAAGTATATTCAGAAAGAAAGGCTAGCTTAAAAATGGAAAAGAGTACATGCTCTTATTTTCACCACTTCTAACACCTTCAACACATAATTCAGTTCACATTCACAAATGAAATAAAAACCTTTGCACGGAAGGTATCAAAGTGCATAAATTATGAAGCAATTGGTTACACCGAAGGCCTGGATATTGAATTAATATTCATAATGAAGAGATTTTTTCTATTAAAATGCCTGTACAAAGACTCATTATTGATATTAAAGAATAGAATCGTCATGAAATACATTGCCATATGAAGGTGATTTTACATATATGTTGCTTAGTCTTTATTAATTAAGTACACTGGATTCATTTTACACGCAAAAGATGATGTAAGAATATAACATCTTATAACTATCAGGCATACAAAATAATATGTTGGATTATATGCACACTGACAAATACATCTGGATATTTAATACACAAAATAGAAAAATAGGAATTATATGAGGAAAAACCAAAATAATGTTAGAGCGGTAACACATGTATTGTTAAAAGGATCAGTATAAATACTAACTGCTAAAATGCAATATAAATCTAACAATTACAATTTTCGATAGACAATTGAAATCAGTTTGTATTTTAATAATAACTATGCAAATGTCGGTCGCCCATTCTGACTTTTACGGACGATTTTTAGACCGACTGACTTTGCTGCGAGAGGAAATTTATTATGTTTAATGAAAATGCACAATGTTTGTGATGGAACGTTGGCTAATGCAAACCCAACAATTAAAAGTGTTTGCATGTAAATAGAAATATATTTATAAACAGTAAGTAAGCTCTATTATATCATTAGCATGAGAGATGTCAATTTTGTTGAACAACACGAAGCATGAATTTATAAACAAACAGGCCATGTATACAGGAATGAATAAAATATATGCAGTATGTTAGATATTTTATCTGGCAATATATTATTCACAAAAATTGACAGTCAACCGAGTTGGGGTTTTCTTAAAACAATTTTTCACACGGTACTCACTTTACTCTTTACACGGGTAAATCAGCTACAATTAATGAGTAATCCATTTATTTTGGTTTATCTTGTACGAATCTTGGTTGACAAATTGTAATTTTTAATGAAATAAAGGTGTAGGTTTTTTGATTGCTTTGACATGGTGAATTGAGGAAAGTAATTGAGATGGGTTATAATTTCGTTGAGCCAATATGAACAGGTAAGGTTCAACATAAAGAAAAAAAAACGAAAGGCAACATAATTGTTTAAAAAGATGCCTCTATATTGAAAACCGTTCCGCAAAAAAAAGTTTTTTTAATTTTACAATATACACGAAGTCGTACATAAGAATATTCTTAAAGGTAACATACGTTTATCCAGAGTTAAGGCACCTTAACGAGTAGCTGAAAGATAAATACTACGGTCACCGCCTAATTAATGTCAATGAAATGAATTTTGATGTAACAACGGTTGCATGACGTGCCGAAGCTCACATTTTGCCATGGATGGCAAGTCCAAGACAGCTGCCGATATGGCTGCATACTCAGAAACATGCGTTTTATTTATTTGATCAAAATTTGTATATTAATATATATTATAATAACATCTGCTTAATTGATATGAGAAGGAGTGTTACCAGCAAGATCATAGTTTATAGTTTATAATATAACACGTTACCATATTTTGACTATATATTGAGGACGTTGTTATAACTACACCAATGTATGTAAATCTTAATCATATCTTAACGAGCAATTAGCTACAGGATAAAAATCACACCAGTGAAAAGACGGCATCCTTTAAAATCTAATTCATATGTTAAGGTAAAATATTAAACTTCACCTTATTAGAATAGCCAAATATTCATACAATATAATATAACATAATGATTGTTAAGAATGCGTTGGTTTCTCAGTGAGAATGTTATCCTGCTTTCCTAATATCATCAACAACAATACAAATTGTGATGTGTGAAAGCTTCAGTTGTTCAACTAGAATAAAATCCCTAATTAAAAAGTTAACAAGAACCTGTATCAATTAGCCTCAACACAAAAATCTGAGTTTAATGGAGTGTTCAAAAAGTGTGTTTTTTGTTTCAATGACTCTTTTAAACTTGCATAATTAATATCAAATATTAAAACAAATCAGCATGTATTTGTCAAGTTGGGTAGCTTAAGCTTGATGTTTTTTTTTAATATTATGAACCCTTTTAAACTTTTAATTTTTACATATAAAATATTTGGATTCTGATAAATGTTTTTGGTAACATTTGCTTTTTTCTAAGCGATTGTTTAAAGAATGCATTTCAAGCATTAAACACGCAATATTCCTTTTGTTGAGAGGGAATATGCATTATTTGGTTGCTAAGAAGGGACATGTTAATAATTTAGTGAATCAAGACTGGATTCATAGAAGGCAGGTTTATCGTCGAAAACGTACGCACAATTTTCGAATCTATACAATTTCTTAATAACAATTTCAAGCAAGACCTACTTTTCTTTGCAGATTATAAAAAAACATTCGACAGTTAAAATCATGACTTCAAGTTAAAAAGTCCTGAACTCATACAGTGAATTAAATTATTTTACACGGCTATAATTACCATAATTAAAAATAACGGACATTTATCGGAACCGATTTCTATTCAAAGAGGAGTACAAAATGGCTGCCCATTGTCAACAACACGTTGTATATTATGTATAGCAAAATTGTCCAACTTTATTGAACAAAATGAAGATATTAAAGAAATAACAATAACAGAACAAGAAATAAACCAAACACTTGCAGATGATACAAAATATCTGACAGATGTAACAATAACGTCTTTCTCAGCACTGATAAATATTATTCAAGACTTCATTGAAATATCTGGACTTAAACTAAATCATCAAAAATCCACCGTAATATGCGTTAGCTAACTTATAATACACAAATTAAACTAAACAAATACACACATTTTTGTTTGGACCTCTGAAGAAGCCAAAACACTTGGTTTTTACTTCACAAATGATCTAAAACGTGATATAGCACAACCGTTCAACCAAAATTGCAATCCTTTAACAATTGTTTAAAACAGTGGCAACACAGAATATTGACACTTCTCGGAAAATTAACTGAAGTGAAAGCATTTGCCCTACCAAAAATTATGTATTTCCTGTCAGCACTCCCCAACCCTCGTCATGATATACTACACACAATTTATAAATCTATATTCCAATTTGTTTGGGTTAGTTAACCCGAAAAAATAAAAAGAACAACCCTTTTTAAACTACTAGAACAGGGAGGACTAAAATCCACCGATATTACTGCTCGTATTCATGCAAATAAGGCCAGTTAAGTTTAACGATTTACAGACATAAACAATACAGGGCAGTGGAACATTTTCTATCAAAAATAACATTATAAATATGGTGGAAATCTTGTCTCTGAATGTTCATTTAAGGACAAACATTTTGTTTCCAATTTAAACATCTAGTTCTCAGAGATGTCATTTCCTCTTGGAACACGATTAAATCAAATGAAAAGCAGTACATGTAAATAAAACGATAATATGGAATAACTCAGCAATAGAAAAAAATTACTAACACACTTTTCGTACCTTAACTAGTTTAATAGAGGTATAAAGTTCTTTAACAAATTATTTGATTCTAGGTCAAAGCATAATATACATTTGAAGCTTTTAAAACTCTTTATGAAGTACTCTCAACAGATTATCTTAAATATTACACACAAATCCAAAGTATCTCTAAAGCGTACACACAACATCTATCTGAAATGGAATTCGTCTTTTTTGACAAAAACACATTACTTGAAAAGGTTAAAAAACAGTGCGTATATACTTGTATACTCGACAACAAACCTTAGACGAAAATACAACCAAACGAGAAAGAAATATATATATCAAACATAAATATGAAATTATTAAACACATATATTTTTTTCCATACATATATAGGATTTTACCACATATATAACTTAAGAAAACAGATATACAATTATACCTCACAAACATGGAAATATAGAACATATATATACAAATATACCACATAAATGTGGAAACTTTCAATTTAGCAACTTTTGACACACAATATGTTTATTACGAATTTGGGTCATTTTTTTGTTATGGTATATACGTAGTGTGAGACAATTTGAATATGTCCAGAGCTGTGATTGGTTATTTCTTCGTGTTTATGTTATTTTTACTTTTCTTCTCTGTACCTTGTTTACTATTATTATGTATAAAGTTAGCTTAAAAAAATATATGTCTTTCAACAAAATGTTAATATTGTTATCAATTTTAATTTTCAGTCGTGGTTTGTCCTGACCCTATTGATAACTGGAATGACACAATATGGCAACATACTCTGCCATTCAACTATACAAACACAACAAGTCGTTATACGGTTCAATGTGAGGCGGGATATAACGCTCTTGCACAAGGGTCAACTAGATACGGTGATGCTATTTCAGCCAAATGCAACAATGGCAATTGGATAGTGAATGCCGCTTGCAGAGAAATAGGTGAACACAATCAGGCTTCAGACGTCTACAATAAAGAGTTATAATATTCATAAAATAAAATGGTATAACTCGTAAGTTGCAGCATACACAGTATGAATAAAAGTTCTTATGGTTACTGTTTAAAGTAAAGGAAGTTTCAATCAAATAAGTAACCCCCTCCCCCCGAGCAATATTTATATTGCTGCATGTTTGAAAAATATTTGTGCAGCACCAAAAGATCACTAAACGTTATATGTTCAGCATTTCCTATTACATAATTACATAAAATGTGCATCTGGTAAAGAAATAAATAATGGGCATATATGTTTTACAATATGTCCATCAAAGTTGTTCGTGTTTGTAAAATTATGAAGTTATTATAGGCAACTTATAAAAGTTTATTCGAAAAAATATATTCATTGATTCTTAACAAATTAAACAATTAAATTCATTTTTAAAATCGGCCTTTTCATATTGGTACACAGTGACATTCTATAAAAAGTAAAATGGTATAAATGTGTAGTAGAATTTCAGAGAAACGCATTTTTGAAATATTTGTGATTATTGACATGAAATCTGTTTCATACATTTTTATGCATGCTTTCCGCATTTGTGTTGTGATTCACACTAAAAAATTCTACAATTCTTAAAGTCTCAGATGTTGATTTAAAACACTTTGACACATAAAACGTTTGTATTTTAGAATGTGGAAACCCGAACAATTATTCCAATTGGCAAACCATTAAAGCGGCGGAACGCATACATCCGATAGTTTATAATGAAAGCAAGCTGAATTCAGGCGCAATTGCCCATTGTCTGGCAGGCGATGTTGTTTATTCGAATGATAGCCAACTTACCCGTGACTACTTCAACATTGTATGCACAGCTAGCAATAGATGGGAAGCAGACGGAAAATGCGGTATAAATTCTATTACTTCTATGGACCGGTTATGTGTATGTTTGCTTCAGTTTTTAAGAACATTTTATATATGTTCTAAACTTCACATAGTGTACATAACTTTGAAAAATAGTTACCATATCGTAAACACCAATCAATATAATTTGCTTCAACAGTTGCAAGCAAAATGACGTATTTAATAATAATATTGTTTATTCGTTTATACTCATACGTATTATCATTTTCGAAATATACTTTACACTCTATTTTTGAAAATGTTTACAATTTAATATCACATAACATGACTGTTCAGATTCTTATCGTGATAACCTGTGCTGCAACAATGATTATAATTGATTCAATGTTAGTTTACACGGATCATTGTTGCTTGTTCAATATCTTGTTATAGTAATAAGATAAATTGATGCACGCTCCATGATCCTGAATTACAGCATAATTTTCCTTAGTTATAAACTGCGCGCGATCTTTGTATTCAGTATTCTCATACCATCGCCGAGGAAGCGTTTAAACAAATAACACAAAAACAAAATTTAACGTCGTCTTTTCAGGCTGCGGGCAGCTTTACATGAAGGGTGACTGGGATAAAATTGGACCAAACATACAAAATATTAGTCACATGTCGAGTCCTGATAATGCGACCGTTTTCTGCAAGAGGGGATACAAAGCATATACTCCTCAAACCGGCGAAAACTTAAACTACTATACTTTAATATGTGTAAATGGATTTTGGCATAGCGACTTTATTTGTCAGGAAATAGGTACATGAAAAACGGCGTATTTATTTGCATACTTTGCTTTGTCATTTGTGTTCCTTTTTGCCTTATAACTGTTGAGCAGTGATCATGATACATATACTCAAATGCAAAACTTGCAAAGATCAAGAGCAATATTCCATTAAAATTTTACTTGTTTGGTGACTCGTCAATCAAACTATAGAAGGAAGTTATGACTTACGCATATTGAAACTAGTAGTAAAGGGTACGGATGAAAAAACATTGTGTTATGTACAGTGAAACTTTACTTTATAGGAATATTTTATGTCGTTGACTAAACACTTTTCATTGAACATCATCTAAACATGATTTCGCGTTACATAGTTTTTAATAGAATGTTGCATTTAAGTGAGAGCTTTACTTTTCTGCTCTCATTAGATTGTCATATTCCCCCAATTGCCCAAAATGGGTTCGATACAACCCCAACCACAACATACAATTCCACTGCTACATACACGTGCAACCCAGGCCATGAGATGCATGGTAACAACTTCATAATATGTCTTGAAACTGGATACTGGAGCGAACTGCGATTCAACTGCACCATAAAGAGTAAGCTTGTCTAAGTCAATTTTATTCATTATAAATACAGAGTGAATCAGGAATCAGAATCGGATAAATTCCAGGTACAATTCGCTTTAATTGGTGAGGAATGTTTGACATTTAATGGTGTTTACATATCCAGCTAAAGTCGTGCAAGTTATGCTCAAATCTTTCACGTAAACTGTTATTGATGTTAACGTATGTTTACTGTTGGGTGTTTTACCAGTCATTTTGCTGTATTTCCAGATTGTCATTACCCACCACTCATGCAAAACGGCTACTCAACCGTGTCAAAGACAACTTACAATTCCACTGCATTATACACGTGCAATGCCGGTTATGAAATGCACGGAAATAACACTATAACGTGTCTCGGAACTGGGAACTGGGATAAACTCGAGGTTAACTGCACCATCAAAGGTGAGATTTATTTTAAACCAATTAGCCGTGTAATTTGGCTTTTGCCAACCATTATCGCGACTTTTCCCCGAACATGCATGTCAATGCATTGGCGGTATTAATTGTGAGAGTATTTTATTGCGTTAATGTTCTCTGTACCGTTTCGTTTTTAATAAAGCATGTTTAATAAAATTGATTTTTATTAAAAGTATAACATTGATACATTTATCAATACATAACAAAATATTATTTCAGACTGCGAAAGCCTTACAAACCCATCACGTTTTGAATGTTACTATGCATAACAATAACCGAAAACTAAAATAACATATATATCATGAGGATGGAACCTTACTCTTTTATCAATATAAGTCAACTTACTCAACGTGCGTTCTCATGGTCCTATAAACAAGTATAGGAATTTGAAAAACGTCATTAAATGGTTGTTTAACAAAATTAAAAACGACGCTGACATTAATGTAGATTTACGGAACCAATAGAATGTATTCGACGAACTGTGCGGTTGTTTTATTTTTAACTTAGCAAATCCAATGGGCATATAGTTTGTAAACTTGCATTTTACTTAGCACTTTTCATTGACTTTTTGTGATACTATGTTCATTCACTACCATAAATGTTTTATTTCTCTGAGACAGATTGTGGAACTCCACCCTCGCTTATGAATGGTAATCATACAATCGGTCAGACAACCGTCAACAGCACAGTAAGTTATACGTGTAACCCAGGATATGACTTTGCTGGTATGAGAAACATCCGTTGTCTGGAAACAGGGGCATGGAGTAAATTGGAGGCAACATGTACTATAAAGGGTGAGATGTCTTTTAAAATTGATGTGGTCGTTTTAAGTTCAACTAAATTTGTGCCAACAACGATAAAAACCCGTTTCAATACGTTGAAGCTTACCTTAGCATATAGTGCTCATTAAGAAATTTTAGGTTTTCTTGACGACGGTAGTCTAACTCTTTCTTTCTCTCTCTTACATATCAAGTCGTATGGGTTTCAGGCTTTTCAACATCCCTCCGATATAAAATATGTACCACAATTCTCATAGAATTTGATTATTGACAATAAATTCCTTACGTTATGTAAGCAAATGAATAGTATTGTTCAGACTACGTTAATACCAGTTTGTGAATACGCTAGTTCTTGCTATATCGATAGAATGTCTTGTTGTGTTTCATCGGTCTCGATTATGTTATTTCATTTTAAATTTACTGAGCAGTGAGCATATATAGTTTATAAACATATCACGAACGCAGATATGGTATGCCGACTTGCCAATGTCCTCCATACAATAATATGTCCCGCGGCTTTCATCAAAATAAATTTGTTTGAATATGAATTCCTTAAGTAATGTTAGCAAAACTAGAGTATTTTTCAAGCAGTGTCACTGTCCTAGTGCATAGTGGTGCCTACGTTTTGCTATGACGACAGAATTACATATGTGAATACATACGGTTTGAGTGTGCTATTCCTATTTCAAAATAACAGTGGTGAGTTTTATATTAGACAGTTTGTGTTAGAGAGCTTTTATAATGGGGAAAACAAAATACTACACTAAACTTTGAAAAGGAGCAAATTAATGTTGCAAAGAATCTTTGAAAACTCAATATAATCTATATTGGTATAGTTCAATTCAATACTAACTGTTTATTGTTTAAACTTTATTGTTTCAGGAGCACACAATAACTATAAATATTACGTCAATTGTTATTTATGTTAACGTATGTTTATTGTTGGATGTTTTACCACTCATTCTATTTCCAGATTGCCATTACCCGCTACTTATGTCAAATGGATATCCCAACGCTCTTAAGACAACTTACAATTCCACTGCCGTATACACGTGCAATCCCGGTTATGAAATGCACGGAAATAATACCATCACGTGTCTCGGAACTGGGAACTGGGATACAGTCGAGGCGAATTGCACCGTCAAAGGTGAGATTTCATTGTAATAGTATTTTAATTTGGCTTTTGCCAACCATTATTGCGATTTTTTCCTGAAAATGCATGACAATATATGGACGGTATACATTTAGAGATTAGTTTATTGCGTGAACTTTATCTGTGCTGTTTTTTATTTAATACCGCATGAATTAATGGTAATGACTTTAAATACATTTTTTTTTTAATAATCAACACGTTAGCCTTTTTATCTCGGACTGCAAGAAACATTCTAAACTACTTATAACAAGACATATTTCTTTTCTTAAACCTTAAAGCCCGTCGCGTTCTGAATATTACTTCACATAACGATTAACATAACACAGAAATAGCAAAGACATCATCTGGACGGAAACTTATTATCATCCGCAATTTGTAATCTAAGCCAATTGTCATTTTTCCTTCAAAATACTAATGGAACTTATTCAACGTGTATTTTCATGGTTCTATGTTCTATGTAAAAGTAGATTTTTTTTTTAAACACGATATTATATGGTTCATATAAAAATGTCACAACGGACGTTTACATTGATGTAGTTAAGATTTATGGAATCAATAGAATGCAATCAAAACACTTTTTAAACTTAGTTAATAGTCGACAAATAACACATTTGACAATTGACAATGGATATATATTTGAAAGCGTACATTTTATTGACGACTTTTCAAGTACTTTCTGTTGAAACTATGTTTCTTCACTGCCATATATGTTTTATTTATCTGAGACAGATTGTGGAATGCCACCCGTGCTAATTAATGGAGATCGAACAATCGGTCACACAACCGTCAACAACACTGTAGAGTTTACGTGTAACTTGGGTTATAACTTGGCTGGAAAGAGCAATATTCGTTGTCTTGAAACAGGAACCTGGAGTAAATTGGAGGCAAACTGCACTAAAAAAGGTAAGGTATCCTTAGAATTTGCTATAGTGGTTGTATATTCATTTTTAGCCGTGCTTTTAACGCTCGAAATCGTTTCATTTCGTTTTTAGCTCACCTTAAAATAGAGTACATATGGGAGTTTTTAGATTTTCGTCTGTCAGATCCTGCGAGCGGTACCTTTTTTCTTCCCATGACATATCATCCTGAATCGCTGGGAATATTTTAACGACACTACACAAATGTGTTGACTAGAAACTCTTCTAATCAGTTGAACAACAGCTTTGTGGCTCTTTTTATCTTAAGCACTTTGCCGGTATATATCAACGATATTGTTCATATAAGCTCAGCCTTTAAACAACCACTCGAACGTTACATAGGAATTGTCCTTGCGGAATCTCTTTGATAACTTTCCAAATCGTTACTGTACGCTGCATATGTAGGTCAAAGAGCTTGATTTGAAACATAAACATTTCCTGCCGTTAGCTTTTGCCGCGCCAATAAAGGACAAATATATATCTTAGAAATATGGGTTGTATAAAAGCTACTTTTTCACATATAAACTTCCTATTTAAACTGTCCATGGACAACAGTTACGACCATTGTAATAGTATGCTGTATTACTGGCATATTGGTGAAGGTCTTGAGTGTGGTATTGTTATTTCAAAATAATCGCGGTGTTATCATTATATCAGACAAGTTTTGTTAGGGAGCTTTATTTATAGGTATCCTAAGCAAACTGATATCATAAAATCTGTGAATGAGCCTATTCTCTTGCAAAACAATCTCGTCAAACTAAGTATAATTTATATTGTTATCGTTCAATTTAATTCTATATTTGTATTGCTTGAATTATATTCTGTCCGTAGAAAACTAAAACTATTATAACAATGGATATATTAAGTATACTTGTTGTGGTGTTGGTAGTTAAATATATTACGTAAATTGTTATTCATGTTAACTTATATTTATTCGTTGATTTTTTAAATATCATTCTGCTGTATTTCTAGATTGTCATAACCCGTCATCAATGCTAAATGGCTACTTCAACGTCTCAACGACAACGTACAATTCCACTGCATTATACAAGTGCAATACCGGTTATGAAATACACGGGAAGACCACCATCACGTGTCTCGGAACAGGGAACTGAGAGAAACCCGAGCCGCACTGCACCATCAACGGTGAGATTTAATATTTAAATATTTAAAAAAACAAAACAGACCTTGCATTTTGGCTTTTTACAACTAGTATCGACTTCCTCTTGAAAATGCATGACGCTGATATTTTGTTTAAATGTATGATGCTTTATCTCTTAAGCTTTTTAATCAAATACTAGATTCAGTTGAGTCTTGTTTTAGTTTCATCATGACTCAAACAGTTACAATTATGTTTGCTCTTATTTGCTTGTAACAATTGAGTAGTGTAATGGTAATAAATTCCAAATATATTCGTTTTAATTTTTTGTTAAATTTATTTATTTTTATTCTATAAAAGCGGTCAATTTTTATTTACATGTAAATGCTTCGAGAACAAATCACGGACTAAATAATTAACATCAATACAAATAAAAAAAGAATATACGTACGGAAAAATTATCGCTCAACACGCCGTAATAGTTTCGGTTTAGCTTAAACGTCAACATAAAGCTTAAGTTTATTTTTAAAATGGGTTTTGAAAATCCGCGGAACGCTGGTCACAACGTAACCATGGTAACGTCGTTTTACTCGGATACAACGTCAGCACCAAATAGGTACAAATCTCGTTAACAACCACAGTTAATCTTTGTAATATACCGGTTGGTTGGGTCCTCATCGACGATCATGGTCGAAATAAATTTGTTCGAGAGTTGTTTATTGCGTGGTCGTCATATGTCCTATTTCTTATTTAATATTACATTTTTTATGTAAATGATTTTAAAATTATATTATGCAATGCCTCAATTAAGCAATACACAAGCATGTTTTTAATTCAGAGAGACACGTTTCGCACACATTACAAACCCGTTGCGTTGTGAATATTACTTCACATAACAATAAAATAATATTGAATTAGAATGTTCATGATCAGGACGAAAGCGTCTTATCATCCGCAAGTCGTCTTCTAGGCCATACGACACTTTTACTTCACAATGATAATTGAATTAACCCAACGTGCACTCATATGCTTATGTGTAACACTATAAAAGCCCCTATAACGCTCAAAATCAACGAAAATTGCGTAAAATGTTTCATAAAACAAAGTTTCCCCATACATAATCAGTGCTCCTTATAGTTATAACCAACATTTCAACGCTTTATGTGGTCTGGTAACTTACATTAAACAACATACAAAATGTTTTTTTATTTTTTATTTGTTTGTGTCACAATATATTAAATTTAATTTCCCGCAACGGTATATATTAATACGGCCTACGAACACTAAATTGGTACATGAACACGTGTTGAATATATTGTACCACAAACAAATAACAAAGAGTACTTTGTGTCTGGTTAAATCTATGTTACCAGACTACATCTAGCGTTGAAATGTTGCCTATTGCTACAAGAAACACTGATTATTTATGGGGTAACTTTATTTTATGAAACGTATGAGCGTAATAGAGCCTTTAACTTTTCAAAAGCATTAAAATTTGCAGTTTAAAACTTTTAAAGCGGACGTGGACATAGATGGAGTTATTATTTCCGGACCAATATAATGCACTGAAAAACACGTTTTGTGATTTGACTGTGCAACTTCGCAAACATAATGCACAAATAATGTTTTTTTCAACATAACGTTAAATCAGAAGCATTCATTTAATGTCTGTTATAATCATGTTTCTTCACTACAGATATATTTTGTATGTGAGACAGATTGTGGCACTCCACCCGTGCTAATTAATGGTGATTTCACTATCGGTCACACATCCTTCAATAGCACTATAGGATATACGTGTCACCCAGGATATGACTTGGTTGGAATGGAACACATCCGTTGCCTTGATACAGGAACCTGGAGTACATTGGGGGCAAACTGCACTATAAAAGGTGAGGTGTAGTAAAAAATTATATTTACTTAATTATGTGCCTTAGAGCATTTCTTCAGTTTTTTGTCATGTTATCGTTGTACAAATTTCATTTTCTCTTTTAAGATTGTCATAGCCCGCCGGTTCTGCAAAATGGCCTCGCCAACGTCTTAACGACCACCTACAAATCCACTGCCATATACACGTGTTCTTCTGGTTATGATATGCACGGACCTAACTCCATAACATGCCTCGAGACTGGAGACTGGGATAAACTCGAAGCGAACTGCACCATCAAGGGTAAGATGTCTTTAGAAAGTGTTGAGATGGAAGATATCACAATCCATTGTTGGCTCCAAGCATTTTATTTGCATATATTCAACATACAATCTTAAAATGGCTAGTTGGGTAAATCTAATGTCTTTTATGTGTTTACAAATAGAGTAAAAGGCGACGTCATTTCCATGCGTGGAAGTCCAAAGTTGTACGTGTTATGTCATATATTATGTCGCGCATCTGTATATACTGGAAAGAAAAAAATATAGTAATCACTCTATCGGTCGGGGTTGTCGTGGGTGTGTCGGTCTATTCGCATAAAATGAGTCGAATTCCTTCAGAGAATTACTTCCACATTTCCCAAACCAATTGAAACTTTACTTAAATCTTTACAAACGTGTACGAATGTATATGACACGTTTGCTTACCCAACGATACACACAAGTCTGAGTTACTTGTCATTTATGACAGCAGACATTGCTGGGATATAAGTCACTTTTAATACGATATCATTTAATATACATTAGTTTAATTAAATGGTAATATATCAAACGTTCAACAATATATTAACGATGTATTTGTTTCGAAAGATAAACGTTGTGTATATCTGAAACTTCTTAAGACCAACAGTCTCACACCTCAAACCCACATATTGTTTTTAATAATAACCACCCATATCTACAGTTTTCATAATACTATATGAAACTCGCAGACAACATAATACATTTTTATTCTTAACATATAATTGTTAATTTAATCAAAGTACACAATAACATATATTGTATTGTTTTACGATCTTACTGCTCATCCGGCTCAATTTCCAAAATGTTTGAGAATGTCATAAATTCATCTATGGCAGTTATGGCTATATTTTCATTACATTTATCCATTTTCTTAAGTAACTGTGTATATAAATCAGAATTTATCTTTGTTCTTAGAATCATTCCTTTGTTGTTCCAGACTGTCAAGATCCGCCAGTTTTGCCTGCTGGCTACCAAAACGCAAAAACCACAACGTACAATTCCTCTGTTATATACTCGTGTAACCCAGGTTATATTATGTTTGGTGAGAACTCCATCACGTGCCTCGAAACAGGGAACTGGAGCGAACTGCTCGTCAACTGCAACATAAAGGGTGATATTCTTGAGTAAATACTGTACAAAATCCAGAATAATGATTTTGTTTTGAAAGATGTGTGATTTTGTGTATTTCAAACGACAATTCATTGTGTTTTCTTTGAAAGATATATTTAATTGAATCAATATTGATGCCCTTCTTGGCAAACCTTAGTTTATCCTATTCGGTGCATTTTTGAATATTCTATTTGAAGATATGTTGAATATATAATTGTATCAAAATTGATGTATTTTAACTGAAAGATTACTTTATCCTATTCATTGCATGTTTGAATTATCTGAGACAGATTGTGGAACTCCACCAGCGCTGACGAATGGTAACGGTACATTTCATAACACAACCGTCAACTCCACTGTTGAGTACACGTGTAACCCTGGATATGACCTGATTGGAATGGGCAACATCCGTTGCCTTGAGGCAGGAACCTGGAATTTACTGGAGGCAAACTGCAATATTAAAAGTAAAATGTTTTCTTTTTTAAATTTATGTGTTGTTATAAAGGTCATTCAGATCCGTTCTTGTGATATTTTCCGTCATGTAATCATTGTTGGATTTGTATTATTAAATATATATTTAATTGCTTGATGATCTTACTAGATCTTGCAATGTCTAGATTGTCAAAGCCCGCCCGTCCTACACAATGGCTACGCCAGCGTCTCAACAACAACCATTAATGCCACCGCCATATACACGTGCGTTTCTGGTTATGAAATGCACGGACCTAACACCATAACATGCCTCGTGACTGGAAACTGGGATAAACTCGATGCGAACTGCACCATCAAGGGTGAGATTTCTTTCTAAACGGGTACGATTAAGAAATAGCACATTCCGTTGTGGGCCTCCAAGCATTTTATTGACAGAATATTCAGCATAAAATATTTGAAATGGGCCGGCTGTTTGTGTAGAGCTGATGCTTTGTCTTTGAGAACAGTCAAAGTCGACAAATCAGTTCAAATGCATGAAAGTCCAATGTGGTATTTTGTGTCATCTATAATGTTGCACGTGTTTATACCGTAGACGGAATAGAGTACATAGTAATCACTATATCGGTCGGTGGTTGTCAGTCACTGTGTTTGTCCGTCGGTCTATCCGCATTACATGTAACGAGTTTGTAAAGCGAATTACCCCCAGATGTTTCAAAAGGAATCACAATTTAATGTATATCATTCACATTTGTACAAATTCTCATTACACTTTTTGCTTGCCCTAAGATCTTCACATTCAATATTTACTTGTCCTTGATCACAGCAGACATAGCGGAACTAAAAAATTAATCACTGGGTATACGATCTCTTTTACTATGTACTATTTTATGTACTATTCACTTGTAAACCATGATGTGATTTGGTTTGAGCGAGAACATCAGTTATCCGGAGAAAGCTTTCACATCCACTGCCAGATACTCGTGCAAAACTGGTAAAAAATACAATGTAAATCATACTTACGTATATTTGTTGTTTGAAGTTATCGTTAAAGAACAACTTTAAAAATCAATTTTCTTAATTTACTGAGAACATCAGTCCACGGTTATAACTCGTAAGCTAACACATATCCTCTAAAGATTCATCGTTACCGTAATTTAGGTGTGTTTTATTTATAATTCGTGAAGAAATCTTTTTTTTAAATCTTGCACGTACTTTGCTGATTAACTTCTGCAAAGTGTATTTGTTGTTTGAAGTTCTTACTTATCATAATAGTCATACAACTGTTATGCCAGATAGTACTAGTCCGCCAGTCCTGAAACATTTCTTCCCTACCGTTTTAAATACTAAATACAATTGCACTGTTATATACATGTGCAATGGAGGATTTAAAATGCACGAAAAGAACGCAATCACGTGTCCGAGAACTAATGATTGGAGTAAAATCGAGGCGAACTACATCGTCAGTGGTGGGTGAATTTTGCATATTAAAAATACTTGAATTCATTCTTTACATTTTGAAGACCGAAGACCTTGCCCAAAAAGGATAAAATAAAGATACTGACTTGAAAAGACGAACATTCTAAATTACTGCAAATTCCTTATCCGGTTACTAAATGGTTTTGTATTTGGTGCAATTGAACTTAAGTTCAACCTTTCTGTTAGTATGATATATTATATGTTTGCTTAAAGAAGACAAATGTGTATTTTAATTATAAAATTGATGAACAATTATACGTTCGAATTTAAGTATAAGTAGGGTTATTTTTTATCAAAAAACTGTAGCCGCACGCACATTGATCAAACATGACCGATTGTTAACATATTTAGTCATGTTCGCCAGTGCAATATCATTTACTGTAAATGATAAGTAAGTTATTCATGCTTAGATCTGATAAGTTTAAGGCTTGAGGCAGTGAATCTTTCTATTTTATCATTTATTTCAAATATAGCGAGATCTTCTTTATATACATTATAAAAAAAACACTATCTAACCATTAAAGCAAATAACATAATTAGTAAAAAAAAACAACAGTGCATCGATCTTTCATTCACACTGACATCCTCGGAATCACAGATTGAGAAAAGAAGTCATAGAAAATCACAATATTAGTAGCGTGTACCTTATACTATGTTCATAATAGCCACGAAATGCGTTTCAGCTACTACGCCAGTCGCCCCTACAATATCTTTGTCAACGACTACCACACAACATACAGCCACAACAATGACGGCATCAAAAAGTCCGATCGACATCACAGGTAACATCGGCGTAGAATACTGCGTGATTCATTCTAGATACTATAATATAGTATGTAATTTTAAAACATTTATTTATTTAATTGAAGTTACAATGATCTTACTACCTTAGCATATACTGTCTACTAAATTATCGACATGTTATGCAAGTTTCTTACGGAACGTCGGGTTGCTCATTCGAATGTGTTTTTAACATTATTTTTATTTATGAAGAAGATCATCTGGTGTTTGTTTGTTTTTTCTTATTTTTTTACCTGGTATAGTGCATAAAAAATAAATGGTTAAAAGTTGATCGTTTAAGCAGCACTTTTAACGAAAAATGCAAGCTATCATATTTGCCCCGAAATCGGCGTCCGAGCGCGGTTAATCGTATTTTTGTATCGATCTTAACTCGATAGTTAACTTCAATTGCCTACATAATCACTGACACAGTTGCTACGACTACAACTTTCTTAGTTTTCAGTCAACAGTTATAACAATGTCATATATCAATAACGTAAATAAACATATGATGATGTTGTTTATCATATACATATCTTACTTTGATCTTTCATTATCCATACGCAAGCACATTTTTAATATTAGGACATATATTCAAAATGATGTAAAATGAACAGAAAAATAGCTTCACGAATACATCTCACGATTGTTTAGTTTTTCTATAGAAGCTTATGTGTATATGCATTGTATATGTGTATATGTGAAATGTGTCATACTATGTAAAGTTTATAATCTGTTTGTTTAATAATGAAACCGGCATATGTGTATGTGCATTTACAATAACTGCTCTTTATGAGACCACAAAATGTATGTGTATATCGGACCCACGGGGATACGACACTTCCGTTTGTATTTTTGTGTATATTCATCTTCTTCAAATGTTATATTATATACCCTATAGCACTTTGTACATAATCATACAACTTTATACAATTTTAGGTTGCGTTGATCTCCTCATTTCCGAACACTGGGAAACCATCGGACCCAACATTCAACACATTAAGATCCTGTCGACTCCTACTCACGCTATGGTCTTCTGTCAACCTGGTTACAGCGCATTCCTGGCTAACCAACACACATACTCAGATCGCTTTCAAATCATATGCAGAGATGGTTCCTGGAAATCCCACTCAGTTTGCCAAAAGATAGGTCAGTATATACAATTACATGGAAGATCCCGTTTTGAATCACCAATGTGTACAATTAAAGTTTCTTTGAAGCTTAGTGATGAAATTTTGAAAATAACATATCTGAACAAACCGCCATTGCTAAACAATGCTTATTATATCTAAAAAAAAAAACAGATCAATATATTATTGTATTATTTTAAAATACCTTAAATCGTTAAAGAACAACTTTAAAAATCAATTTTCTCAATTTACTGAGAACATCAGTCCACGGTTATAACTCGTAAGCAAACACACATCCTCTATAGATTCATCGTTACCGTAATTTAGATGTGTTTTATTTATAATTCGTGAAGAAAACTTCTTTTCAATCTGGCACGTACTTTGCTGATTAACTTCTGCATAGTGTATTGTTTTTTTTTNTTTTTTTTTTATAGATGCAGTGCATCTGATCGGATAGCACATCGCCTGTGGAATATAACTGGCTGGAATGTTGTTCGGTGGTGAAATACGTTTGGATCTATAATACAATTGTTTTTATCGTTGGTCATCTAATTTTCTCTTGCCATAAGTACACATCCTGTATTGAAAAACAAAAACAATAAAGACACTTAAGCCAATAAACACTTATCATAATAATTAGTGCTCATGCGTTCATATGTATAGTTGTTCATCGCGAAAGGCCAACTTGCACATAGTGGATGCTCCTGAATACTATGTTAGCATATACAACTGAAATTGCTTCATCTGACATCATTGTCAACAATTTACGCAACAGTTGTGTGTCTTAACACAAACGCACGCGCGCACGCATATACGCACGCACTCACCAACACACACACGTTGAATTGCCAACGTAATTATTTTCCAAAGTTATCAAAAGAAATTGAATGTAAGGACAATCTTTGATCTGTTTTACATTCATATGTCTAGAGACTATGCATTCATATGTCTAGAGAATATACTAAAATTTAAATTTGACTGCAAATAGTTCGGACCCAATTTCATTCCCTTTTTAAGATATATTACATACCTTATATATTGATCGTATACATTTTATATGTGTATATGTGACTTTATGTACGTACTTTACAAGGTTTTTTTCAAATTATAAAACACGTTTGAATCTTAGTCCGCCACGTTGATCACGTGTCATATAGCTTTATGTAGACAAAAAGATTAAAACATATTCTGCTCTAACACTTCAAAGTCAATATGTATAATGTTGGATATTTGATATCGAATATTGAGTATCTACTTAGTTAGTTCAAATACTGTTTAAAGTGTCAAATAATTTTTCGCACCGGGGATCATTTTGTAAATGTAGTGTTGTATTGCAACATGAACGATTTCTCATGATAAAAACAACAAGGCATACTGATGTAGCATGTAGTATGAACAGCCGGGTGCTATGCTCTGCCATGGATGGGCAGTGAGGGGACAAGTATGGTGAACGCATGTTCCGTGAACGTAAGCTTCCATCAGAGCGACGGGACTATCCAACAACAGCTACCTACACATTCTATGTAGACACAGACTTTGATGGAACCACCTTCCTCGTTCAAAAAAAGAATAAAGGGGCAAATATCTCCACTGCCATGTAAAGGAAATGTTTTCGTTTTACGCTGCTACTAGACAGCCGAAAGCCAAAATATTTCTAATTTTCTACGGCTAATATGTATGGAATGGTTGTCAGATATTGGACGAGTATCATGTTTATTGGTTGTCGGTAATTAAGACTCGCACCCATCAAAAAGTTCCTATACAAAGGCTAGAGTTGCCCGGCACAGTTGTTGAACATCCCCTTTGACAAGTTTTTATACAGAGAAACAGAGAAGGGTTTAAGGTAATAGTTGTTACACTCTAGAGTGGCTTAATGATTGCACTGGATACATCAAAAAACAGACGTGAAAATTGATGCATTCGTTGGAACCTGGCTTTTCTATCCTTTTTTATCAGTTTACTCAACCGTATCAATGCGCTAAATGTAAACAACTTCATCCAACTGACACAGCTTCCAGAGGTATTGCAGCTGATTGCATTGATAGCATGCAAATATGACATAAACTAATTGTTGACATGTCATGCTTGCGAGTGGCCGCACTACACGATGACGACGCTAAAGTATATAACGCGCAAACTTTGCTTGCTACGAACAATACGTTCTAGATTCCGTCTTGTATCTGTACTCATTTTGGAATAAAAACTGTAGAATTGCCGAAACAATTACAAAACGTAGATGTATACTGACCATTACATCCTCCAACAGGCTATAAAAAGAATATATTTAGAACCTAGTGCAAGTTTATTATTCAAATTTTGAAACGAAATCACTACAAATATAATACGTTACACATATCTAGTTATACGACCGTTAAAAACGATGGATCAGAATTGCGAGAGTAAATCTAGTTGACAACAATGACTTGATAAAGGTCGACAAACGCGTGTCCGCTCTTTCTCAGAAGCAGACGATCGTTGCTTTGACAAGCGTTCAGCATAACATCACTATTCTTTCATCACGAGATTACATTCCATATGGGGGCACACCAAACTCTATAGTGTATTTGGAGAATTAATGGGATATTGACGGTCCCAGTTCAGTTAAGAAGATAAGTGAACAGCTTTTCATCTGAAGAAAATGCAAAGGAGACCTTGTCACCCAGCATTAGGCGCTTCGTATCTGTCAGGAGACCTAGATATCCAACCGTTCTCGAATTTAAATTCTCTTTTATTGATTTTCAATTTTAATACTTACGCTATGAGGTTAAATTGTTTGCACATGTATGTTAGTGATTCATTCTAGATTCTGAGGTTCGTCGCGTCATTCGACCGATTGAAACCCTAAATGCATTGCATTGACCGTTGAAACTCTTAATATAGTATAATCATTAGCAAATATTGGGAAAAATACAACGATAACACCATATCCGATGATGAGGCATATTGTACGAGCAAATAAATCTACGTACACGCTTAAGTACGATGAGCTAATACGGCAACAACCACACACACATAAAATATATCCAAACCAACTTCCATCAAAGCCCCATAAAATAGTATAAATATAACATCTTTTACTACACTGCCCGTGCAAACCTTAAACACTCACAATTATCTGGCAATTTACTCATAGCGTTGATTATTGAAAAAAATCAAACGAATAATTTAATAATTGGAACTAAAATAAGACCATTTGGGTAATCTTACTGCTATTTATCATCAGTTTTGAATATAAAATAAGCCGCAATCTTGGATAAAAAAGTATTCTTCTGCTTATTTCTGCTAATTTCGTGTGTATTTTAAGATTGCAATGTACCTCAAAATCTGCAGTAAAATGTTCTATGCAAACAAATTGTCGAATCAGAATGCATTGTATGTTAATCTCCTTGTACAAGAAACATTATCAAGAGATAAATAATTTTTATTTATCAGTCGTTTAGTCCCGAACATTTAAACGTATGGATATGTAGCGAAACGTAATGATACTGCATTATTATTGAAGTACAACACAGCTTCTTTGCTCCAACAACCACACTTCTGTTGATTATAAGCATTTTATAGAAAGTTGGTATACCGTAGGATTCAAATAGTATGGTAAACAGCAAGGCATTTTATGTTAGAACGAGTACTGTTTTTGTGTATGTTTTTTAACATAGCAAACACCATCGTTTAAGGCAGATCTGTATATACTTCCAGTATTAAATTGATGAAGTTATTGAGAAAAAAGTTATACAATGCAAATAAATTCAACATTTGCATACATCCTGATTCTAACTGACGTCTACGACATCTACAAAATTCGCATATTTCAATGAGTATTTATTTACTGCTATCCCATTATCAATAGTGCAAATGCGAATAGATGTACTTTATGTACAGCTAATTCATGAGCAGTTTTCTTCTTCAACAGCTATTTCCTTTGCTCCGATGAAAGTTTCTTTGAAACAACGTATAATAATTTAGGACAAAATAATGCGTTTAAAGCAACCATTAAATCAATACTTCATATTTTTTGCATAATTTAAAAATAGTCTGCATTTCTATCATCTACTATTCACACAAACTTCCAGGACAGGATAGTGCAATTGTTTAACAAAAAAATAGATATACAAGTAAAAAATATCACATTATGAAATTTCTAGACGCCCACTTTACAACTAGTGATTTGGTAGCGATGATTCTATCTATTCTGAGTACAAAACACTGATTTATTGTCTACAGTATACAGAAACGGCGGGCTCGCTTTCTTTTTGGGGGACCGGAAGGATGTGTGCGGCGTGATTAGTATTGGGATGCGTCGTAATGCGGATAAAATAGGTGAATTAAAAAACAACAGATATGGGAAGAATGCACGAACAAACGATGTCATGCTTTCGGACTGCTCGTTGATCGCCTTTCCGGTAGTCAGGTATTAACATCATCGATATCAAAATGATGAAAATCTAAGATTTGAAATACATCAAACTATTTTGTATGAAAATATTATTATTCCTTTGTTCAACATCAACTCCTGAAATATGGACCGCCGATCGGGTACAATTACCAACAGAGGCCTTAAGTCCGGACCATGTTAGAAACAAATACCGCTTACGTTACACATTTTGTGGGTGGGTGTGGACATGCAGTTTTCAATATAATAACCTTCATAGACATGACATCTTTTGAGAAAATACATGTTTTGACTGCGACATTGGAAGTCAAAATTATGCCTAGATTTTGTAAAATTTATTCTGCGACTTTCTATTGCAGAGTGACCCTGCGAAGTTTAAGGAAATATGAACAATTGCCTGTTGGAAAAGTTTTACAAAAATGAAGTATAAACATCGTGTAACCTCCATTTGTTTACACAATATTAAGTTTTAAGTTGACCTTTAGACGTTTTGTTCAGAGAATATATATTCAAATCAAGAAAACTCGTACACCAAAACATTTAGTTTTTACAGGCTACGTCATAGGAAAATACTGCCTGTTGGTTTCATTTTATTGACATTGTTTTGAAAACAACTATGCAATCTAATATGATACCAAAAACTAGCTGACTATCTCGCTTTACTCAGAGTTCACTGTGAAGAGATAAGATAATACGAAACAAGTTTGTTTCCACGGCAATTAAGAAAGTGGGTTATAGCGAATGTAGTGAATTTAAAGCCACCAAGGATGTTCACATTTTTAATCGCGATTTCTGTTGGTGTTTTCTGCAGCGCATCAACTGATGCAGAAAATAAAAGTAATGTTGAGATTTTATTTTTTCCGTAGTTAGTAGTATAAACTGATGTTCTTTATTAAGTTTGATAAGTAAATACATTTCATAAGCACAAAACATTTCAGAATTTACCGACACACGTTAGTCGTTATCGTTATGGTTCTTCAACCAACAATAATTATTGTTGTATATAACAATTTACAGTAGTTTAAAAGATTCACATATTAAACGATCAATACAATAAACATTAATCCTACCATGTTTTCATCGTTGAATTACGTAAAACATGTGTCGATGTGACATCGACGCATTTGTTTCTTCTTGTTGTAATCACTCTGGCGTTCATTTCCAATTGTTATTTTATATTGATGTAAAACAATTGTTTCAAACTCAGCATAATACTAATAATATTAATGCGAAAAATATAAATATCTCTATTGAAGCTGTTTATAGTCAAATCAAATAATGTTATTTTGGTCCATAATGTATGGGGGCTACATTTTCTATGTCAAAATAAGTAAGCTGTCGGAAATTACAATATAGGTACGTGTAATCATGTATTAAAATTACTTGTGCACAGTTTGTTTTATATTTTCGAAATTTCCAACAGATTATCAAAGATTAAACAAATAAAAATATTGTATATAAGTGAGCGAAATTGCACAAAAGATGATAAAATGTAAATCATTATGTGACGACTAAAGAAAATGCTAAAATCTCACTAAAAGTCCCTTCAAAAATCAGTATATTATATGTTCCTTCTTTTTTGTTACAGATATGTGTGTTTGTTTTATTTTCCCTTTATACATACGGTTATTGAATAGACAACGAATACTAATGTCGATGCAATTTAGACAACATGAACACATATCACTTTAGGTGGCGTTTAGGAGATATCGCGTTACCGAAATTCAGCAAAGGACCTCATTTTCAGATTGTACCTGCTTGTTATTTTTATACCGGCGTTACTTTTGAATTTTAATAACATTTTTCTTGTTAATTTTAAAAACTGTTCTAAGACTCAAAGGGCCCTTTTAAAACTTTTCATCAAATATACCTATATTTAAAAAATAAATAATGTAACACAACAAAAATAATATAATTAAAAATCAAATAGGTGGCTCTCCACCTTGTGCCAAAAGTTTTGATTTGGGGTTAATAATCTTGATGAAATATTTAATTAGCTTTATCATGTAGCTGTTATTACATGTCAAAATAATATAAACCCATACTGTATAACGCGCTGCAATTGTCTTTGCAGGTTGTACCGATCTCAACAATCATACAAACTGGGAAACGATTGGACCGTATATTGAAAATATCAGGATATTGCCAGGTCGTCCTGTCGTCTTCGTCTACTGTCAGTCGGGTTACCAAGTATTCCTTAATATGACCCAAACCTATTCAAATCACTTCACAAGCACGTGCAAAAATGGGTCTTGGGAGATCGTCTCTGTTTGTAAAGAAATAGGTAAGTCCAAACGCATAAAACAAAATGCAAAAAAAACACCAAAACATAAAACGCCCCTGAGTTGGACAACGAATTCTAAAATATCTATACATTCAAGACAACAACACATACTTTTGTGGTAGTTCGATTTCATATTTTTATGTTGCTTTGTTTTTGTTTGGAATTTGTTATCGAGTCATTTGCGCATGTTTCAACGCAAAACAAAACTTTGTTATTATACAAAAATGAGGCATACACCACAAAGAGGATAATAGAACGTTGTGTGCTACCGTGTAATATAATAGCATTCGATGTTTACATTTTCATATAGACCAACATTATCATCGTCTGTCGGTCGTGTATTTGATTTGTTATTATTCCAAAAAACAAACAAATATTCTCTTTGTTTTACAATGAATATAACTCAGCAGAATCAGCCTTCCGTACTTATACGTATACGTATAGGTCCACGCGAAGGTGAGATAACATAAATATCATATTCCGTAAAGTGCGATGCAATGTATTGTCAAACCGAGAAGGTGACATCACTATTTTGAAGGTTGACCACACGTTGTATTACCTTCTACTGGATGACATATTTATTTTATTACATCAAGAAAATAACTGGTAACATATTTATCAACCATAGTCAAACATATATATAACCCGTTTTTACCAAGTGTCATCAAATTTCAATCAACAGCTATGACGAATTATTTAAATGATGAAATTTCGTTTGATTTTTATATAGAAAATAGTTCTTGACCATCCACCATTAAAACGTTATTAATCCAGTTATTAAACACCAGAATCAACGTTCTGTACTGCCGTGCTGGAAAGTCGAATGAGTGCGTTCAGCTATATTAAGATGGGTTATATTTATGAGATGGCGTGTGCTCGATTAAACGTTTCTACACCGCGTTTGTTTAACTCAGTAATGAATAATAACACATAACAACAGTTTCGTGTCACGCATGATGGATTAATTTATTTTTCATTGAATGTCTTTCTTAGATATTTATAACAGACTTTGCGATAATATGCAAGCCAATAGTCTGTAGGACACATGTCTGTTGAACTTTATTTGCATTGGAACACAGGCTTATAAGTGTATTATGAAATTGGTGGAATAAGTTTCGTGTTTACAAACTATGATTCCATTTGAGAACCGCTGTCTAAATCTGGTTTGGTTAGCAATATAAACAATTGCAAACATGCTTACAAACGGAAATAGATTACGTTATAAAAGGAAAAGTTCAGACCAATAACTTTTATTTTCGAAAATAATTGCGTTTCTATTTGCATGAAACACAAGTACTGCTATAGCTCTCTCGTTTTTCGGACTGAAATAGGAATTGCAAATGCCACTTCCAGGAGCATTATTTTGCAAAATCTAAGATTATATGCGCAACATTGTATCCTAAAGTTAATCAACAGTGAATAAATATTCCAAATATTAATATAAATATTTCAATAAATATTTTATCGCGTTTACTAGAATATGCTGCCCGCAATATAAAGATTGTTAATTTGACCATACGTGGGCAGAATATGCTGTTAGTAAGTAATGGTTTAAGTGTCCGTGTGTCGTATTTGAACACATATTACAGGTTCAAGTAATATAATTATATTACAATCTGAATATGAATTGCAGATGTTAGCTAGAAATAATATAAATTATTATTACATTATTATATTACTATGTTTGCTAAAAAGCGAATTTTGCTTGGTTTTTAAAATAACAATAACTGCAATCAGATTCATTTTAATTGTATACCGCGGGGAAGGTGTGTCGTGTTTATTTAAACGGTTCAAACCTTTTGCGTCCACATAAATTTACAACAAATAGAAAGATTTTTACCTGTGTCAGTCAACTAGTCCACCAAAACGTGGTATGAACATTCTACTTTTGCTCAAAAAGGTTTTATACTATGTCCCTAAATATGAAAATGATGACGCCAATTTGCCATGATTGAATATTCTGAACTTTTGAAAATGGTCGCCAAGAAGTGAAAATAGGCATATCTCTTCAAGTATATAGCATAACAACATGATGCTGAAAGATGAATGTATTAAGTGTTAACAATACATGAATGAACATTTATGTCTTGACCCTATTAATATATAGTATATAAGCATATGCTTAACTGATATGAGAAGGCGTATTACCTGCACGATCTAAATTCCTACCTTTAAAGTCAACTGTCATTTGTTCTGTGCTATTACTTCAGATTAAATAAGCACGCTGTGGTAATTGTGCAAAAGTATTTTAACCTAAATACCTCGGAACAATTAATAATCCATCCAAACCAAACCAGTAATATAATAACGGCTACCTTCAAGGTCAAAATCTAATGTTAATGTACAATATCAATCTACAAGATATTGTGTCAAAACCGTTTGTAAATAACGTGATAGAACTAGTTACACATAAGATATAGAATTTGGCGCACAAGATCGAGATTACTACCTTCAAACTCAATGTTAATGTCATATTTTGAGTTACAAGAACAAAACGCAATACTTAAATTTAACGTATAGCTTGAATGATCTCTACCCCCCCCCCTCCATTTGCATTCGAGAAAAACAATAACTTTGGTACACATTTTAACCTTCATGAGACGGTATGTAATGCAAAAGAACAATATGACTATCTTCATGGGTGCGTTCAAGATTGAGATATAGTCAATATACTCTCCTTTTTGAACCTTACATGTATCAACTAAAAGTAAAGAAGGGGGCTATCAATCACCTTCAGTAATGGCGCTAGTTTAAGAGTGTATATGTATAGCAGTAAACTTATCTATTCAAGGTATCGGGGCAGGGTTCTGAGATCGTGGTAGTGTTGGAATGTCTTAAGATTTTCATCTGCTTTGAGAACTTTGTGGGCTACGAGTTAAGATAACAATTAACTCTGGCATCGACCTTTGAGCATAAATATGTTAAATAATCACTACAATCAATGAACATGGCATTTGTTACGGTTCATATATCATTTTAAACAGACAAAAGAATATCCCGTTAAAGTACTGATATGTTTATTTTTAAAACTTCAAAAACAAGTGCTCCAACAAAGTCAAGTATTAATAAAGGAACTAATTCCAAACTGAAATGTATGTAATAAATTATTAAAATTTGAAAAATAAAGCAAATTTAAAGTATCAGGTTAATCTGTTTGAGCTTTTATATTTTTAAGACAAGAAACGTATAAAAATATATGACAGGAGTAAGTTATTTCAACAAATGTTGATGAATTGTGTCGTACACAAGGATCTGCATAATGGCTGCAACAAATACCCTTTACTTCGTCTATTTCAAACAAACAGATGATTAATTATTACACGAACATTTACAGAAAAACGTAATGCCGAGTCAACAATGTTGATTTCTAGCATTAACAACAATTATGTGATGGTTGATCTAATGATAATGATTATCATTTATTAAATCTTGTAAACAAAAAGGAATCTAGTTGACTTTTGAATTTACTTTCTTTAGTCGTGCGTCAACAAGTTGTCATCCTGTAGCTCTGTGCATATTTAACGATTACATGATTGAAGATACAGTCTAACCTGTCAATAAAGACCACTCAAGGGATTTGGTCGTTGTGGTCTTTGTTCACAGGTGGTCTTTATTCGCAGGGTCGATTGAAAGGAATTGAAAGGATTGGGAGGAAATCGTTGTGGTCTTTATGGACAGCTGGTCTCTATTAAAAGGTGGTCTCTTGGACAGGTTTGACTGTAATTGCAATTAAATCGAATCCTGTAATACATTAAGTCTACTTTATTTCTCTTTAATTTTATAACAATTCTGTGGGGAGAAAATCTAGTGTTAATAGTTGTTTTTAGTGATTATTCTGGACTACGCATGCGGTTCGGTGGATTCAAAGCGGATTTAATCTGTCGTAACAACAGCAAACACATTATGAGAGGTTAAAGCTCACGACTCAATGCATCCTTCCAGTCAGTTGTTCAACTGCATTTAAATCGTAAAGTTATAAAGTAAACAAGTACCTGCATCTCTTTGCCTCTGTAATTAATGCTGGCTATAAGAGAGTGTCCGATATGCTTGTTTCCTGTTTCAATTACTTTTAAATTAACAAAAATAATGTATAATATTAACAATTAAAATATATTTCATATTTCATATTGTGTAGCTGAACATTAAATGTTTTACTTTTACACTTTTAAATTTAACGTATAAGTCATTTGGATTACGATAAAGTTCTTTTTGGTAACATGCACTTATTAAATTTTATGCTACTTTATTATTTTGGTCAGAAAAGGTATTTCTGATTGTTGTCATGATGAACGTATGGGTAATGGATGAAAGAAAATTCGTTCATCACGTCTCTTTAAGTTGGTAATTAACGTACTGGATTCACTTTGACTATCACATTCAACTTTTCCTTATAATTGGGCGCCACCTATCCTCTGTTTTGAAAGACATTCGGCATGTTCTTAAAGGCAGCAGTATTACAGCACTATTGTAGTACAACTTAATACAAGTCAGCAAATTGAAATATCGTTTATTATACTTAACTACTGACAGCTGTTAAAGTTTATGTTTTACCATTGCTTAATCTGTTTAATGATTTAATATATTACGAACATCATCATATTCCTTTTTCATAAAAATATATCTAGGACAATAACACAAACATACGAACTATTTTAGAGAAAATTGTTTGGAAAATGTATTATGTAATTTTAAAGCATTTAGGGTGTAGCCCGGTTGAGGAGACCCAGAAATAATCGCAAACACATACTTGTACAATAAAAACTAACCGCATACCGGTTTTATTTCAATTGAAAATCAATATAACATAATTTAAAATAATGTTCAATCGCATAAATTATATAATTAATCTTTCTTCACAATAGAAATTTTCAATTTCTTGAATGTTTCAGCTATAACGTTTTAAGGCGCCTAAAATGATATTAATAATACATGCGCACGTGATTTTTCACAATAAGGTACATTAACCAATCCATGCATGTATTTTAAAATTCTTATAATCAGTATTAAATACAATCCCAAAGCCCGCACACCCGCAAACAATGTCCAAAGTAACGTGTTTTTGATTAAGGTCGACATTGGAAAGTCAGGTGCATTGTTCGGTATTTTAATAGTTGTTTATGGTTTTAGCATTGCTATATATTTAAAAACTACGTCATATGTTGATGTTAATCGATTCATTTTATATATAAATCTCAAAACCGAACAACAAAAAAATAAAAAAAATCTGCCCAAAGACACCTGAACAATAGCTCATGTGTTTTATATGGTCGTACTGAAAAGCTAAAATAAACAAACACAGGAAGCTTTTCAATAACATTCCAACACAGCCATAGTTGTTCTTATATTGTATCATATAAAATGGTTTACCTGCTCTGTCAAAAATATACAATTTAAAATGTGTATGACAATTTCTTTATTTGCATTTTATATTCAAAGTAGTGTGTCACAATTTGAATATATCCAGAACTGTGTTTAGATATTCGGTCGTGTGTGTGTTTTTTTGTGAAGAGAATGAAGAAAAATACATGTGTTTCAAACAAATGTTGATTATGTAAAAAATGTGAATTTTCAGGCGAAGGCGTTGTTTGTCCTAACCCTTACGATAACAGGAATGACACAATCTGGCAATATACCCAGCCGTTTAACTATACACAGACCACAAGTCGTTACACGGTTCGATGTGACGCGGGATATAACGCTCTTGCACAAGGGTCGACTAGATACAGTGATGCTTTTTCAGCAAATTGCAAGAATGGCAATTGGACAGTGAATGCCGTATGCAGAGAAATAGGTGAATTCAAACATGCTTTAGAAATCTAAAATAAAGAGTTACAATATACATGCATTAAAATGGTAAAACTCATTTTTGGCAGCATACATAGTATAAATGAAAGTTCTTATGGTAACATGCATAACAGTTTAAAGTAAAGGAAGTATCAATCAGATAAGTAAACACCCCCGATGAATCGTTATATTGCTGCATGTTAAAAAAAAATAGAGGTGCAGCTCTAAAATTATCACTAAACGCTATATGTTCAGCAGTTCACATTACATAATTGCATAAATGTGCACCTTGTAAAGAAATTAATAACGGACATTTATGTATTACAATATGTTCATCAAAGTTGTTCATGTTTGTAAAACTATGAAGCTTTTATAAGCAACTTATACAAGTTTATTCGACAAAAATATATTCAGTGATTCTTTACAAATTAAACAATTAAATTCATTGTTATAATTGCCCATTACATGTTGCTACACAATGGTATTCTATTAAACAAATTAGATATGCATGTGTAATGGAATTTCAGAGGAAAGCATTTTAAAATATTGAACTGAAATCTGTTTCATTCATTTTTATGCATGCTTTCCGCATTTGAGATGTGATTCACAGATCCACACTATAAAATTCTACATTTAAAGTCTCAGATGTTAATTTAAAACACTTATCCTCATAAAACGTTTGAATTTCAGAATGTGGAAACCCGAACAATTATTCAAATTGGCAAAATCGTCTAGCTGCGGTACGCATACATCCGATAGTTTACAATAACACTACACTGAATTCAAGCGCCATCGTGCAATGTCTGGCAGGCGATGTTGTGTATTCGGAGGATGGTCATCGTTTCCGTGACTACTTCAACATTGTATGCACAGAATACAACACATGGCAAGAAGACGGAAAATGCGGTATTCTTTCAATTTGTGCTTTTGCACAATGAAATAGTGTAGTTTCTGTTTTGTGTCTGTGTGGGTCTTTTTACCAACAATATATGTTTCAGACATCTTGTTCTATGTAAGCATTAATATTTAAATTGTTACAACATATTCAAAATAAATTTACTGTGTCTAGCAACAGTAAACACTGCGTTCGTATCATTGCTGAGAATAGATAACGCAAAAATTTAAACTTTTATTAAAACATATTTGTATTTTCGTTTGCGCATTTTAGGCTGCCGGCAGCTTACAATGAAAGGTAACTGGGATTATATCGGACCAAATATAAACACTGTTACACAACTTGAAACCCCAGATAAAGCAACCGTTTTATGCAAGATTGGATACGACGCATATTATCCCCAACAAGGCGAAATCTTGGATCACTATAATGTAACATGTGTGAATGGTTCTTGGACAAATAACTCCTTCTGTAAGGAAAAAGGTACATGTAATTAAAGATGCTTTTTTTAAATGTTGCAACACAAGTATTAACATTATCATTGAAGTTACATATACATGTATACATGATGAGCACTGCTGATATGATAAATACACCCATCTCTTATAAATATATAGATGAAGTTGAATTTTTCTAATAGCGTTTACTTCTTACTGTCTTGTGAAGTTAAATATGAACGGAAATTATAACTAGCGGATTAATATAGATGAAAGTATCGTTGTGATATGCGTATTTAATCCATAATTACATGGCGTCTTTAATTACATTGATTTCAGGTTTGTCATTGAATGTACTATTATTACACTTTAGAGATTGAATATGTAATGCGTGGTTGTTTTATTATTCTGATCACATTATATTGTCACATTCTTCCTCACCTCCAAAATGGTAACTTAACAACTACATCTACAAAATACAATTCCAACGCTAAATACACGTGCAATCCAGGTTATAAAGTGCTGAATTTCTCGAGTCAGTATAATGAACTTTAAACAAAAACTTTAATTTATTTAACAACGTTGTGCAAAGAACAATGAATTATAAAATTCCATACATGTTTAGTTCATGAAGAGCAAGTATCGTCAATCGTTAGGAAGATGTAAAGTATAAGTGTTCGCTGAAAATCATGTGATGTATGCATTTGACTGATTCTATAACCCCACACGTCCTAACATTATGAATATCAATACGTATATAAATGTTCGGTGATACATTGTGATTTATGATATGCCGGATGTGATTTTGCGATGAACTTAAGATATTCGGTAAGTGAATCAAGATGATGTAACTGGGGAAGATAAAAGAAGGGTTATTTCTTGAGGCTTCTTGTCAGTTGTTATTAGATAACTGTCTTGCCTTTTTAAATCTTTGTTGTTAATAAGATCATTCAGAGAAGTTCTTGGGTTATTTGTCGTTAAGTAATCGATAGTTGAATTTCGCTATAAAATATATCCTGTTATGTTCGCACTATTAATACGCACTAAATCCAGATTGTCACGGTGCGCCGAACTTGCAAAATGGCCACACCAACGTTTCAACGACAACCTACAATTCAACTGCCCTATATACGTGCTCTGCTGGTTATGATCTGCAAGGACGTAACTCAATAACATGCCTTGCGACTGGATACTGGGGTAAACTCGAGGCGAACTGCATCGTCAAGGGTGAGATGTCCTTAGAATCTGTAGTGGTAATATTTACAAATAACACACTCTTTGGTGGGTTTCCAAGCATTTTAATGACATAATATTCAGCATAAAATCTTGAAATAGGCCGACTAGCTAGGTAAAGCTGATGCCTTTGTATGTGTTTACGAACAGAGTAACATTCTACGTGATTTAATGCGTGGAAGTCCAAATTAGTATTTTGCAGGTCATACAGTATTTCGCATAATTTTATACCTTTGAAGGAAAATGACGTACAGTAATAACTCGTTCGGTCGGGGGTTAGTCGGGCTGCCTATCAGCTCAAAACGTTACAAGTTTGTTCAGATAATCACTTTTCCTAAACAAATTATAAATTAAGTCATATATTAGCAAAATTATTAGGATGTGAATGACATTTTTTCCTCACCCAATTATCCACACAATTCTAAGTTATTTGTCATTTATCATAGCAGCCAAAGCGGAACTGGCAAATCAGTCGCTTTTAATACTATCTTGTGTAACCTATATTATTTTACATAAATGCTGATATATCAAACTGTAAACAATACATCAATGATGTGTTTATTTTAGAAGATCTCCGTTGTGTGCATCTTAAACTCATTTAGACTTACACCATATTCACACTTTAGATAACCTCAGGAAACACATACATGCATATTCTTAACATCAAATTGTTTATATAAAACAAGTGTTCAATTAATTTATAAAATATATTTTATTGTTTGACGATCTTACTACAAATCCGGCTCCACTTACATTATGTTTGTGAATTTCATAAATTCAGCCGTTACAGTTATGGTTATATTTACCTTGAACTGTGTTAAAGTCGCAAGAAACTGTGAATATAAATCTGAATTAATCTTTGTTCTTAGAATCATTCCATTTGTTATTCCAGACTGTCGGGACCCGCCACTACTGCTTAATGGCTACCCCAACAGAACAACCACAACGTACAATTCCACTGTAATATACTCGTGCAACCCCGGTTATATCATGGTTGGTAAAAAATCCATCACTTGTCTCGACACCGGGAAATGGAGCGATCTGCTTGTCAACTGCACCATTAAGGGTGAGATTATTGAGTACATACTGTACAAAATAAACACGAATGCATTTATTTTAAAAGATTTTGTATGAATGTGTATTTCAAACGAAAATAGTTAGTGTTTGAAAGATAAATGGATACCCTTCGTTTGAAAGCTTTCTTTATCTTGCGCATTCATGTTTGAATTTTCTGAGACAGATTGTGGAACTCCACCAGCGCTGACGAATGGGCACCGTACGTTTCTTAACACAATCGTCAACTCCACCGTAGAGTATACGTGTAACCCCGGGTATGACTTAATTGGAAACGGCACAATCAGTTGCCTTGAGTCAGGAACATGGAATGCACTCGCGGCAAACTGTACCATAAAAAGTAAGACGCCTTTTTAAATCTATGTTGTTAATAAGATCATTCAGAGCAGTTCTTGGGTTATTTGTCGTTAAGTAATCGTTAGTTGAATTTCGCTATAAAATATATCCTGTTATGTTCGCACTATTAATGCGCACTAAATCAAGATTGTCACGGTGCGCCGAACTTGCAAAATGGCCACACCAACGTTTCAACGACAACCTACAATTCAACTGCCCTATATACGTGCTCTGCTGGTTTTGATCTGCAAGGACGTAACTCAATAACATGCCTTGCGACTGGATACTGGGATAAACTCGAGGCGAACTGCATCATCAAGGGTGAGATTTCCTTAGAAACTGCAGTGGTAATATTTACAAATAACACACTCTTTGGTGGGTTTCCAAGCATTTTAATGACATAATATTCAGCATACAATCTTGAAATAGGCCGGCTGGCTTGGTAAAGCTGATGCCTTTTATGTGTTGACGAACAGAGTAAAATTCTACGTGATTTAATGCGTGGAAATCCAAATTAGTAGTTTTCATGTCATATAGTATTTCGCACACTTGTATACCCTTGAAGGAAAATGACGTACATTAATAACTCGTTCGGTCCGGGGTTGTCGGGCTGCCTATCAGCTCAAAACGTTACAAGTTTGTTCAGAGAATTACTTTTACATTTCCTAAACAAATTATAAATTAGTTTTTATATTAGCAAAATTATTTGGATGTGAATGACATTTTTTCCTCACCCAATTATCCACACAATTCTAAGTTATTTGTCATTTATCATAGAAGCCATAGCGAAACTGGCAAATCAGTCGCTCTTAATACGATCTTGTGTAACCTATATTATTTTACTTAAATGCTAATATATCAAACGGTAAACAATACATTAATGATGTGTTTATTTTAGAAGATCTCCGTTGCGTGCATCTAAAACTCATTTAGACTTACAACATATTAACATTTTAGATAACCTCAGGCCAAACATACATGCATATTCTTAACATCAAATTGTTTATATAAAACAAGTGTTCAATTAAATATATTTTATTGGTTTACGATCTTACTACAAATCCGGCTCCATTAACATTATGTTTGTGAATTTCATAAATTCATCCGTTGCAGGTATGGTTATATTTACCTTGAACTGAGTTAATGTCACAAGAAACTGTGAATATAAATCTGAATTAATCTTTGTTTTTAGAAGTATTCCATGTGTTATTCCAGACTGTCGGGACCCGCCACTACTGCTCAATGGCTACCCCAACAGAACAACCACAACGTACAATTCCACTGTAATATACTCGTGCAACCCCGGTTATAACATGTTTGGTAAAAAATCCATCACTTGTCTCGACACCGGGAAATGGAGCGATCTGCTTGTCAACTGCACCATTAAGGGTGAGATTATTGAGTACATACTGTACACAATAAACACGAATGCATTTATTTTGAAAGATGTTTTATGATTGTATTTCAAACGAAAATACTTAGTGTTTTGTTTGAAAGATAAATGGATACCCTTCGTTTGAAAGCTTTCTTTATCTTGCGCATTAATATTTGAATTTTCTGAGACAGATTGTGGAACTCCACCAGCGCTGACGAATGGGCACCGTACGTTTCTTAACACAATCGTCAACTCCACCGTAGAGTATACGTGTAGCCCTGGGTATGACTTAATTGGAAAAGGCACCATCAGTTGCCTTGAGTCAGGAACATGGAATGCACTCGCGGCAAACTGTACCATAAAAAGTAAGATGCCTTTTTAAATCTGTGTTGTTGATAAGACCATTCAGAGCAGTTCTTGTGTTATTCGTCGTTAGGTAATCGTTAGTTGAATTTCGCTATAAAATATATCCTGTTTGTATTCGCACTATTAATACGCACTAAATCAAGATTGTCACGGTGCGCCAAACTTGCAAAATGGCCACTCCACCGTCTCAAGGACAACCTACAATTCCACTGCCCTATATACGTGCTCTGCTGGTTATGATCTGCAAGGACGTAACTCAATAACATGCCTTGCGACTGGATACTGGGATAAACTCGAGGCGAACTGCATCATCAAGGGTGAGATGTCCTTAGAAACTGTAGTGGTAATATTAACAAATAACACACTCTTTAGTGGGTTTCCAAACATTTTAATGACATAATATTTAGCACAAAATCTTGAAATAGGCCGGCTGGCTTGGTAAAGCCGATGCCTTTTATGTGTTGACGAACAGAGTAACATTCTACGTGATTTAATGCGTGGAAATCCAAATTAGTAATTTTTCTTGTCATATAGTATTTCACACAATTTTATACCCTTGAAGGAAAATGACGTACAGTAATAACTCGTTCGGTCGGGGGTTGTCGGGCTGCCTATCAACTCAAAACGTTAAAAGTTTGTTCAAAGAATTACTTTTACATTTCCTGAACAAATTATTAATTAATTTATATATTAGCAAAATTATTTGGATGTGAATGACATTTTTTTCTCACCCAATTATCCACACAATTCCAAGTTATTTGTCATTTATCATAGCAGCCATAGCGGAACTGGCAAATCAGTCGCTTTTAATACTATCTTGTGTAACCTATATTATTTTACTTAAATGCTAATATATCAAACTGTAAACAATACATTAATGATGTGTTTATTTTAGGAGATCTGAGTTGTGTGCATCTTAAACTCATTTAGACTTACACCATATTCACACTTTAGATAACCTCAGGCCAAACATACATGCATATTCTTCACATCAAATTGTTTATATAAAACAAGTGTTCAATTAAATATATTTAAGTGTTTGACGATATTACTACAAATCCGGCTCCATTTCATTATGTTTGTGAATTTCATTAATTCATCCGTTGCAGTTATGGTTATACTTACCTCGAACTGCGTTAATGTCGCAAGAAACTGTGAATATAAATCTGAATTAATATTTGTTCTTAGAATTATTCCATTTGTTATTCCAGACTGTCGGGACCCGCCACAACTGCTCAATGGCTACCCCAACATAACAATCACAACGTACAATTCCACTGTAATATACTCGTGCAACCCCGGTTATAACATGTTTGGTAAAAAATCCATCACTTGTCTCGACACCGGGAAATGGAGCGATCTGTTTGTCAACTGCACCATTAAGGGTGAGATTATTGAGTACATACTGTACAAAATAAACACGAATGCATTTATTTTGAAAGATGTTTTATGAATGTATTTCAAACGAAAATACTTAGTGTTTTGTTTGAAAGATAAATGGATACCCTTCGTTTGAAAGCTTTCTTTATCTTGCGCATTCATATTTGAATTTTCTGAGACAGATTGTGGAACTCCACCAGCGCTGACGAATGGGCACCGAACGTTTCTTAACACAGTCGTAAACTCCACCGTAGAGTATATGTGTAGCCCCGGGTATGACTTAATTGGAAAAGGCACCATCAGTTGCCTTGAGTCAGGAACATGGAATGCACTCGCGGGAAATTGTATTATAAAAAGTAAAACATTGTTTTTAAATCTATGCTGTTAATAAAGTCATTTAGAGCTGTTCTTTGAATATTTATCGTTATATAATCGTTGGTTGACTTTCGTTATAAATTGTATCCTTTGTATGATAATGCTATTAATCCCGCTATAAATCCAGATTGCCATGATGCGCCAAACTTGCAAAATGGCCACACCACCGTCTCAACAACAACCTACAATTCCACTGCCATATATACTTGCTCTGCTGGTTATGATATACATGGACCTAACTCCATAACATGCCTTGCGACTGGATGTTGGGATAAGCTAGTGGCGAACTGCACCATCAAGGGTGAGATATCTTTAGAAACTGTAGCTGGAATATTAAAACATACCACATTCTGTTGTGCGTCTCCAAGCATTTGAATGACAGAATATTCAGCATAACATCTTGAAATGGGCCAGCTAGCTGTGCAAAGCTGATGGCCTTATGTGTTTACACACATGGTAAAAGTCTATGTGATTTAATGCGTGGAAGTCCAAAGGGATGTGTTGTATGTCATATGGTATTTTGCAAAATTTCAAACCCCGGAAAAAAGGTATACACAGTAATAATTCTGTCGGTCGGGATCCTGTCGTAGGCCTAGCAAATGCAAGTGCCAAATAACATATATTTAATTGTTTGACGATCTTATTACAAATTCGGCTTCAATTTTCAAAATTTTAATGCTTTTCATAAATTATGTCATGTCCGTTTTGGTTATATTTGCCTTCCCCATTGTCGAATTCGCAAGTTACTGTGTGTATACATCTAAATTGCTCTGTGTGTTTAGAATCATTCGATTGCTGTTCCAGACTGTTTAGACCCACCAGTACTGCAAAATGGCTACCACAACGCAACGTCCACGATGTACAATTCCACTGTCATATACTCGTGCAACCCCGGTTATAATATGTTTGGTGAGAGCCAAATCACGTGTCTCGACACTGGAAAATGGAGCGATCTGCTTGTCAACTGCACCATAAATGGTGAGATTATTGAGTACATATTGTACTAAATTCACGCGTATGCTTTTATTTTGAAAAATTTGCTATAAGTGAATTTCAAACAATAATACTGTGTGTTTTTTAAAGGATATTTTGCATAATTTCATCAACAGTAATGCTCTTCTTCTGACAGCCTTTTTTATCCTATTAATGGAATGTTTGGATTTTCTGAGACAGATTGTGGAACTCCACCAGCGCTGACAAATGGTGATCGCATATTTCATAACACCACTGTCAACGCCACCGCAGAGTATACGTGTAACCATGGATATGATTTCATTGGAATGAGGACCATTAGTTGCCTTGAGACCGGAACCTGGAATGCACTCGCGGCAAACTGCACCATTAAAAGTAAGATGTATTAATAAAAATATATGTTGTTAATAATATCATTCAGAGCCTTTCTTCATCAATTTTTTGCCATGTAATCGTTGTTTAAATACCGTTCCTTTTTGATCCTCGTACTATTAATCCCGCTCTCAATCCAGATTGTAATAAACCGCCGGTTCTGCAAAATGGCTTTTCCAACGTCTCAACGACAACCTACAATTCAACTGCCACATACACGTGCTTCTCTGGTTATGATATACACGGATCTAACTCCATAACATGCCTCGAGACTGGAGACTGGGATAAACTCGACGCGAACTGCACCATCAAGGGTAAGATATCTTGAGAAACATATCAGATAAAGAAATAGTCCATGCATTTTATTGACCGAATAATCAGAATTAAATATTTGAACTGGCCGACTGGCTGTGTGAAGCTGATGCCTTATATTTTATCTACAAACAGAGTAAACTGCGACGTCAGTAAAATGCTTGGAGACCCAAAGTGGTATTTTGTATGATATATATTAGTTTGCATATGTTTATACCTCGGAAGGAAATGGGTATATAGTAATCATTTAGTCGGTCGGAGGTCGTCGGTCGGTCTGTTAGTACGTCGGTCTAAAGTTACATTAGTCCGCATTACATAAAACTAACTTGTTCAGTGGAATACTTCCACATTTCCGAAACAAATTGAAACTTAACTCATATCATAAAATGTATGAACACATTTTATTAAACGGTTTGCTTGCCCGATGATCCCCACAATCCTGAGTAATTTGTCATTTATCATAGCAGACATAGCGGTGCTGGGATATCAGTAATTTTTATACGATCCCTTGTTATATATAGTATTCTTATTAAACGATAATAAAAAAAAATACACTTAAGATGTAATTATTTCGGAAGGTATACGTAGTGTTCATCTAAAACTACTTTAGACTAAACAACATTGTCACGCTTTGGAAAAACAGAGCAATAATTGAATATTACCACGGTACCACCCATAACAACAGTTACTCATAATGATATAAGACACCTGTAGACCAGAAAGAAACATTTATTCTTATCACAAAATTGCTTTTTAAATGCAAATGCCCAATTACATATATTTAATATGAATGTAATGCAAATGAAAGGAATTGGTCAATGGAATTAATTGGCGAGTTACACCGTTTGAAAGAATCCCAAACCCAACCTTTGGAATGTTGAAAAAAACTTCATCCAAATCGAATTCCGAAACAATCACTTATCAAGGATGTGTTTTAATTCCTTTCTGTATCAATAACAACTGTTAAGTACGCAGATTGTGTAACTCCAACCATGCTTATTAATGGTTACCGCATATGCATATATACTTAAAACCTATGCTTGTATTTTAAAAGATGTTGTATGAGTGTATTTCAAACGAAAACACGTTGTGTTTTATTTTAAGGATAGTTTAAATATATCATTATATCAACATCGTTGCCCTTCTTCTAAGAGATTTTTTATACTATTAATTTTATGTTTGATGTTTGGATTTTCTGAGACAGATTGTGGATCTCCACCAGCGCTGACAAATGGTGATCGCACATTTCATAACACCACTGTTAACGCCACCGCAGAGTATACGTGTAACCATGGATATGATTTCATTGGAATGAGGATCATCAGTTGCCTTGCGAAAGGAACCTGGAATGCTCACGCGGCAAACTGCACTTTAAAAAGTAAGATGTATTTATTAAAATTCTATGTTGTTAATAATATCATTCAGTGCCGTTCTTGTGATATATGTCGCCATGTAATCGTTGTTTAAATACCGTTCCTTTTTGATCCTCGTACTATTAATCCCGCTCTCAATCCAGATTGTAATAAACCGCCGGTTCTGCAAAATGGCTACTCCAACGTCTCAACGACGACCTACAATTCAACTGCCACATACACGTGCTCCTCTGGTTATGATATGCAAGGACCTAACTCCATAACATGCCTCGAGACTGGAGACTGGGATAAACTCGAGGCAAACTGCATCATCAAGGGTAAGATGTCTTTATAAAATGTTGAGATTAGGAAATAAAACACTTTTGGGCCCCAAGCATTTTATTGAACGAATATTCAGCATAACATCTTTAAATGTGCTGGCTAGGTGTGTAAAGATGGTGTCTTTCATGTCTTTACGAACAGAGTAAACGTCGGCGTTAGTTCAATGCGTGGAAGTTCAAAGTGGTATGGTGTATGTCATATTTTATTTCGCACATTTGAATACCTCAGAAGGAAAGTATATACAGTATTATTTTTTAAAGTCGGGGTTGTACGTCGGCGTGTCGGTCCGTCGGTCTATCCGAATAAAATGGTACGAGTTTGTTCAGCTTATTACCCCCAGATTTCCCAAACGAATTGAAACTTAATTAATATCTTTACAAACTATTTCGGATGTTAATGCCATTTTTCGCTTGACCAATAATCAACACAATCCTAAGGTATTTGTCATTTGGCATAGCATACATTGCAGAACTTGGATATCAGTCGCTTTTAACACGAGGAACTTGGAAATCAGTCGCTTTTAATACGATCTCTGGTCATATTATTTTAATTAAATGGTTATATCTCACAATGTAAACAAAAATGTTTGGTAAGAACTCAATCACGTGCCTTGACACTGGGAACTGGAGTGAACTGCTTTTCAACTGCACCAAAAAGGGTGAGATTCCTTAGCGAAAAAAATGTAAAAATACACATTAATTCTTTTACCTTTGAAAGATGTTTAATTGGTGTATCAGTTTGAACGATATATTGAATGTGTAATTGTATCATGCTTGATACACCTCTTCTGAAAGCTTTCTATATCTTTTTCGTTGCATGTTTGAATTTTCTGAGACAGATTGTGGACCTCCACTAGCGCTGACAAATGGCGATTTCAAAATTCTTAACACCACTGTCAACTCCACCGCAGAGTATACTTGTAAACCTGGATATGACCTGATTGCAATGAACACTATAAGTTGCCTTGAGACAGGAACCTGGAATGCACTTGATGCAAACTGCACAATAAAAAGTAAGATGTATGTTTCAATTTAAAAAATGTTAATAAAGTCATTCAGAGCCTTTCTTGTGATCTTTGTTGTCATGTTATCGTTGTTAGAATGTCGCGGTAAAATATATCATGTTTTATGCTCGCACTATTCATCCCGCTCTTAATTCAGATTGCCATAGTCCGCCAGTCCTGCAAAATGGCCACAACACCGTCTCAGCGACAACTTATAATTCCACTGCCATATACACGTGCTCATCTGGTAATGCCATGCACGGACCTTACTCGATAACATGCCTCAAGACCGGGGAATGGGATAAACTCGAGTCGATATGCATCATAAAGGGTAAGATTATTAAATAGCACACTCCGTTGTGGGCCTCCGAGAATAGTATTGAACGATTATTCGGCATAAAATCGTAAAATGGGCAGGTTAGCTGTCTAATGCTGATGCCTTCTATTTGTTTACGGACAGAGTAAATGTTGACGTCAGATCAATGCGTGGAATTCCAAAGTAGTCTGTTGTAAATCGTAAATTATTTCGCACATGTTAATACCTCGTTAAGAACGAAGTATAAAATAATCACTGTGTCGGGCGGGGGATTTCGGTCGCTGTGTCGGTGCGTCGGCCTGTCAGCTAAAACGTTTACAAGTTTGTTTGACGAATTTCTGCCACATTTCACAAAGGAATTGAAACCTTTCTATCATAACAAAATTGTATGGATGTAAATGAAACCTTTTGCTTGAGCAAGGAGATTTATATATCATTTATAATAGAATATATAGCGTAACTATGATATCAGTCACTTATTATACGATCTCATATCATAAATAGTTTTATAATTAAATGGTATATATCAAACATTAAACACTACATTGACGATGTATTTATTTCGTAAGTAATACGCTGCGTACATTTGAAACTACTTAACACTTACATTATTCTCACACCTTAGAAAAACATACCGTTTACAAAATAACCACTAATATCAACAGTTACTCAAAAAATATAAGAAATCAGTAGACCGCATTTTCATTTTAATTCTTAACAACTTTTTGTTTATTTAATCAAAATGTCCAGTTACATATATTTTATTGTTTTACGATCATACTACAAATCCGGATCCATTTCCAGAATGTTTATGAAATACATAAATTCATTCATGGCAGTTATGGTTTTACTTGCCTTGACCTTCTACGATTTTCGCAAGAAACTGCATGTGTTCTTAGAATCATTCTATTGTTGTTCCAGAATGTCAAGACCCGCCAGTGCTGCAGAATGGCTATCACAACGCAACAACTACGACGTTCAATTCCACTGTCGAATACTCGTGTAACCCAGGTTATAGCATGTTTGGTGAGAAATCCATCACGTGCCTCGACACTGGGAACTGGAGCGATCTGCTTGTTAACTGCACCATAAAGGGTGAGATTCCTTAGTGAAAAAGTTTAGACAATACATACTTATGCTTTTACTTTTTGAAAGATTTTAAATTAGTGTAACAGTTTGAACGATATATTGAATGTGTAATTGTTTCAACCTCGATACCCATATTTTGAGAGATTTCTCTATCCTATTCATTGCATGTTTGAATTCTCTGAGACAGATTGTGGACCTCCACTAGCGCTGACAAATGGCGATTTCACAATTCTTAACACCACCGTCAACTCCACCGCAGTGTATACGTGTAACCCTGGATATGACCTGATTGGAAGGAACACTATCAGTTGCCTTGAGACAGGAACCTGGAATGCACTTGATGCAAACTGCACTATAACAAGTAAGATGTATTTGTTTAATTTAAAAATGGTAATAAAGTCATTCCGAGCCTTTCTTGTGATCTTTGTTGTCATGTTATCGTTGTTAGAATTTCGCGGTAAAATATATCATTTTTTATGATCGCACTATTAATCCCGATCTTAATCCAGATTGCCATAGTCCGCCAGTCCTGCAAAATGGCCACACCACCGTCTCAACTTCAACTTACAATTCCACTGCTATATACACGTGCTCATCTGGTTATGTCATGCGGGGACCTAACTCCATAACATGCCTCAAGACCGGAGAATGGGATAAACTCGAGTCGATATGCATTATCAAGGGTACGATTATGAAAAGCACACTCCGTTGAGGGCCTCCAACAATATCATTGAACGATTATTCGGCATACAATCTTAAAATGGGCAGGTTAGCTGCCTAACACGGATGTCTTTTATTTGTTTATGAACAGAGTAAATGCTGACATCAGATCAATGCGTGGAATCCCAAAGTAGTCTGTTGTTTATCATATATTATTTCGCACATTTTAATACCTCGGTAAGAACGGAGTATAAAGTAATCGCTGTGTCGGCCGGGTTGTCGGTCGGTGTGTCGGTGCGTCGGCCTATCAGCTAAAACGGTTACAGGTTTGTTCATCGAATTTTTTGCTACATTTCACAAAGAAATTGAAACCTTCTTTATTTCATTACAAAATTTTGTGGATGTTTATGAAACTTTTTGCTTGCCCAATGATACACCCAACCCTGATTTATATGTCATTTATCACAGCATACATAGCGAAACTGGGATCAATCACTTATCATACGATTTCATGTCATATATATTATTGTAATTAAATGGTATATATCAAAAACTAAACAATACATTAACGATGTATTTATTTCGGAAGCTATACGTTACGTACATTTAAAACTACTTAAGACTTACAACATGCTCACACCTTAGGAAAACATACCGTTTAAATAATAACCATTTATATTTTCAGTTTCTCGTAGCATATAAGAACCCTGATACCACGTAATCGTTTTTATTCTTAACATCTAATTGTTAATTTATTAAAACTGCCCAGTTACATATATTTTATTGTTTTTCGATCATACTACAAATCCGGATCCATTTCCAGAATGTTTATGAAATACATAAAATCACCCATGGCAGTTATGGTCATACTTGCATTGACCTTCTTCGATTTTCGCAAGTAACTGTATGTGTTCTTAGAATCGTTCCATTGTTATTTCAGACTGTCAAACCCCGCCAGTTCTGCAGAATGGGTACCACAACGCAACAACCACAACGTACAATTCCACTGTCGAATACTCGTGTAACACCGGTTATAGCATGTTTGGTGAGAACTCCATCACGTGCCTCGACACTGGGAACTGGAGCGATCTGCTTGTTAACTGCACCATAAAGAGTGAGATTCCTTAGTGAAAAAGTGTAGACAATACATACTAATGCTAAGTTTTTCAAAGATGTTTAATTTGTGTATCAGTTTGAACGATATATTGAATGTGTAATTGTATCATCCTTGATACCCCTATTTTGAGAGCTTTCTTTATCATATCCATGGCAATTTTTTATTCTCTGAGACAGATTGTGGACCTCCACCAGCGCTGACAAATGGTGATTTCACAATCCGTAACACCGACGCCAACTCCATCGCAGAGTATATGTGTAACCCTGGATATGACCTGATTGGAGTGAACACTATCAGTTGCCTTGAGACGGGAACCTGGAATGCACTTGAGACAAACTGTTCTATAAAAAGTAAGGTGTAATTTAAAATTATAAGTTGTTGGTAGGGCCGATTAGAGCCGTGCTTGTGATATGTGTCGTTATGTAATCGTTGTTAGAATGTTGCTATAAATTATATCATTTTTATAATCGCACTATTAATCCCGCTGTATGTCCAGATTGTCATAACCCGCCAATTCTGCAAAATGGCCACACCACCGTCTCAACAACAACCTTCAAATCCACTGCCTTATACACGTGCTCTCCTGGTTTTGATCTGCACGGACGTACGTCCATAACATGCCTTGCGACTGGGGACTGGGATAAACTCGAGGCGAACTGCATCACCAAAGGTAAGCTGTCTTTACAAACTGTCAAGATTAATAAATTGCAAGTCCGATTGACCGCATGTTCAGCATAAAATCGTTGAAATAGGCCCGCTAGCTGTGTACAGATGATGACTTGAATGTGTTTACGAACAGAGTAAAAGTCGACGCAAGTTAAATGCATGCAAGCCCAAAGTGGTCTGTTGTATGTCATATATTAGTTCGCACATTTTTATACCCCGGACGGAAATAGTATAGAGTATTCAGTATGCAGTTCGGGGTTTGTCGTTCGGTGTGTCGGTCCGTCGGTTTTTCCGCATAAAAGTATACGAGTTTATTTCATCGAATAACGTCCACATTTCCCAAACAAATTGAAACTTAATTTATATCTTTACAAAAGTTTTCGTATGTTAATGGCACTTTGTAATGGCCCAATGATCCACACAATCTTGATTGCTTTATCATTTATAAAAGCAGACAGAGCGGGACTGGGGTATCATTGACTTTAAATACGAACTCTTATCATAAATATTACGTTTAATTAAATAGTGATATATAAAAAATTAAACAATACATTAACGATGTATTTATTACGGAAGATATACGTTGCGTGCATCTCAAACTACTTATGACTAACAACATTCTCACACCTTAGAATAACATACCTTTTTATCAATAACCACATATATCTACAGTTTTCATAATTATATAACACACCCTCAGACCACATAGAAATTCTCATGTTAAACATCAAATTATGTATTTAATACAAGTGCCCTATTACATATATTTCACTGTTTGACGATCTAACTATTAATCCATTTTTGTTCCAGACTGTCAAGACCCGATGGTACTGCAGAATGGTTACTACAACGCAACAACCACAACGTACAATTCCACTGTCATATACTCATGCAACCCCGGTTATAGAATGTTTGGTGAGAACTCCAGCACGTGCCTCGACACTGGGAACTGGAGCGATCTGCTTGTCAACTGCACCGTAATGGGTGAGAGTATTGAGTACATACTGTACAAACTCCACGCATATGCTTTTATTTTAAACGAGGTTTTATGGGAGTATGTTTAACGATAATACTTTGTGTTATGTTTGAAACATAATATAGTGAATGAATAATTGTACCAACATTGATACCATTCGTTTGACATCTTTTTATCCTATTCATATTATATTTGAATTGCCTGAGACAGATTGTGGAACTCCACCAGCCCTGATGAATGGTGTTTTCACGTTTCTCAACACGACCTTCAACTCCACCGCAGAGTATAGGTGTAACCCAGGATACGACCTGATTGGAATAAGTACTATCGGTTGTCTTGAGACAGGAACCTGGAATGCACTCGCGTCAAACTGCACTATAAAAAGTAAAAACATCTATGTGCTTTATAAAGTCATTTTAGCCTTCATTTGGATAATTGTCTCGTGTTATCGTTTTTTGCATTTCTATATAAAACATACCATTTAATGATCGCGCTATAAATGCCGCTCTAAATCCAGATTGTCGTAGTCCGCCAGTTCTGAATAATGGCTACCCCAACGTCTCAACGACAAGCTACAAGTCCACTGCCATATACACGTGCTCCTCTGGTTATGATATGCACGGATCGAACTCCATAACATGCCTCGATACTGGAGACTGGGATAAACTCGAGGCGAACTGCACCATCAAGGGTAAGATGAATAAATAAACTGTCATTATTAAGGACACGAACCTAAAACTGTGGGTGTCTGTTCAATTAGGACGTTCTTCGGATATTTGTCTTCATGCAATCGTTGTTGGAATTTGTTAATGCAATTGATATTTAATTGCTTGATTAACTGATTTCTTATCCAACTCTATTTCTAGATTGTCATATTCCGCCAGCCTTGCAAAATGGTAACACCACCGTCTCAACGACAACCTTCAATTCCACTGTCATATACACTTGCTCCTCTGGTTATGATATTCACGGACCTAACTCCATAACGTGCCTCGAGACTGGAAACTGGGATAAGCGCGAGGCGAACTGCATCATCAAGGGTAATACGTCTTTTGAAACTGCAATTATTAAGGACATGTGTCTACAGCCGTGGGTCTCTTCGCACATTATAAACACCAAAGAATATTTTAAAATATAAATTCCATAACAACAAACAACAACAAAAGTTGTTTTTTTAGGATAGGCATTCGGCCCAAAAGACAAATATACAAATATGCAGTAATCATATGTAGTGATATTGTATACAATATAAACAATAGTCATGGTGGGACGTGTTACGTAAAAAAGAATGATGCTTATAGATATAGTTATAGAACCAATATCGGCTGCGGGTGTTATCAAGTGATTTAGTAGCACATTTACGAATGGAACATAATCGTACCAAAATATACACAATAAACGAGTTTTTCGGTTACAGTAAACTTGCCCGTACATTATATGCAACGTCCAATTATTTACCCAGCGCAAACTAGCTTGTATCCTAGTATCAAACATAATTAGAACAAATTACTTTTCTGATAAAGTGCATTCCAACCTGTAATCCATGAAATTTTGCAACTGCCATGTTTCGCATATACAAACAATATTTACGAGGATTAGGTCCGTTCAATGTGGCAGGACTGAACAAAAGTCGATGATAAAACATGTCTGAAAAAGTGATTCGTTTCACCTTTTTGTTCGTGCCGGTTAAAGGCACACTCATAAGCCCAAAGGTATGCTTATTTAACAATTGCATAACCTAATTTAAAACATCGGATAATGGATAAAAATATGACACCTTAATCAGTGGCATCAATAGTGTTAAAGTTACACGGGAAAATAAATGACATTTGTAATTTGTTGCATTACAAAACAAGTTACAGACATGAACCTCATTCGCACTTATTTGCATCTATCTTACAGTTCGTTTCATACGATACACTTATTAATAATTTTGGAAAATTTACTACGCCTTATTAACCATGTCGCAGTAAACGGAATATTCACAAATCACTGGACAAAAACACTACCTTTTGTGGTCTTTTCTATTTCTTAAAATGCATCGCTCATTCAATTGTATTTATGTATTTCGGTAAATTTAAATTGTATCGTAAAGTTGTATACACAACGTATCTGAGTTATACAAACAATATTTATGGTAAATACGTGAATTATCTTGGAGCTGCATATAATGCAATATGATTCACATACGCTAAAGATACTCGAAACGGCATTTTGTTTTTGTGTCTATGAACTTAGCTCAAAGCGTAAATTTGTGAGTCATGGATCTTATGAACACCAAACCTTACCTATATTTTATCGAAGGCGATTTACTTATTTGTACAATCGACATTCAGATTTCTTACTTATTATATAACTATGCGTTTTCCTTACCTGAACTGCGGTTACTTAACACAAAAGGAGCGTGGATTCTCCATTTTTTACAAAAACTAGTCAGCATTACCTTAAAATGGCATTTAAATATAATTAACGGCAACTACATTTTAAACGCATACTATTGCTTTTACTTTGCAATATACTTCTTTACGCACTTTATTAAGAAGTTATGATGTTTCTATCTTTAAAAACAATATTCACTTCATTATATGTTTTATATATCTGAGACAGATTGCGGAACTCCACCCGTGTTGACAAATGGCGCTCGCACATTCTTGAACACAACCGTCAACAATACCGTAGTGTACACGTGTAACCCTGGTTTTGATCTGATTGGAATGACCACTATCAGTTGCCTTGAAAAGGGAACCTGGAGTGCACTCGAGGCTCACTGCAATATTAAAGGTCAGATTAATATAATGTTTTAGTATCAATGACATTATATTTAGATTTGATATTAAACACGCTTAACCTGTTTCTTGAGATTGTGGAAGTTCCAGAGTTAACGCATTCCTACGTTAACACAAAAAATACTTAACTACTTATCAACTGCAATATACTCATGTAACGATGTTTACACATTGGAGGATGAAACCTCTTCTCCTTGCACATTATCATCTTAAGGAGTTCAGATCAGTTCATAAACATAAAAGGTACATATGTATTGTATAAATATGTTGTGTATCAAAACAATTGTAATACAAATATATGATTAACTAATAAAGGTGGAATACATGTCTACTAGTGATGATTATAAAAACCGCGTAAGTAATTGTTCATGTTTTATCGACTACTTATCCAATATTGTTAAGTCCGTGTTCCCTTTATCTGAACTCTTTACCTTATGTTGAGTTAAGAAGTAAAACAGAGACCATGAAGAAACCGCTACGAGACCGCAATTTCATTATTCGAAAGCACTTATTTTTACGCTCTAAGAATTTCCTTAGCTTGCGATCTCTTTAGGTATACAAAAAGGCATAGTGACGTTCGGCTTTCTTTATTGTTAAGAACATTTTAAATGTGTGTATATTATATTTGATTAAACAAAATAACTGATAAATATGCAATTGTTATGTCTATGTAATTTACGTCAACATTCTACAGTTATATATTAGGGAAGGTCCGTGAACCAAAAAAGTGTACATGTCTTCTGATTTTTTTATTATGTTGATCAATCGATTCAGAGCAGTGTATTTTATACTTGTCTTGTCATTTGTTAATACGTTCTTATAATTGTCAAAATAATGATCCATGGTTAAGATTCTTAGAATCATTCTTCTTTTTTTACCAGACTGTCAAACTCCGCCAGTTCTGCAGAATGGCTACCACAACGCAACATTCACGACGTACAATTCCACTGTCATATACTCGTGCAACCCAGGTTATAGAATGTTTGGTGAGCGCTCCACCAAGTGCCTCGACACTGGGAAGTGGAGCGAACTGCGTGTCAACTGCACCATAAAGGGTGAGAGTCTTAAATAAGTACAGTACATAATACAGCTACTGCATGTGTCGTTTTTGAATGCACCTTTGAATAAGAATTCCCGTACGTTTCATGATCGTTTGTTCGCTGTGCGAATGAAGATGACACAAAATAAACGTTGACGGCAAACGTATTTCCGATCAAGATATATTACAATTTTAGATTTGCCCGGTCGGGTTTCGTTATTTTAAGCATTGTTGGTGTCTACGACTTATTTTGTATATTTAATACGAATCGTGCTATGTTTTTTATGGAATTAAATACTCAGTTGTATGTAGATGTGTACGAAGACCGCGACCGTACACAAATCATTGAAATTGCGTGAGACTGAAAATCAATATGCTTCTCTCGAAAACCGTACGGAGTTCTTGTGACATCTTTGTAGAGGCAGTTTGACCTCCGTATGGGGATGTTTACAGCAAAATCCTCATATGGTCTTCCTACGAAACGCAAGCGGACATCGTTCGATACCACACAAAATATATTTACCGACAAATGGCTGATCAAGTTATAAATTTATTATGAATAACATTAAGCTTACAAACAAACAGTCTATTGTAACCGTAAATCATAAGATCTCTTTAAAAGACGCACAGATTCCTTAAGTTAAAAAGCCTCGATAGAGACTTTAAAACGCATAGATAAAAGACTAATGTAAACTTTTGCCTTGTCAGTTAACCGATACATTGCGTTTCAAATGATTGCATTTTAAGTAAATGAACGCTTATTCTAAAGTGTTCAAATAAAGTCAGGCATTTATCAAGATACAATTCTTGTTATGTAAATCATATATCGTGGAAATTGTAGAAAAAGCAGAGCATCGTATAAGTAACTTAATTAAGGTCCGATAAGTATCATCGTATTAAAATATATGTGTATTAATTGCCAATGACAAAATTTAATACGCCAAATTATGAATAATTTAATTTGTTCATTAATATGACTAAAATCGATATTCATATGCGTCCGATCTGCTTCTAATAAGCGTTTACGAAAATACTATAAGTTCGATTTTGTGCACATAGCTTAAGATGTGAATAATGAGGAGTCGTAAGATACGCGTGTTTTGATAAGGTGTACATTGTGTACATGGATTTGAATACGATACGTATATAACCGGACACTATAAATGTGCATGCCATATCATATAAACGTGTTGTGTTTGTAACAGTATGTACTTATTCCGAAATATTGTTTGCGATCACAGATTGTGCGAAAACACCTTATGTGGAGAATGGCGAATGTAACGCTACTTCCACATACTTCAAGTCTACTGCAACATGCTCATGTGGTGGAGGATACCATTTCACAGGAATTTTTTCTAGCATTGAGTGTCTGGCTAGCGGAACATGGAGCTTGCTTCAAGGCCATTGTGAGATTAATGGTAGGTCGTTTTGCTTTGAAAAATGTTAAACGAGTATGTTTGTCTGACAAATGTTACCAATTGTCACATAAAAAACAGTTTATGATAGTTAGCTAATATTTTTAACAATTGTAAAGAGACATTTAACAGAAGTACCGAGGAAATAATACTCAGCAGCAAACGCTGCAAATAATTTATTCGCTATTTTTCCAGTGAGGTTAGCAATTTTAATAAACAAAGGCATTAGGCTTTCTCGACAGATGCTTATTTCCAAGCATTGAACATCAAAAATACATATTCAGCTGTCGATTACTATTTAGAAATTATGAACGATAAAGAGTCAGTCAACTTAGAAAAGTCAACCAGACATTGAACTATGTATGTGTCGTTATCGTTACATCGTTACTATGTCTCACTTGCAGATTGTGGACAACCTCCGATTGGCAATCTTTCAATAGTACATGCATCCCTGACGACATTTAACGCCACGGCGGTATACGCGTGTCTTCCTGGATACCACACTACAAACATTACTGAGCTCAAGTGTACTGCCGACGGCAAGTGGAATGGAACAGCGCCAATATGTTCCGGTAATTAGTTCAAGCTTTATGTTGAGACGTTTGAATAGGATTGCATAGTTTATGTCGACTGATTGTGTAGTTATTGGTGTCCCAATGCAATTTTGTTTAGAAAAATATAGAGACGAAATACAATGCACAATGACAACGGATTGGCATATGACAAGTGCTTATCGACGTGCACAATGCACATGGACTCTGGGGTGACAAGATTAATGTATAATACAACAATGTTTTCACTGAAATAATATTGTTNATTTTTGTGTCTTAAATTATAGACTGTACCATATTAAACTAATGGTAATACAAGGTGTCTTAAATTAACTAAGTGTTTCTTAACTATCTTATACATTGTCATTGATTAACATTGCGGATACAGATACAGGCTTCACTGTCACTCTCTAGCACACAAAAAACTAAAACAGCAACAAAAAAGCAAATAAAACAACACTTACAAATATAAATATGAATTCGTTAAAATCATTAAGTGTCGCTTACACGTACATTATGAATAAGATCTACATTACCAAATCAAATTCAAATACAAAAAGATATGAATTAAACAAAATTTAACATGAAAATATTTTAATGTAAAACAAATTTAATTTCATAATGAGTTTCTAAAAATTAAAATTGTAATTATAGCCAATATAGGTATCGATATTTCTATCACAAACCCGTCGAGATTGACCGTGGAATACTCTCTTTTGCGTGTACGGAATTACCCACACACTGTACGGAATTAGACTCGTGTAGGTTAATGTACATGACAACACTTTCTGAAGTATCCAATCAAAACTCGCAATATAGAAATCAAGCTTAATATAGCCCAATGGTCCCCGCGTCCAGTCCAGTTTTCATTTCCTGTTAGAAAACAGCCGATAACCATCCATATTTATTCTTGTCCGAATGCGTACGGAATTAGCCGCATCGACGTAAATGGTTGCCCACGTATGTCTCGTGTGTGTTTTTAACAAACGCTACAAAAATTATTAATTTTCATAATAATAAAATGTTTTCCTACGATATTTTTTGCAGGCGCGGGCATATAAGTAGCACTATACATGCAACACCGCTGAACGCTTTTTTTGTAGGCATAAGTTTTCATTCAACTTAAGGCGTGTGTCGAAAAGAAATATATTTGTCTAAATGATTTTATAAACATTTTTATTTGAAAACAACCCTGATTGAAAAGAAATAATATGCATTTTAATACATGACTATATTTTGCGGGAAATGCCGTCGATATGCCCATTTGAATAATCGATTTATATGCTCCTCGCTGAGAGTGTTCACATTTGTTATAAAGACAGAAAGCTGTGCTTCTGTATGTATGCTGTTTTCATTTTGAGGCTTATATGTATTATTGTCTGCCAGGATTTCGATCGTTTTATTATATCGTGTGCAATTTTGATTTGTATGTGTCGCTGTGCTAGCTGGATGTGAATAAACAGGTGTCTTAAAGGAATAATCCATGCGTCGTTGTATTGTTATTAATATCATTTTGCAACATATACAGTTTAGCATGTGTATACTAGTTACCGATCAATTAATAAACCTTTTTTATCTTAAATAATTACGTATATGTTAGCTTGTGTTTTTTGTAGTTGTTTTTTTGTTCTACCTGACCCTTAATTTAATGAATATTAATTTTTACTTATAAAACGTTTTATCCATATAAAACTACACGTATATGCATGTTTGTGTACAATCATGATTTTCTCCAATGACGATTCTTATCTAGATTACTTTATTAATTGAATTCCTGTAGTTGTTTCTTTGTTGTGTGTTTTTTTGTTTTGTTTTTGTATTTTAGATGTAGATGAGTGCACCTTTCTTGGCGATTTTTACTGTATGCATGCGTTAAACCAGACACGTGTTTGTGTAAACATTGACGGGGGATACGTGTGCGTATGCAACAAGGGACTTACTGGATCCAAATGTGAAAGAGGTACGCCTGTGATCGTGTAGTTTTCTTTTTATTAACAAGTTTCGCTTATATTACTATATGGTTGTTATCGATACAAATACTTGAATGTAATGTTCGCATACAGCCAAAAGAAAAGGCTATTTTCATATATATATGTGTGTATGTTTTGTAACACGTCTCCATCAAAAAGTATAGTTCAACAGTCGTATCTACCAAAGTCCATACATATACAAATAAATAAATAATATTTCGAAAACATTGAGCTGAGTTAGTTTAAAAAAAGAAATACGACTTTTGTCTTCAATTATGTATTCTTGTTATGACTTGTTATTATGTAGACATCATTGAATGTGATGACAATACTACTTGTGGTTCTCACGCTGACTGTTCCAACACGTATGGTGGTTACTCTTGCAAATGCCCGGAGGGTTATCCACAGGGAAATCCATATCTTGGATGCTTCGGTAAGATGACATTTCAGTTACGAAACTGTTAATTTTCAAACACTTATCAAACTGAACGAATGTTGTTGAGTCATACAAATGTTGAAATGTAAGATGAAACCGCATTTTTTAAATAAGTTTCATTTCTTTGTCTGCTTACCTTGTTATATTTTACCTCTTGTAACGAAACGTAGTGATGTGTGGGGACGAATATGGGAGTGGATAGGCAGAACTTACATGTGTGGGCTTGTTTTGTTCTCAGACTTGCGAATCGGTGATATTGAGACGTATTCTTATTGCATAAGTGGTTGATAAGGAAATGTTAGTGATGTAAAACAAGCTATATATTTATAGAAAATCTTCCTGTAAGATTTCTTACACATGTTTCCAGAACCAGTTTTGTTAGACTTCAAAGCAACTGGGGATAGATACAACGGGGACAACCCGATGATAGATGCTTACCATATCTCGACAAGATTGCCATATTTAGGCGAATATATTAATTGGTTCAAGGTAATATTATTTTCATATGATAGTTAAGATGCGTTTTCACCATCGATCGATATGCCCTGTCCAAACCGTGAGAGATGTATAACTTTCGATATGCTTGTATTTTAGCCAAACATGAACGGATTCATATCACTAGATTTCCAACCATTGTACAATGAATATGGAGGTGAGAACGCCAGCGAATGGAAGGCAGCTGTTCAGAACCATAGGGTGATTGCACCATTATGGACAAATATTGACAGTAACAACATATCAGACGGCGGTCTATGGATCCATTCGTTTAATAAACAACACAACAAAACAGAAGACATTTCAAAAATCCAGGATCTCATTCGCATGTATACCAACCAGACCGAGTTCAATGTCAGTGTTGCCATGGTCGCCACGTGGAAGCACGTTACTGTCCACTCGCCCTACGAACCCGGATATGAACTCGTCAAGCATCAGGTACTGGTCAATTAATCTGTAATAAAATATGTGTCAAACAAAAATGTCAGAAACTGAGTATTTATTACCAGGAAACAATCATTATGCATTTATTTTAAACTGAAATATACTTGACTCTTTTAGAACCTGTCGATGCAATGCATTCTGGTATCAGACGGCATGTACACGTACATCATATTCAACTACGACCGGGAACAGTTTAGTATCAGACCGTTACCAGAAGTACCCGTTGCTAGTGGCTACACAAAAATGGATTATACAGGGGTCGTAATGTCTGACCGATATAACTTTACACGTCTTTATCAAGGATCCAATGTTATGCCATGTAACTATTTAAACTAATAAACTTTATACCGAAAGATATTATTATTCTGAGACAGGTTAACCTGTAGCATTCACGTAGACAATATATTTTCAAATGCATAGTTAAACAACGATTTGTTACAGTTACCACGCTTGATGGTGGGTAAACATAGATCCATTTAGACTGTCTTTAGAAATCCAAACACATTGTACTGGATATTGCAGATTTCGCTGGAAGGTGGCTTTATAACGTAACGGTGGTCACTGAATCCATGAAAAATGAAATCCTATGCCAACGGTTTTACGAAGATTATAAGGATGAGCTCAAAGTCTGGATAAAGAAACAGCTGGAGTTTGCACTGCCCTGCCCTTGTCAAGAGGTGCTTATGATGGAGGTGAGTAAAGCCATCAGATCAACTTCATTCAATAACTAATTTCAATTGTATTGCACACACTTTCATGATATATGATTGTTCATTTTCAAATTATTTTTTAACTTACAAATATGAATTTTAACTATAAACAAGGTTCTATGAATTTTCTCTGTTGCTGATTCAGTTTAAGCNGCGTAAATTGTCATCCCAGATTAGCCTGTGCAGTCCGCACAGGCTAATCAGGGACGACAATTTCCGCTTTTGTGGAATTTTTCGTTTAAATGATGTCTCTGCTTAGCGAAAATCCAGTTTAGGCGGAAAGTGTCGTCCCTGATTAGCCTGTGCGGACTGCAAAGGCTAATCTGGGATGACAATTTACGCACAATCATTTTGCCCAGTTTTCTCAGAACACGACACCATTAACCACATTTAAAAACGAGTTTTTATTTAGTTTTTTGGCTGAAAGAAACATGTAAATGAAACATTGACAACAGGGGAACAATTCCGTTTTTCTTGCAGTGCTATATTTTAAAACTGCAAAGCATTTGCTTTGAAAGTATTGTATTTCGTTAGGTGAGTATATGGTTGCCTGGGGGCTTGATAGTTGTTATAATGTATATTAGTAATTTGAAATATCTTCTTGCTGTGTAATACAAATCTCTTATGCAATTTAAATATAATTTAAAAGAAATGGGTCAGTTAAAATTATGAAAAATTGTAAAGTTGGGTTTATCATGTTTAATCACTTGTCACCCTCTGAGTTCATTTATATTTTTTACATTTGTTAACATTATTTACAAGTCATTTTGGGGGCTTAAAGCTTTGCGAAAAACGAACAGCTTGATTATTTGCTTTTCGATTTATAAATTATCACACAGCAAATATATACCACACATTTTCAGGTTCAGCAAACTGCAGACGCAGTACCCGGGTGCAGTAGCAGCAGAGTTTGATAACCAAACAGTTGCCGAATTACTCGATAGCGGTTATAACCAGTGCTGTTCCGGCGGTGGCAGCCATAAATACTGTCCCCTGTACCAGGAGATCAACCCGCCTGATGACTGCTCCAGATACACAATCAGCGATGAGGTGCCGACAGACGGAAGTAGTCTGAAAGAAATCATCAAACGTGTTAAAAAGTTTATTGGCATATAATTCATGCAATACATTCATTTGCAAAAACGTCCTTCTTTTAAAACAATTATTATTGTGTTATGAGGTTTTTGATTTCAATGTTAAATAAACTTATAGCATACTGTTATCAACTGTTTACTTTCGCTTATGCATGGTTCTAAATATTATAAAACACGCACCGTCATGACTTTGACATGTAAATGAATATGGTAAAAAATAGTAACCCACATGTACTCTATTCAAACACGTTATAATAAAGAAACTTTCGATTTAATTTAAATTCAACATGTTTCATGGTATTTGTTTTTAACTCATTAACTATATTTTATATGTCAAACGGCTTATATTTAACAACGTAAAACAGTTGTTTCCGATAAATGAATACAAATAATATTTTATTATATGATTAGTTTGTCTGAAAGGTTTATATTGCATAATGTTATTTTTGGCTAACATATTATGCATTAAACAGAACTTATAACATAATCGTTTGATGATGTCATTGTTGTTTATGTGTTGTTTAAGCTGTAGAAAAGATGATGGGGAAAAAACGTTCTGACAAAAACAGCGTCTCTTAGGATTAATACAATGTCTCGGATCTTCAATAGCTGTCATAAAAGTCGTAATCAGAACCGATTTTCGAACAAATTCATTAAAACTATACATATATTTCATTTATCGTTAGGAATTATGTAGATACGTTTAAATAAAACGAGTATCATACATAAAAAAGATATCTCATCTTCAGAACACGATTAGCAAACTCGAACAATATAAATACAAACTTGAGCATTTGCTTTCGCGCTGTGTTAAACAGATTTATCTGCTCCTTTTTCTAACTGAAAGATATGACACTTAAAACGTTCATTGAATGAATTAAAAGGACTTTTTCACAGTTTATCAAAATGAGACATTTTCAACTTTTTGTCACAGATTAAAGAAATAAATAAACAATGCACATCAGTGTGCGAAATAACACTAATGCCGCAGACTTATACTGAAAATACACTTTCGTTTACGAAAAATCATCGTTAGAAATTGATAAAATTATAAAGCGTCTCAGACACGAAACGATCTAAAAATATGGATTTCTCGTGTTATCGTTATATTTTGTCACAACACGTAGATAGTTATACAAAGTATAAAATAAATGGAAACCCATGTAAAGACGTCCGCACATAATGTAGCCGTAAAGACTCAACGACGACCCGAACATAAACTCTGAATTACACACATACACACGTGAAGTCGGATGGCTGAATGGTTTCGGCGCTTGGCTTATACTCCATGGGTCAGTGGTTCGAGCCCTGGTGTGGTTAACCTTTTTTTTTTCTTTTTATGTCCCCCAGTCTATACTGGGGGACGTATTGTTTTTGCCCTGTCTGTTGGTTTGTTGGTTTGTTTGTTGGTTTGTTTGCGTCAAACCTTAACATTGGCCATTACTTTTGCAATATTAAAGATAGCAACTTGATATTTGACATGCATGTGTATCTCATGGAGCTGCACATTTTGAGTGGTGAACGGTCAATGTCAAGATCATCCTTCAAGGTAAAACGTCACACATATGGGTCAAAATCGCTCAAAAGGGGACATAGTGTTTCACAAACACATCTTGTTTTTTCTTCTTTTACTTTTATTCTTGTTTTATATTGTACCTCTTCAGTTCTGATGTTTATATTTATCAATTTAAACCATTTAATGACAACTTCAAAACATGCCAAAATCTGTGAACACGTCCCTTTAAGAGATCACGTTGTTTTTTCTCGCACCTTTTTCTGAGAACAATAATTTGCTGCGTATTTGATTGGATACATGAGTAACTTTAAAGGATATGTTGCCTGGATGTGGTGGTTGGTATAACGGGCGAGTTATTTGTTGAATTTAGTCACAACTGCGCCTGACCACTTTGTTACCATATTCTATACTTTGTATAAGTCGCGTTGTTGGTAAAACACTGGGGAAAACACTTAAGGTCCATTAAGACTGGCTATCCTATTCTAGCAACATATGGGCTTTATAACCAGGAGTCCTACTTACATGACTTCTTTTGTCAGACTCCAAGTATATTTACATACCTAGAGTTTAAATTCTAAACTATATATTATAATGTTCGAACACTTCTATTCCACATGATTATGAGTAGACACATGCGTATATGTTAGTAGTGTTATTACAGAGTTTCTCTTTGTTTTTGTTCTTTATATTAGGTTTCAATACTGAAATTCCAAGATGATGGTTGCCTAACATATGATTGATGAGAAAAATAATAATTTCAACAATTGTATTTAATATACCGAGTGCTTGGTATCGTACCAGAGCCCAAGTCGTTTTATTACCGCGTTGTTTTATTTGTTGGAGTTTTGTGCAGATTCGGACAGGGAAGTAATGAAACGCCCCATACCACTTTACAAATACGAGATATTGCTAGCCATATCCCTCAGCCATGTTGGTAAGCTGGAGCATGCACGTCTCGACTGGTGTGTTGCCTGCAGACGGATATACAGTACAGCCCACGCGGAACAAGCATATTTCGCGTTCCGCGGCGGAATGGAGCATCGAGTCGAGGCCGAGTCGGCCGTCAAAGCCGCGTCAGTTTGCGGCGGCGCGTCGAATTTCCCC
>VMBQ01001424.1:19989-180159 GCA_007657795.1 Dreissena rostriformis | reverse complement strand
AAAAAAACGGACGGCGGCATAAACTCGATTAATCTTTCAGTAAAATTCCTCTTCCTTCATTGCAATTATGTTAAATCATGCATGTGCGACGACGCTCGAAGTAAAAATCACATCACAGGAGCGCCATCAAGACCATTGTTGAGTTGCCGGCCGGTCTTAATATGCTTATTTCCGATGTCAGTCAGCACAAACCGTTCGATTCCCAATTAACTTTGATTGAGCAAATGATGAATATCGCATAGTTCATGTCTTAAAGAAGCGCCGATGCTTCTAAACTATCTGTATACAAGAACAAATGGCCACATATAGATCAACTGGGTATATGACTCGAAACAAAATTGTAAATAATCGAGTGGAATGTGTTTTCAATTGAATTACACTAATAGAAAATGATTCGGCAAAGATATAAATAACAACTGTATATATGTGCTATGTTCATCACGCAACACTCATTTGTTATGTTTTAAAACATATATGTTCGATGTAATTGAGTAGAAATATGAAATGCAACTATTGGTGTTTTGGGTTCATTGCCCTTTATCATACAGTCTAACGTATTTACGAAAATCTATAGAACGTTGCACTGTATTATCGATAAGCGATGACCAATATATTTCTCTCCTGATAATGTTCATGGAGTTAAATTATAATTATACTTTATGTAAAAAATATCATGTTTTTTTTCCAATTCATTAGCTGCAAACACAGGCGTCATAAACATATGTAAAAATATCTCTGTGAGTGTGCGTGCGTGCGTGCGTGTGTGTGTGTGTGTGTGTGCGAGCGTGCGTGAGTGTGGGTGTGTGTTGAACTTTGAAACTTTTAAATTTGATTCATAATATTGTCTAAGTAAATAAAATACAAATAAATCCATAAAATATAAAGCAATTTACGGTAAAAACACAATATACAAATGAGACGGCCTGCTGACGATTGTGTTACACAAACGAAATAGTTTTAGATAAATCGATAAAACGATTGATCATGGACCTAGGAAATTGATTCATGCGCGTTATAAACTCACCATGTTCGTTTACTATTGCATTATTATTATTTGCGGAAATCCACACTGAACAAAGTGGGCCCATTCACATTGAGCTTTAATCTTGGTACATAGTCTTGTGTCATGTGTGTGGTGTGCAATCTGATAATGCTTATTACTTTTTCGAAGATATTTAAAAAGCCATCCATGCGGGACAAAGTTATGCTCCAGACAAAGTGATAAATATAATGATCTTATTCCAGAGCATTAACCTTGAATTGCGACCTTGACATCGGATCACGAGACACGGTCTTGCGCGCCTTGTGTTTATCAATTCTCTTGTATCAAAATCCACCCATGATGGACAAAGTTCTGCCCCAGCCAATGTATGAGCGTGCATGGAGCGAACGAAAATTTCACTAACTTATTTAACATGCCCGATCATCTTGCCAATTCAGAGAACAATTGATAAACACTAAATTGCTTTTTTTTCAATTATGTCTTCGCTGATGATTCTTTCGCCTCGTTTGTGTTCGCAGTAAAAAATACTTCAGTAATATCTTAATCTTCAGTTACAGCATGAGCGTTTTATCACAAATACATGCTCATACTATGCACACATAAGTAACAAGTAATTCAATTGTAAGTAGGTTGGGGAAGAATTAAGAATTTCGTAATCTTCTCTCTCAAGAGGCATGTAGCCCGGCTGTGCTTTGAGCATACTATTTCCGAATATACAGTTCAATGCTCTGTCAGATGATACAGATGGTACTAGCACTGCGGCGGCATATACCAACCTCACATTATTTCCCTGTAAGAATCATGCAAGTTTGCAGTGTATCATATTATCGTTTTAAAGTCACATTATACACAATTACTTTAGTCTGCGTCAGAGTTATGAACTTGATGACCTTGGTCGAATCAGATAGAACTTTTAGCCAGAGTCCATGCTACTCGGATCTTAATTTCCATCGGCACGGCCATGTCGTCAAGAATAAGTCAAGAGGGCATTTCAAGCGATTGCTCTGTTGTGAACTTGCAACAGTGAAGCGCACCACATCCCGCCAAAATATATGTTGCACAGATGCTCGGAAACATTATCTAGTGCAGCGAATCGCAGAATAGTGCCGCCTGTTGCTAGCGAGCCATTCGGCGTTCTGCAAGTCGTATTGCCGCTGAAACGTCTAGAACGGTTTACGCGGAACAACGGGATGCAGCGCATTAGAAAACTACGGAATACCGTTAGTGCCATCTTGGTTACATATTAAAATCCAGAGGGCGAGAATGCGAGAACGCGAGAGTACGATGACGAGAATATGACAATACGATGACGACAGTGCGACAATACGATGGCGAGAATGCGAGAACGCGATGGCGAGAATGCGAGAACATGATAGTACGATGACGACATTGCGACAGTGCAATGACGACAGTGCGACACTACGATGGCGACAGTGCGATAGTACGATGGCGACAATGCGAGAATACGAGAACGCGAGATTACGATGACGAGAATGCGACAATACGATGACGACAGTGNTCGTCATCGTACTCTCGCGTTCTCGCATTCTTGCCCTCTGGATTTTAATGTGTAACCACGATGGCCCGAACGGTATTCCGTAGAAAACAGTATAATTAATATGTGAACAAGTCCATGACCTTCGCTCAACAACTTGGTTCGTTGGTTAGGAGCTCGTTATATAAGGTGCAATAGCTTCCTCATATCTCTTGTTAATTTTACAAGCATGTGATCATGATAACGTTCTGTAAAATGCATAAGGGAAGGTTGTAAGTCATAGGTCAAAACGTAGTGTCAAGATATTTGTTTTCATAATAAGTGTAATGCACTGATAAGCTTATGAGTTTCAATGGTCCGAGATGGAAGCAAAACCGATGAGGATGATAAAGCATTAATTACAATAGCATTAATTTCCTTTGCAATTAATAACATGAAATTAAGTACCATGTTAAAGGGAGTAAAGAGTTTGGTTAGAAAAGCAAATAATCAATATATGCCATTTTATGTAAATTACTAAACAAACGAAGATCAAGTCAATTATTACATTTTAGTTGTAAGCTATATTATTAAATAAGAATGTTATTCGATAATCTGAGCATAACGTTCTATTTGAATGTTTATGTTTTCATACGCAATTAGATAAAATGTAAAATTTGTTATATACTTTATTTTATCAGAGAACACAAGTTTACTCCAACGCTCAGATATTCAGAGGTTTTTCGAGAAGTAGTTTATGCGAGAATAAATTGGAATTCATCACTTAAGCACGTGTAAGCTTAGTAGTTTATTAACGGCGCTGGTGTCACAGACGAAGCACAAACAAGTTATTTCAATATTTGGTTTAAACACATAATGTTTTGTGGCTGATGTCTGCCATATCGTTTTGATGTGTAAGCGGGTGCTACCGGAAGGGCAACACAATGGCAACAGGCATAAACGACAAATATACACACATAAACAATAAATGAATGCCGCTTTGTGTTTCCGCGTGTTGGCGTCTTCCGAATCCGTAAACAATTTAGAAAGGCAAATTAGAGGTGCCAACACGACTAGTTTGTACCACCCGGCTCGATATGACAAAACATACATGTTTCTTTATTTTGCCTGTTTTTGCTTGTTGGTGCCCTAATGTGTCGTTCTTATGTGTTGGCGTCTTTTAGAACCTTCAAAACCCACCAACACGTGTTGTTTTTCACAACCGAACCCCGAACATCATAGTGAACACACTTAATCTACTAGGGCACAGTAAAAGCGTCAGCATATTACATTTTACTTAGTTTTTTTCAAACTTTTCAATATTTGTGTACAATGTATGCTACATTAATTAATTGTCCACGATTTTATCGCGAACGAATACGCCGTATGGGCCGATTAGTGCGGTGGGTATAAAAAAGCCAACAAACTGCCACAAAGCCCCTGACATTATCGATTGATAGTGACATGAGGTTATTTACGCACAACTGAGTCACATACGTTCCCATCTTCAGTGCCTTGGGGCAATGAAACGTGCATTGTGTAAATTGTGATGAATGTTATAGTGATACTGAGACTCAGAAAATATCCGAGAGAAAAAACGGGCAGAATCGGTTCAAAGTTCTAGAGTTTTCCCTATAACTTCTCGCACGCACTGCGACAAGGAACCAAAATAAATAATTTCGTTTTGTTTTATTTTGTCGATGTTTTTAAGCAGAACGATGAGTGGCATATTTTCCGGATGTTCAAAAGTGCAGACATTCTGATCTCGTGAAGCGAATACGTAAACGAAGAGATATTTTTATAATTCAAAGATGATTTTGAAGGAGTCCGACGGACTTATATGTGGTTAGTTTTGACCACAGTCACATGATTTGAATGAACTTATATAAAGAAAAGAGGAAAACTATTTAAAGGTACGCACCAAATATCAAACCCCTGACCCTTGCGATTTCAAAGAAGAAGATTTTTGAACGTATCGATATTTACTATACAAGTCTTTATAAATACTTTGAGTCACGGGCTGTGGCAAGTTTTAATCCCAGGGGGGCATGATTTAAACAAATGTAGCAGAGTAATACTATAAGACGTTACATGCCAAATAACAAGCCTCTGGGCCCTGCTGTTTCAGAAAAGAAGATTTTCAAAGTGTTCACTAAATACATATAATTAAACAAGTAACCCATAAGGCGGGGCCAATTTTAACCCCAGAGGGATGATTTTAACAAATTTGTTAGAAGACCATTATAATATGTGAAACAAAAAATAAATCCCTGCCCTAACGTTATGAAAGAAAAAAGATTTTCTTTTCTTTTTTTAAATATATAATTCAATATAAATTTCTCCATCCTTGGGCATGGCCAGTTTTTACCCAAGGGATGATATTTGACCAAAACTTGGACGAGGACCACAATACAGTGAAACATATCAAAAACCAAACCTCTTGGCCTTGCGATTTCAGAAAAAAACATTTTTTAAGTGTTTGCTCCATACAAATAAAGCAAGCAACCCTCAGAGAAGGGCCAATTTTCACCCCAGGGGATTATTTCAACAAACTTATTTAAACTTCGGACGAACCGAACGATCAATACGAATGACTTCTATATGACCCTAAACTACTGTCACATTGAGTCGTATTTAGGAACGGTCAGAAGCAATTTCGAAGTCAGTTGAACTATCCAGCGTGCAATTGTTTCTAATTAATTTTCATGATGATTTGGCAAAACATTTGACTTCTGGATTGTTTACAAAGATTCATGATTCTCAAATAAGGAAAACGTCTCAGCCCACTGGCACTTATATTTTTTCATAGACCTGAACCGTTTTCAAACTTAGCAGATATACCATTAGAAAAAGCGTTCTGAGCAAGTTTCATGAGGATTGGTTAACATGTAACTTCTAGAATGTTCAGAAAATGTCAAGTGAATAATGTTTTTGATGATATTGTTCTAGTTTTGTATATGCTTCCGACATCACTTAGTTTTGATTGAACACTTCTCCCTATCAATACACAAGCTGTCTATAATCTTCATTGTTAAGAAGAACTCTTAGAATTCTCAAGCATTGGTTAAAGTGTGCGGTCTTGACTTGGTATTTAAAAACTTCCTTCTGCAGTGTGTAGAGGATGAATATTGATTTATTACAATTTTAATTCGACTATAAACAAATGCAACTAAACGTTTGTATAGACAGTGTTTGACACTGACTTTTCCGAGTAAGATGTCCTTTGTGCAGACATTCTGATCTTACGAAACGAATAAGTAAACATAGGGATTTTTTTTAAATAATTCAAAGATGAAAGCATGGTGTATAGAAAATGACTAGTTTCTGTTTTGGATTTTAATTTCGATAACAGATTCCAACTCAGCATGGGCAGCATATATCTAAACGTTAAGGAGAAATATATTGAAACATAAGACGATGATGGAAAAAGTGCTATCGTTATTTATTCATTAGTTTCTACCGTTGATTACATATAGTTAATTTATTATTATTTAAATCTAACATTAAAATGAATGGTGCTAGCTTGCATTTCTGGAAATGGTCAAATCGGTCATAGATTATATACTAGAAATGGCGCGGCAGCAGCCGACGCGTATCCCCACGCCACATAACAAAATTGTGGGTGAGCGTGGTCTATGTGGGCGGGGCGCCCCAGGGTTGGTAATGGGGCCATGCATANGCCACTATCTCCTCCTACACTATTAGCACTAGAACCTTGAAACTTACACACATGGTAGCTATGAGCATATGTGCGACGGTGCACTATTTGGAATTTTGATCTGACCCCTGGGTCAAAAGTTATCATCATGTGCGTCGCATGTTGTTAGTAAAATGAGTTTTATTTAACCATTTTTTCCCATTTATTTACCCATAACTTTTGACCCAGGGGTCAGATCAAAATTCCAGATAGCTCACCGTCGCACATAATGTCATAGCTACCATGTGTGTAAGTTTCAAGGTTCTAGTGCTAATAGTGTAGGAGAAGATAGTGTCCAGGACGGACGGACAGACGGCGGAGATCAATACAATATCCCCACGCTTTTAAAAGCGTGGGGATAATAATTTGTGATTTTGTTTTCATACATTTGTGTGTCAAATTAATAAAGTATAACATCTTCGCGTCCACATTGACGAAATTACGTCGCATAAAAAATAGCAAATTAATGGTGTGTAAATATACCTTTCGCGTGTACGGACATTAAATGTTTGATTTTTAAATAAAGCTGATTTATATGTACAAAATTGGTAATCAAACGAGAACCTATCCGATCTTCAAGTTAGATCCAATATTGTTTAATGAGTAAGAAGAGTGAGTCCTGATGAGTAATTGTAAGCCATTTTATTATAAAATGCTACCTTTGTAAATGAACCAATATTATAATAAATAAACACTTTTAATGCTCTTTTAACAATTTAAAAAAGAATGAACAAGCCTTGTTTCGCTCATTTTGTTAACGTACTGTATTTTTCACCATTTAAACAAAAAGCTAAAATGAAAGTTAAAGCCTACAGTAAATTATAGCGGGTTCGGGAGGTATTTATATTTGAGTTTAATATCAACATATCTAGAACAAATGAACAAAACATAATACTGTTTATGGTACTTTTTTCACGTGTCTGCTCATACAGGAATATCAAAGCAACCATCCGCACTAATAATAGTTCCATGTTGTTTTTTCACAGCCATACACAGTAGATGTAAAATGGACAGTTTTCAGTTAAGTAACACTGTACGTTTGAGCAAGGCAAGAACATGAATTGAATGTTCAAGCATTACTGTTTACACTAAGTTTCCCCATTTGAATAAGAATTTTTCTGAATTCCAAAAAATACAAGGTCCGCAGGCGACGCCCGTGCTTCTACGAGTCTGTACACATATTAACATTAAGAAAAAATATTTTTTGTTTTGATTTTTTTTTTAATCTCTTACTGCTTAGGAAATATGCCCGATGCCTGAATTTAATTCAGAAAAAATACAGTCTTTATTTATTTATTTTTTTATTTCAAAACAATAATTAGTGTTTCTTAATGTTAACATGAGTTCAGGCGCGCAGAGGCAGGGGCCTTGTCGAAGGCCCTGGTACCGGTAATTTGCTTTTTACTAAAAGGTTTTGATATTAATTTATGTGCTTGCACTATAGATATACGGATATAGTTACAGTTATTGAAGTAAATTAAACAAGCAAACAACATAAATCTTTATATTGCACAAAAATCTGCTTTTTTATGCATGCTTTCTTACTCAGTTTTATGTTGTTGTCATTTAAATTAAGTATACATATCATTGTTGTTCAAAGTCTGCACATTCGCTTTCAGTATGATATGTAAAAAACAACAGTTAAGAGATGAGGTGCCCGAACCCGAAGTGTGGGGCAAACATTGCGAACAATGAAAAATTCTGCTACACATGTGGTCAGAAATTGCGGCGACGACATTTAGAGTTTATAACATGTACCGGTGAAGATGAAAAAGGTGAACCGTGTGGAGCAAAACTCAAATCGGATACAAAGTTTTGTTCCAACTGTGGCAGAAAAGTTGAAGCAGAAGAATTTCTGCTTGGGAACTGCCAGAAATGCGCTGAATACTGTCAAGCTTCGAACAAGATGTGCCAACAGTGCTTACAAACTAATACCTCCGGTAAGTCGCTTAGTACTTTAATACGACCTTGTTTATTTGTCATTTCATACCAATAATATTCTTAATTACGTTCATTAGGCAACGTTATAACGCACCAGGGACTATCTATCTATCTATCTATCTATCTATCTATCTATCTATCTATCTATCTATCTATCTATCTATCTATCTATCTATCTATCTATCTATCTATCTATCTATCTATCTATCTATCTATNCATCCATCCATCCATCCATCCATCCATCCATCCATCCATCCATCCATCCATCCATCCATCCATCCATCCATCCATCCATCCATCCATCCATCCATCCATCCATCCATCCATCCATCCATCCATCCATCCATCCATCCATCCATCCATCCATCCATCCATCCATCCATCCATCCATCCATCCATCCATCCATCCATCCATCCATCCATCCATCCATCCATCCATCCATCCATCCATCCATCCATCCATCCATCCATCCATCCATCCATCCATCCATCCATCCATCCATCCATCCATCCATCCATCCATCCATCCATCCATCCATCCATCCATCCATCCATCCATCCATCCATCCATCCATCCATCCATCCATCCATCCATCCATCCATCCATCCATCCATCCATCCATCCATCCATCCATCCATCCATCCATCCATCCATCCATCCATCCATCCATCCATCCATCCATCCATCCATCCATCCATCCATCCATCCATCCATCCATCCATCCATCCATCCATCCATCCATCCATCCATCCATCCATCCATCCATCCATCCATCCATCCATCCATCCATCCATCCATCCATCCATCCATCCATCCATCCATCCATCCATCCATCCATCCATCCATCCATCCATCCATCCATCCATCCATCCATCCATCCATCCATCCATCCATCCATCCATCCATCCATCCATCCATCCATCCATCCATCCATCCATCCATCCATCCATCCATCCATCCATCCATCCATCCATCCATCCATCCATCCATCCATCCATCCATCCATCCATCCATCCATCCATCCATCCATCCATCCATCCATCCATCCATCCATCCATCCATCCATCCATCCATCCATCCATCCATCCATCCATCCATCCATCCATCCATCCATCCATCCATCCATCCATCCATCCATCCATCCATCCATCCATCCATCCATCCATCCATCCATCCATCCATCCATCCATCCATCCATCCATCCATCCATCCATCCATCCATCCATCCATCCATCCATCTAATGAATTAAAAAATGAACACATTATTTCCAAAGTTTTATTTCATTCTTCATCTTACAGTACTTTGTAGTGCATTACATGCTTAAATCTTACATTGATAACTTGTGGGAAATCACAAACTGATAAAGTAAACAGCTCTTGATTTGTAGCAAATGTTAAGAGTCTCAATGTTAAGGTTATCTCTCTTGAACACCACCAATTGAAGTTATGGCCAGCAATATGTCATGGACAGTACATGGTTGCAACGGTGAGTGATTGTGTTATCACAACGCTAAATTAAAAAAAAACAACTGATTTTATATTTAAAAGAACGGGACTATTTAGTCAATGGTGCGTTAAAACTTTCGAAACTTTTGTTGAATGTAGAATAATTAGTTAAAAGAGCTAAAGCGTTCACAATATCTGTCCATTCTGCAAAGAAATGATTTTCGTGTTTGTAAATTCTTCCTCTAGTTGCATATCTCATGCTTTCCTTCATTTTTGAGACCCTTTAAAAATACACATGAACATTCAATTTATAGGGAACGCGATGGAACTGCCGAATGCCTTCGTGACAGAGCCTATGAAGATGCTTACCGGGTAAAATGTATTTCTTTCTTAAATACCGTAGCTACTTTAAATAGAAATTGGATTTACCAATATCGATTACGTACTTCAAAGAGATTTCTTTTTACGTCACCTGCTCTTGTCTGTTTGTTGTAATGTTAACCATATATGGTTGCATAGATTACCCTTTTTATTTGATGCAAAACAGAAATTTTTGATAAAACACTTCAAATAATTTATTTTCAAATCTATATGTGGCTTACACTTGTATTTTGTTTGTTTTGAAATTCTTTCCCTTTAAAGGAAAACTTGAAAGGTTCAATATACGTTCGCCTTTAAAAAATAATAATGGTCATTTTACAACCGTTAAAGTTCTCAAATGAGTAAATTGTTATTATACTTATGATTTTTTTTTATGTCCCCCAGTCTATACTGGGGGACATATTGTTTTTGCCCTGTCTGTTTGTTTATTGGTTTGTTTGCTCAAATTTTAACATTGGCCATTACTTTTGCACTATTGAAGATAGCAACTTGATATTTGGCATGCATGTGTATCTCATTGAGTTGCACATTTTGAGTGGTGAAAGGTCAAGGTCATCCTTGAAGGTCAAAGGTCAAATACATGGGTGAAAATCGCTCAAAAGGGGACATAGTGTTTCACAAACACATCTTGTTAATTTGTGAAATTGCATAAGGCTTTTTACTGTTTGTTTTATCATTGATAAAGTGTTTTAACATTTAGGACATTTGTGATAACTTAATCGTATCATTTAATAGAGTATTATCTTGTGCACGTTTAACAGGTTCATTCCATCGTGTAAAAGTTGTGGTAAAATGCAGTCAGGTCACTGAAGTAACTGTTTACATTGTGGCACAAAACATCCGGTGGAACTTAGTGGTAAGTAACAGGCAATACAAGATAACAGCGATATCCTTTCGGTTGCGTGGAATACAATACGGTGTTACATGAGCTTTATAATATTGTTTGGTATTAGTTGGTTGCGTTAAGCGCACAAATGTTCATACTTAAGTACATTCAGAGGAAACATCCAGATTTATAGATATAAATGAAGAAAAAAATTAGTGTATTTAAATTTGTATAAAGTATTTTCACTGAAATATAGAACTTATGGGTGAAGAAAACTATGTCAAAGTAAAAATATAAATTTATATATCATTATTTCCTATAGTGAAATATTAAAAAAAAAACGCAATTATATTTAATTTAAATGGTAATTTTCTCTAGCAATTTATAACACATTTGAATGACGTCAAACATTTACCTTTTCGCGATTTTAAGTAACTCTCACAAATATAACAAAAAATACATAATTCTTCCCAAATTAGTCCTTTCCTAAACACTCATTTACCTATAAATGTTATTCAGAGAAGAAAATTTGAGCAGAATACATCAGTAGTTTTAAAGCAGTTGAGTAAACAAATGTAAAGGAGAATAGCCAATGTAAAACATACTATAATTTTGTCGGAAATGGTCGATGCCAAAATTCTTTTCTTTATGCTTATCTGAATCATATAGGTCATTTGGCTGTAAACGCCGAAAGTGCAGCGAAATCCGCGAAGCAAAGGAGACGAGTTAAAGAAGCGACTGGCGGCGCTGATTACCCTACACAGACATTTAGAACAGACGGTGGCTTCACGGAGTTTCGTTATACACATGGTAAGTCCACGGACAAACATTTTTTATTAATATTTTTTAGTTCGTCCATGATAAAATATTGTATAACCTTGTTAATAGTCAATAATTTGATCAATATCTATGACATGTAATTACTTTTGTCATTAAGAAGCTGCTGAACCAAAACCAAAATTAAATATTTCTTACATGAATGTGGTCATATAGATTAGGGAAGCACAATAGTTATAATGTCAAAACGTGCTGTTCACAAAATAGGACATTTGGAGGATAACCATTTAACAGAATTTTGGTAGTGTTGATGTTGATCTTTTCGGTTCTGACAATCCGTATTTTAATAATTAGTCGTCACAAACATGTATTGCAATTTTTGGAATGCACTTCGTCCGTCCGACCGACCGCACGTCCGTCTGTCCGTAAAACTTTAGTGTCAGCCCTAGTTTTTCTAAGCTACATACGCAAACATCCGACTTCCGAAAATAATTCGAATTCATTTTAAGTTTCTCTATAAAGTAATATATCTTAACATCAATACATTGTTTAAAATAAATGTTTTGTTTTTTGAAGAAACTATATATTTCAATGTGTTTTGTCCAACAGTGAAATGGTTTCTATTTAAAATATGTGTGACAGGCTAAGAATTACGTAAGTAGCTCAGTAAAACGAGGCAAAGGTCAATATCTCATATACCCTTTGACGGATTTACATGAAACTTGAATCAAAGTTTAATTCCATGAAACGATGTGCAAAGTGCATAAGTCAGACCGCAATAACGTTACGGTCGCACTTTTATGTTTTTACCCTTTTTAAATTAAGATGTATGGACTGAAGAAGACTTAGGGGAAATACAGTCACAGATTCAGTCAACACACGTCGATGAGGATATGAAGCAAGGTAAGATGGTTACTTGCGATTCGGTTTAACGTTTAAAATATATTGAAATACTTATGGTAAACTACAGAATATTTTATCAGCATGAACGAATAAGGGAGTGTATAAAATTACACAATCATTGTATTCAAACCGGTACTGACACTCACAAGTTCATTAACAGTATGCGTAAAATGGACAACCTTCATTTGAAAAGTTGTTAAGAAATGAAAATGCACTGCAGAGTTTGAGGAAGATTTTATGTGCTTTATGCAATGTACCACGGGACGTAACTCTGTCGATCAGCTTTGTTGTTTACCCAACATTCTTCTTAAAGAGGTGTAAAGGTGCAAGATCATTGCGTTCGTTAAACCGCTATCACAGAAACGCTTTTTTCATTTTGGCAAACTGTGCACACACTTCAAAATAGTTCGTCGCGAAAGAATAACATAATTTCCGAATAGTCGCAATATTCGTATACTATTATTGCAAAAGTGTTTTTCAATCGATTCAAAAGCTAAGTGAAACGGTACCTACACATACATATTTTAGTCAAATATGTTTTTGTCAATCAACTCACATTGTTCATTTGACCTCAAGCCTTCAATCACATGACATTGTAATCATTGTTCAAGTTTGAGTTATTTCATATCACAATTGTCATCTTCATCAGACGTATTACGTGTTAAATGTAATTATTTATTTAATCGCATTAATAACTTCATATTTGATATTGATGTATTGATTTAAGTGAAACCAAGCTAACTTAAATAGCCACATTTTAGTATGTCATACTGACCTAGTAAACTATTCCAATCCTGAAACGGTGAACACAAATTAAATAATGTTCCGAAAATCAATAATATGTTGGCTGCTGGTTGGGTAGAATCTTTCCGATGCATTTAACATAATGAAATAAAATGTTATAAACCAGATGCATGTTGGCAATATGTCGAGCCCGTTTTTAGTTGTTCGCGCTAGCGAGCAACTAATGTAGAAGGAGTTTTGCAAGCCAGTGGCTGCTTAACTACGCTAGGAACGATAACCACCGCATCTGCCTGTTTATTATTCACAACTGGTACACTGCCGTCTGCTCTTTAAACCCGCTGTTTACATTTAAATCACTTAGCGGATTATCCAGTGTGTATACAATCAATAGTGTTTAACAGCTTGTGCGACGACATTGGCAGGTTTATCATTGAAATCTGTACATATTGGCTGCTTTCAGGGCAAACTGGGCTTACTGCATGTCAAATTAGATTAGCCTGTGCACACTTATTAGCCTATGCAACGCGCACATTTTGTCTAAGTTATCTCTATAACATAAATATGAGGATAAACAGTGCACACACATCTCAACCTGTGCTTTAAGACACACTCTTTATAAATTTGAATGGGTTGTGTTAATTTCAAACTTGCGATATAAAAAGCTATAACATAATTTTGAAAACTGAGTTGCGTCTAAGATTTACAATAGCGAACAACTTCAGTGCCTTCAGCGTTTTGATTATTAATGCTATTCATCCTTTTTCTTTTTTGTTACGTAAAATGGCCTTTTAGTTCGGGATACAAGTTCTGAACGGGAAATGCCGTCTCCACGTGCCATAAATTATTGTAAGTTATCATGAAACTGACAGATAAATGACAATGTTATTGCCCGAATAGGATCAATAATGTCCATATTAACCTTTAACCTCTTAATGTAAGCTTTATCGTTACGCATTAACAGACCTTGCACCTGATACGCCCTCTTCTGACTTTGAAAAAGCCTCTTACGACTATTAAGGCGAAATATATCAGAAAAGAGCCAAACTGGTTCTGTGTTTTGTGAAGTTAGTTTTGTTCACAACCAAACAATTGTTTCTAGTTTCTCCTATTTCACTTTGCAAATCAGTTAACAGCGTAAATTTATAATATCTTTATAATCCAATACAACACAATATGATATAAAAATGAGTAAACATTGAGTACCGATTCAAGAGGCTATGACTTCATGCGAATGCGTAGTTGCAAGCTTGAAGTACTTATTAATACCGAATGAGTATCGTTAATGGAACTGCTCAATACATCAGTGCATTATGTAATATAGAACTATCTGCAATGTCTTTATTAGAACATGGACAACCGTAAAGCTTGTGATAAGACGAACTTGAAGTAATCTATTTATTCTGTTTAGGACGAATGTATAAAGATGACAAGTTGTTTTACTTATTAATTTCTTTTCTATTTCAGATATGGACTACGACGTGGGAAGTGATGAAATTGATACACAGATTTTGGTAAGCTTGTATGTCAGTTATATTATGTTATTTGATTTATATTAAATATTTTCAAAATGAAAAAAGTTAACTAGTATGTGGATTTTCAGATCACTATTGAAGAGGCGGGTGTGATACAGAAGGTTTTTGATAATGAAATATCGAGAAAGGCAAAGCCACATGAGATTCATAATAATAAAACGATAGCTGCGATACGAAAGTTTCTTGGTCTTCAACGGTCGAAAAAAACAGAGGCGACTTCGACTCAGAAGATTTCTTGTCAGGCAGACATAGGTGCAATTCAGAAACGCCATAACCTGACAAAGGCGGATGAGATGCTGAAACTTCCTGATCAGACAAATACGGCGTTGACTCAGGAAATGTATGATCCGGAGGAGTTGGTTGAGTTTAAAAAAGTTCTTGATCAATGCGGCTATTCAGAATTAATGACACTATTGGAAGAAAGCAAAACTACATGGCGGAACACGGAAATAAACGTTGCCCTAACAGGTGAATCTGGAAGTGGAAAATCAAGTTCAATTAACGCTTTGAGAGGTCTTAAAGATGATGCTCCAGGCAAATCCCAAAGAACGAGATTCTGGTTGATAGGATGTGGATACGGAGTCGGATTCGTAGTAGCTTCAATGCAATCTGCAAGCGCGGATGCAGATTGCATTGAAGCTACTACGAATCCGACTCCGTATCTACATCCTAGCAACCAGAATCTCGTTCTTTGGGATTTGCCTGGAGTCGGCACCCCTAATTTCCCCAAAGAGAAATACATAGACAAGGCACGTTTTGAGCATTACGATTTCATAATACTTTTGTCTTCAAATCAATAAACCGAGAATGATACATGGCTAGCAAGGCAAATAAAAACTTATTGTCGTGACGCAAATCTGTTTTTGTCAGAACAAAAATTGACATTGATCTACAAAATAAACAGGACGGCAGAAGAACCTCGATGTCAGATGAAGACAAAAAGGCGTTAATAAAAAAAATCAAAGATTACTGTTTTAAAAACCTGACAGACGCAAAGATAAAGAGCCCGTATGTTTCTATGGTGAATTGTCATGACCCATCGCAATTTGAATTCGGCAATCTTGCTAATAAGCTTGTTGAGAAAGACTCCGTCTTGAAAAAAAAAGATTCTTTAATCCTTTCCATTCAGAGTTTTACCAAAGAGATAGCAGCTGCAAAATACGAGCTTTGTATTGAAAGTATGCGGACTATTACCAGGGAGGCAGCTATCGCAGCGATGAGGTCTAATCGAAACGAACAAGAACGTCTGGGGATGAAAATCCTGAAAAAAGAAGTGGAGTTTATAAGAAGCAGTTCGGTATTGACACAGACTCGTTGACTTTTGTTGCGCATAGGTTTGGGCTTGACATTGAGGAAGTTTATGTTAAACTGAATTCCGAAACGCATGTGGCTTTTCGAAACTTCGATCAATACTATTTAAAGCATGACAAAGTTGTTACGTCTTTACGTTGATTGGTCAGTGGAAAAAATTACAACATTACCAAAAGCAATGCTTTTCCGTACTGAAACCCTTATTAGAAAAATGCGTAGATTAGTAGAAAAAAGGTTTTACTATTGTCAAAGAGATTTTTTCTTATACATATTTATTGTGTTAATATGCACGCATGCTTTAATTAATATATTATGGATATTTCCAAATAAAATTGGTTAAATTACACAAATGCTGCACACGACTGAGTACTGCTTGCATTTGTGAGTTAAAGTTTTTTGTACGGAATCTGAGGTCAATTGTAATGTAAGTAAATTGTTTTTATTGCATTCAAACCAGCTTGGAATACGAGTCGTTCTAATACAAATCATATATTTCAATTGCAATGGTTAATGAAGGACTTGTTTTCGCTCTACGTACGTTTCTATGGCAATAACATATGTTTTGTTGTGGATTGTATGGTTGTCAGCTTGATCCAATACGACTGAGGAAATCCTAACGCAATCATATGTTTCAAGTTTTAGTTTTATCATTTAAATATAATGTCAAAATCAATAATTTGACTGGTGCCTGAATTATATCATATATAACTATTTATCTTTACTATTTTACATGTTTAAGTTTGATGAACAGTTATATGAAATGCATCGAAACTATATATGAAATTAATTGGAAAGTTTAAAAAAGGAAGTTCCTACTCGGACAACTTAGAATAACATTGGGAGTTATTTCCCAAATAATGCTCAACATTTCGTCACTTTTCAATCGATTGTTATTGTTCATTTGAGGTTTTTATTAAGAACTACAAAAGATCAAAGTTGGCAATTCCAATGGGTTGATATTGCAAATAAAAACACTGTGCAAATATGTGAAAATGTATCATTGTATCCCTGTTATGTCTAAGATAAGTTAATATAGCATAATGTTACGTGTGATGTTGCTGTATTGGTCATTGTTTGTACGTTTGAATAAATCCTTGTGTGTGTGTTATCAAAGTTATTTTGTCGTTTATTAGTAGTAAACTCATAATTATTCGAAGAACGGAATACAAATCGCAATTAACACACACTGAAAATTACACGTTACATGTACATGCTCGTATCTGGTATAACACTTTCGTATTTTAACAATGTAAAAATTGCTGGTTGACTGTCACAAACATGGTTGGACCAATCGACTGTTGAATTTGATTTCAATCAAATGTTACACACTATACACTTCAGAAGTGACACTCGATCACATTGTTTGGTAACAAATAACATAGATGTTAACTCTTCAAAGACTAGATTATTAACAAAACTCAACACAAATATCCTTTTTATGCAGAATTTGATCACACACTTTAGAGCATTAAATTAAAATTAAATGCGAGTATTCAATAAAAAAAAACTAACACATATTACACGTATCTTCATCCACTTCAAGCCATTCAGCGAAATAAAGTTCAATTCTAAAGTTTATTTCTATGTTATACAAACACTAGTTCGTCGCATTAATATAACGATACGCCTTAATTAAAGTAAAGATATAACCTCTTCTCCTAATAATTTGCAGAGATGAGATGTGATAGACAATCACATTCTTTGCTTACCCTATCAGTTGTACTACATTTAAGTAGTTTTATAAACCTATTTATGCCTAGTGGACTCTCTCATCCGTCTAAATTGGATATATTTATTTCCAAAATTAGGAATGTCTAGTATATTTATTTCAAAATTTAACAGAAAATCCTTTAAGCAAACAGCGCAGACCCTGATGAGACGCCGCATCATGCGGCGTCTCATCTTGGTCTACGCTGTTTGCCAATGCCTTTTTTTCTACACGCTAGGCATAAATGGGTTAAGTCATTAATATGTCGACCCTTTTGTTGAGCCCGTTTGTGGTTTACTCAATATGGACGTTGAGTGAATGTTGGTGCATCCGTGTGCAGCGCTCTTTACAATGATTGAAAAACAGAGTAACCGTACTTTTCAAATTTGGGCATATGGGGCAACACACAACTATAAATGGGTTTTACGCGAGGAATTACTGTGAAGAATACACATCAATATGAAGTGGTGTTTAACCACTTCGCAGCATAAATTATATGACCCGCGTAATGCAAAATGGATATTATGCCATATGCGGCCCGAGTAGCTTTATCCCAGCCTGCGCATCCGCGGAAGATACCATACCCGCAATAAAGTCACGCAAGGTTTCATGGTGTCATAAGCGAACAGAGTAGCTCCTGCCAGACTGCGCGATTACACAGGCTGGACTTGAGTTTCGCCGGCTATATATGGCATAAGACCCATTTTCGCATGACGCGGTTCATATATACTGAACTTCACATGGATAGCTGGGCGGACATACCTTGTGACAGACTTATGCTTTCATATATACAAGGTTGACATCAGACTTTGATTCCCCCAAAAAACAAAATGAAGTTGCATTATGACCTATCATACGTTATTTTTTTAATCGTTTGTTGTCAAAGTGACGGTATTGTCCGTTAAACCAATTTACTTAAGGAAATGCCGTGTTTGGTTGAAATAAAAACGTTTGAGCTTTTCAAGTGCGGACGTAGGAATGTTTATGTCGTCGAGGGTTTAACCTTATGTTTGAAACGTGTGCTATCTACGGTGATAGCTGTTCTATTTGATATCTAGATTTCATGACAAGTATAATTCACACTTTAGTTCTTATCAACGAGGATGCGTCAATGATACATTAAAATCGGTGGATATATATATATATATAGCTCTAATTTTAGAAACCATTGTTTTGCTTGTCCAATAATGAACAAGCTTTTCTACGGAAAGCTGTTATTAACAATTGTTTCCCGTATTGACGCTGCAATTAATCGTTGTTGCCTGTAAATTACGTGATTTAGTTGATGTATAAAAATGTATTTGCGCATTCTATTCCCATATTGTGAAAATGTGCATATTGTATAAATAAACGAATAGAGTACACAAACAGTTTACAAAATGCAATAGGGAATAATAAGTAACTTTATCTTCACACATTTAATTAAGTACAGATATATGTCCTCGAAATATCGAGTTTGCGATGCTCGAATTGTTGTGGAAATTGTGTGCCGTTGAATAACAATTAAATACACAATGTTTACAGTTTTGTGCTCTGTCAACTGAGCTCAAATGGACCGCGCTGAATCATACATACTACATGTAGGCCTTCGTTTACAGTTTACAAGACCATCACATCAAATCACATTACACAGTTTGATAACAACTGTCTGCGCTACTCATGATCAATCTTAAGTACATGCTGATGATACAAAGTTATAAACTAGGCTGATACAGCCCTCATGACCTCAGCTTCAGCTTGACTGGTCATGTTATCAAAATGAGTGAGGAGAGTGTTCACAATCGAGTTAATGGTTGTGAAAGCGAACCCTAAGCCGCCATATGATACGCCACATAGGCAATTGGAAAGAGAACCCGGTTTTGTGTGAAGAACCGTATTTTGAGTTGAAGGCTGTTCAAAGCGAGCTAGTTGATGTTCTGTAACCCAGAATATGCTTCAACTTTGGGCAGAACAACATTACATGATGCAGCGCTTGAGCAAGGATAATAATGAATATGTCAACAAGTCCTTAGTCGTACGAGAGTGAATATTTGCGAATTCGTTGGTCAAGAGCTGATACTACGTTGTGAAGTAGATAGCTCAACTCTCAAGTTAATATTTCGACGATAACGCGCACGTGATTATGATAACAGATTGCAAGATTCATATTCATTTTGCTCGTTTTCTAATAATTTGATTGGAAGTAAATACCTTGATAGCTAGCCTACATTCAATTTACAGACGTCAGAGTAATTGTCATTTTATGACCTTTTCGAAAAATTCTTTATTTTTTCTTTTCAATACAGTCGATATCATCTTGTTCAGGTTTTTGCGTGTATAATTAGCCAACTTTTGGGAGTATTAGTATCGTTTTGTTTTAAATTTGATTACAGCTGTTTTATCAGTTAAGGAAACATACTTATTAGGATTTTGTTTTTTTAACTAAACGAGAAGGTTGGGTATGATAAACACATGTTTTACAATAGTAAGGATTCGTTTGCTTTACCAATCTGAGAAAGCATACGATATAACTAATTTCATATCTTTATCATTACGGTATATATACATATCTTTTAAGAGGTTGTTGAGTTAACTAACGTATCTCGCGTGGGAACGACTTTTGTATAATAGCTATACGATGATGCATGTTAGATTTTACTAAAAGACAATCTTAACGTTTGCGCAGGATCCCCAGGAACAAAATGATTCGAATTTGACAAAGCGTTGAAGGAGCTTTTCAAAGATTTTTCATTTCAATTTAAGAGCGAGATCTCAGAAACAACTTATTCGAAATTGATGCAGCAACCCCATCACAGCTGACAGGTGTTGATACGAATTGATTATGCAACTTGGCATGTAATGACTATATGTGTCGTGTTCTGAGAAAACTGGGCAAAATGCTTGTGCGTAAAATGTCATCCCAGATTAGCCTGTGCAGTCCGCCTAAACTGGATTTTCGCTAAGAAGAGACATCATTTAAACGAAAAATTCCACGAAAATGATTTATTTGAGTTTTTACATTTCTTGAATATGACGTTCATCTTGAATATTTCTAATTTTTTTGGGGAGAATGTTATTACAGTGTTTTCTAAATGTACACTTAAGAGATTTTTATATCGGCTGCGTAAGCAGAATTAAATATCCATGATTCTTTGGTCATGCCGTTGTGGAGTTTTCTAGTTAGCAAGTTTTAGATTTGGTTAGTGTTCACACTTCGATTAGGTATGTTAGAGTGATGCGATAATATATACAGCTGAACTTCGTTTTATCGGATTTGTTGACGTTGAACGTCCGGATATGTCGAGGTGGACAACTATTCGCAACTTAACCCGTTCTTACTTAATATTAAAACGTAATAATACATGTTTATTGCACAGTTTTAACTCAAAGTTTCGCCTTTGTCGAAGAACTTTTCGCACTTTAAACAAAAAATGTTTTCATAAATATGTTTATTTTTTTTACAACTCTTAAACTAATATATGGTAATAATTGACTAGCTGCAGCTCATCCTATATACATGAAACCTTTTTTTTATATACAGACAAGAAAGTTTATTTACGACTCAAGCTTGTACAGATATCGTTAGATACCTTTACATACAAACAATCAGACAATCATTCAAACACGCCTTATCAATTAACAGATGCATTGCTTTCAACGGCTGTTTTCTCGGTTATATTAACGGTAATCGTTTGTGGCCGTTATTTTGTACCATTGTAAATGGCTGGGGTGATTCGCGTACGTTTGGAATTGACATCTCGTCAGCTGTCAATCAAATTTTTATTTAAATATCGATCGACCAATTAGCGATCGATAAATCGGGTGCGCCGTTTGCTATCGACCTGTCCGTTTTGTTTCCAGACAAGCCGACGGTCTAGATGCACATGTTTTCAACGAGTTTTGTTTATTTTCTTTGAAAAAAAAAACGTTAATAAAAAATGGTTAAACGGTGTCAAGGGGGTTTATGTAAGTCAGACGGTCGGTATCCAGAAAGAGTAGTTGGAGGCATTTAAGTTATACAATTTTTAAATCCATGGTAATAATCCATTTGAAGTAATTGATTGTTCCAGCATGTTTTTGTTATGTTGTCGTGAATATTATTCCATTCAGATACAGAAGATGGTAAGAAGGGATTTGATATACAATATTTGATCGGGCTTGTTTGTAGATATGACGAATTGCTTAGCGATTAATTTATGATTGCGTCTTCGTTGACTGGTGGATGTCCATCCTAAGTCATGATGAAGGTCTTCTAATAATGTTTTTTGCGCGGCTTCAGAGTGAGTTGTTTATAATGTAAATCTTCTATATTGTGTACAATTATCATAAACAACGTCTGAATACTCAAGAATTGGTTTTATAAACAAAAAGTATATTTTCTCGAGCGTTTTTCTATCAAGAATTGTTTTGATCGACGAATTATACCATGCTTTTTCCATTATGCAATACATATGTGCAAGTACAGTCATTGGACGTAAATACAACTACATGTTTAGGGACATTAACCATGTTATATTAACGTTCTGCATATCAACGTACGGATGAGATAGTTTATCGACTTTGCGAGATATTAACATTGTGAACATTGGATTTTGATGGGTTTACGATGACTAACCATTTATCCGACCACCTGTAAACTTGATAATGTCTGATTGCAATACGGCTGCAGTTTCGTTTTGCGAATTTACGACCATGAAAAAAGACTGATATCATCATCAAACAAATGGATGTGTGCTTCTATGTCAGCTATAATGGGATCTATATATAATAGAAACACGAAGGCACCTAAAAAGAAACTTGAGGGACAACGGCGAAAATTTCAACAGAAGTTGAATGCGCTCCCGGTAAGATTTCAATGAGACGTGCACATAACAGGTGTTTTTAAAATGTCACAATTGAAATTAACAAGTTAACATTATTTTTTAAACTCTGGTTTCTGTGCTTAAGACGCATGTTAACAATTTTTCAAAGAAAGTTTAATTTTATGCAAACGGTATCATAAGATAACGGGATCTTCTATATCAGTAAAATAATCAAGTGCTTAGTAGATTAACACTAGTTTAAGCAAACGGTGTAACAAGATAATGGGATTTGCTAGTTTTGTCAAATACTCATGTTGTCAGTAGATAAATGCATACCGTCGAGTAAAACCCAGAATTGGTTTCTTCGACGTACTCATCCAGATTCAGAGATCCAGAAACAAACACAGACATACGATTTCGTCATTAACGTGCATCTAAAAAAGTCAGCAACGAATTAAATATAAACTGATACAAACTATGTAGTTCAATATTTACATGATTTTGTATTTTTCAAGTTCTGATTCACAGCTTATGCGTTTTTTTTTGTTTCGCCGTGTTCAGAAATCCTGACCAGTATATTACCATCGGCTGACAAGGAACTTTCAATTTGTCTTAGATTTCGCTAGTCCACGTGCGACAAGCAGCAGCGGTGGGCGGCGTTGGGTAAGATCTTCGTTAAAGAATATTCTGTCAAGTCCGCTGCGTGACTTCAGTTCACGTCTTCGGGTGCACAGCTTTTGCTTGGCGCTGTCGCTTTTGAATTTCACTACAATAGTGCGGGTTCACGTCCGCCACGTTTTCCGGCTCTGTGTGATCGGATTTAATTAATAGACACACCCGCACCTAGGGTTTTGCCAATGTTAATCGCCATGTCATCTATGCATTCATTTGAGGCTGTACTTTCCGGAATTCCGAAGATAAAAACGTTATTTCGCATGCTATATTGCTCACAGGCATCCATCGAGTTTTCGAGGTCCGTAACGCGGTCTCGCAGCTTTTTGTTGTTCATTACGCAGTATCTGGTTGTCATTTTCAAGACACTCAATCCGATTCTATAGCCCATCTACCGCCGCGGCTACGATCGATTCCACCATTCTGCCATGCTTTTTATTCGATTTGAGAAAGAGGATTTGATGGTCCCTTTCACTGCTCGGACTATTGCCATAATGGTTTTATCGTCAAGGTTGACATCTGCTTTCTCAGTATCGTCCATGCTTTTAAAAGCATAATTAAAACGTTGGTTCGCCTATTTTACTTAAGGCAACCTCCCTGCTCAACTTATACCTGAATCGTTTCCTGCGCTTGCCTTATTTGCTTAACTTGCACATGTTGGTTTTGTAAACTGACAGCCTACTATTCCCAATAGAGACGTATAGAAAAGCTTTATTCATACTCACTACTTAAGAGATGATGTGAAAACTATGTAAAAATAGTCATTCTTAAATTCTATGATATTAGTAATGAACATCAACGTTTAAAACTGATGGAGCAAGATATAAATGTGGTACACATACTAACATATTTAAAGTATTATGATAAAAAAGTGTGCTTTTGTTACAGAAGTAAAATCTACGCCGTGTCGAGAGTTTCCGGAACCACCTACAGTAATCTAAATTATACTGTGGAAATAGTTCATTGTATTCAAATATCATCCGATGTTTTACATTCGGTGGATTTTGTGCCATATTAATAAAATTACATTAATTATCATATGATGCAATGTTGAATAGTAAATGCATTGTTCTTCCAGGAAAAGAATGCGGGTGTTTTTTTGACCAATTTTGTATATGCATTTTAAAGTTCAGCAGCCAATGTCTGTAATATTAATTCAAAGTACACGTCGTATGTTCATTGGAAACAGAGGCTAGAATTGTACAACATTTAATTCGGATTTGTCGACTTTAAATTGAGAAAAGTTTATGGTATGTTCATTCCTAGTTGTTATAACATCGACGTAGTGTCGTGTTATATTAAGTTCCCGACTCAGGTAAAATAACGTTCGTAAACCACATCAGCATATAGTAAGTTATTTCGAAGTTTTTTTCTTCTCACTCGTTCTTAGTAACAAGAAAAATAAGTGTTTGGATAATGTCATTTTTTCAAAACTGGTCTGAATATAATATGCTGAAGTATCTTTTGATTGTTTTGTGACGTTGGGTTTTATATACGATTTATGTATGTTCATTGCAGCTATTTTGAAACATGGTTGATTTTGTAAATCAACAACTTATTTGTCCAATCAAAATAATATTATGTTTCTTTTTGCAGTTTATTGATTCCATATTAAAAACAGAATCAAAATGAGTCAAAAACTAATACAACGTGGACAAAATACGTCTGGTTTTGACGTTGATTCACATACACTACATCATACATTCGAAGACAGAGCAACGGAATGGGGTAATGCACAAAGGCATGGTAAAGATACATTTCAAAGATATTTTCAAAAACAATATTTAGATCGTACAATTATTACAACGGATAATCTGAACAAACTGAAACGCGGCGACCATATAGCTTGGAGGCGGACTTATGGAATATGGCATCATGCCATAGTCCTTGATGTTAAGGCAGCCGCGGGACGGATACAAATTATACATTTATCCAAGGAAGGCGTTTGCCCTGACACTGTTCAATAGAAAGAAATCACAGCATGCGAAGAAGATGGGGATTTATGTAGAATTAATTACGAAACTAATGCGAGAAACTCCCCGGAAGAAACTATTGCAATTGCAAGGCAATATGCAGAAACAAATAATAAATATAATCCCTTAACCAACAACTGTGAGCACTTTGTTAATTTCTGTGTTATTGGTGAAAGAACATCTAATCAGTTGAATCGAGGTCTCGGACTCACAGCTGCACACTCCGGTTCACAAGGTGTGCTTATGAAGTTTATGAAGTTCTTACCAGGAAAAAATTCATACGTAATGCAGCCGCTAGTGCAGCCACTGATGTCGTTGCTAAAAAAGGTTCAACAATACATTTTTATGATATTTTTAGATGCGGAAAATATGGTTTTAAACACACTCTTGAAACAGGAACTAAAACCATCACTGAACACACCCTAATTACAGACGGTACAAAAACTTTATACGAAAGTACTTATGGAGTCGACGCTGCAGGTAAACTCTTTATATCTAATGGTAAACCAAGCTTTGCAAAAGCACCAACAAAACCGAAGAATACCTGTAGCAAATTAGGTGTGGCTGCAGCTGTAGGTCTCGAAACGGTTTCAGCATCTTACGATATCTATAAGCTTTATAAAAGTAAAAAGGAAGGAAGAATAACAACAAAAGATTTTGTTCAAAGTACCACAGAAAGAATTTTCGGAGGTGTTGGTGCTGTTGTTGGATCCGCTATTGGTGGTGCTGTAGGTGCATATTTGGGGGTAGTTGGCTCGGCCGTTTGTTCTGGTTTAGGCAATGCAGTTGGTCGTTTTATTGGATCAGTGGTTGGATTAGGCATTGGAAAGTTCTTGTCTTCTTTTTTTTAGTGATACAATAAGGTGAACAGCATTTAGTTTTTAGAGCAATAAATAAAACTCAATTGTTGATTGTTGTTTCCAGTTGATAACATAATGAAGTCTTAAATGTAGATTTGGAAATTAAACAAACCAAACGAACAGCAAAGAAAATTGGTTAAAGCGCAATCCAAGTCTGACTTAAGACTGTGATACTTAACTTGTGTGTACATACGTTTAAAATAAGAATTTAGACTTTATTTAAAAAAGGCCTTAAACTTGCGGATTGGGCTTCCTTTTCAATGCTAAAATGTTCCGAACGTGAATTGGCGAGCGAAGCCATGCATGATTTCTCTACAGCGCTGCAATAAACGGATATTTTGCTTGAATAACAGACTGAATAGAAGAACGTGAACGAAATACAATTCATAAAAACAGATTCGGTAATGTTACTGGTCGGAAACATCAAGGTTCGTACACAAGATTATGCTAAATCATCAAATAAACTGTTGATACATTAAACACTAAATTTAGTTTAAAGCATATTGAAATATTAAAGGGAATTGTACGATTAACATATCGCTTTCGCCGGATACGAGATGTGATTACGTTAACATTAATTGACAACAAAGTCTTTGCAAACCATATAGAGCAATATAGTAGTGTTTTTCCCCCAGAAAGACAGGTGTACTTTGTGATCAGGACAACATACCTCAACTGATGTAACACACCAGATAGTTGCAATGTCAACGACTATACATGCCGATTGGCATGGACGACAAACACATCGCCTTTAAGTTGGGTTTATAAAATCGCGGTGTAAATAGACGTCATTACATACTTTGTGCGAAGACCAATATTCTCTTCATATGTTTCAGAAAGAATAATTTATTCATAGGTGTTAACGTGAACAAAGAATTCATTTAGATAAATGCAGTAGTATAGGACTCGGTGCATCTAAGGACTAAACTTATGTTTAGGAAGAATTGCCTGTCGGGGCAATAATAAGGTCACGCACATAAGGTGCCATCATCAAGACAAACAATCATGCGAGATACAACAACTGACATAAGCAGTAATGGCCGAGAAGATGGTCTCGGAAAATATTGAAAAGTCACCAAATTAAGAAAATTGTCACTCAATTTTAAAATAATGCACATAGTATTCAAGTGATACATATTTCTTATTATGATTTAACAAAACTGTCATGTCTAGTTACTTATATAAGCAACGTTTTCAGATTGTGCGCAATAAATATCCTTTCTTGAAATATTGTTAGACACACATATTAATGTCCTTTGTTGACTTTAGACAAGTATGATTGTATGAAAACCAAACAACCAAAAATACTTGAAAAATTGAACAACGACGATACTTTTGTTTTATGAAAAATTATGAAATAATTCAGTGTTATTGTTTCTGCTATGAATATTGTGTTATGTGAAATTTAAAACAACTCATCAATCTCCATCCTATGTATTACGATCATAGCTGTTACTTCCAGAAACTCTTCTTAAAACTTTGTTTATACCAAATAACATTGAAACATGCTAACAATCATGTATTCTGAAAATCTGAAGGCATTATTTTTTTAAATTAAAATATAGTTATTGCTTATGTTTGTACTCCGTCGACTTTAGGCTGTTTGTTAATATTGAATATATTTCTTAAATTATACTGTCAGAGAGCCTTATAAAAAGAATAGTGATACCACTATTAATACATGTATATATCAAAGCATTTAAGGTCAAATATATATATAGTTGTAATATTGTATATTTCAAACAAACTACCCCTGGATGTACATATTCAGTTCTTACATTTAATAATGTTCTATACCTCTATAAGTCATGGGCAAACAATGTAACCCCTTAATCCCTATTGTTGTGTGACTCTTTCTTTTCAACTATTTATAGTTACATATGCTTTGGTTTTATAGAATGCTCTAGATTGTTTCACTTAGAAATAATACCACTTTGGCATGTAATATAAAATGGCAAATATAAACGATACAATACTTTTAAAACAATAAATGATATTTTTTATTGCGATACAACATTTATCTTATAAATTGTTAAGATTAAAGTAAACTTAAGCTTTGAACAGAACTCGCACAATTATCCATGATGTTTATATTCTGATAAATCAAACGTTATATCATTGTTAGATATGCACATGGTTGTTGTGTAGTATATTCTGTACTAATAAATATGTTTAAACTATGTTTAAACTAAGTACACACTCATGAATTTATCATTTGCCATTAATCTTACGACATTAAATAAAACATGTATGTCTATTTAATTAATATCCTTATGATATTGATATGTTTGAAACTGTTTAAATTCACAGAGATAAGCAAAGCAATTGTGTACTGACCTATCTACAGCAAACATGTTTTATTTTTTCATATTAATGTCATGTCTCTATTTGGTGCAGTATCTCAATCTTTTGTTTTAAAGATCAATTATTTGAAATTTGCACTTGAAAGATAAAAAAGGAGTGTTGTCATTTGTAACGTAAAAATCGCGATGAATAAGCTTAATTGTGTCTTCATATTGATGCTGTAGTAGTTGTTGTAAATTATCAAAGTTCTTAATTTTTCTCTAATGTGTATGAATATGAAAAGAAATAAGCATAATAACAACAGAAAAACTTTGTTGAATTCAAACTTTTTCCGGCAACATTTGTTTTTTCTTTAATTTAAGATTGTGCTTGCTAAATACAATTGAAATCAATTTTAGTAGTTTATTTCATTGTATTTAACTATTTTATAATTTGAAATAGTCATTTGAAATGTAAAAAATGAAATGATGCAAAAGTTTACCTGTTTATGTTGTGTTGTGTTACAATTATGAAAACAGGTATCCAAATATTAACTAACACTAATATTACAATTTATTATATTGTAGTACTTTTCATATTAATAAATATTATTGTCACGGAGTAATTGAAAATTACATTTCAAGTGTTCAATGTTATGAACCAGTATATTAATAGTTTATGTTCCTATTATGCCTACATGTTTATGTAGGTTATGTTAATAAATTGATATGACAGATTTTACTGCCGTTTGCATTCCATCACTTCATATAGTATTAAGTATTTTAATGTGTGATGCTCTTTTGATGAAGAGTTTGTTACCGAATAATATGTACCATGAAATAATGTTCTATTTTAGGCAGTTGAATGTTCCACTCATGTCATTCATGAGATGACGGAAAGTTTATATATATTTTCTTTGAAGCGATAAAGGACCATATACGACTCCCTCTATCGATCTAAAAGTTCTTAAACGTGTAATTGATATAAAAAGTTATCCTCAACGAAAATTGAATCATACAGCTGCCGCTTTGTGCGTCCGTCCGAATTCTTATGTTTGATCTAGCTGATTTGTCGGGGTCGTAAACACATTTTCAACAATCGTTTCTGTCCTCGTCGATGTCCGTTCGTCCTCCCGTACGTCATATACGTAATTTCAGAAGCTCATTATCCAAATTCGATTAAACTTTATATATAAAAACCATATAGGATGGAAAATCGCACATATTGTCACATTGTTCCAATCCAAATACTTTCTATGGGAGTTATTGCATTTCGTTCCGGCGTGAGATCTCTGACATTTATTATTCAAATAAGATGACAAGTTCCATGCACTGTCCTTATAGGGCGTGATTTTGTTTTCGTCTCCGCAACAGATCTCACGTACTTATGATTGAAAATCGACGAACATTTATATGCACTGTCCTAACTGGACGTATGCATATTGTCAGGTTGTTCATGAACCAAGCAAATGTTGGTTCAAAACATCATGACAATATGTGCATGTCCACCGTTTAAGAATTATGTTCATAATCTTAAGTAAAAATTTAGATTATTTTTGTCCGAGATCTGGCATGGAAACAAATATATTGTTAAAAGGGTTCCGATTTCGATTAAACTTTATAAGTTATATCTTCATAGAGCGGGCATTGTTAGTTTTCCACTCTATTGCATCTTCGCGGATTATTGCTCTTTGAAATAAGAAATTTTCTTATGAAATGAACGCGCCCGCATGAATTTTTCTAATTTGACGAAACTTTATATGAAGTATCTGCACATGGTGATCATGTGCATCTTTCCAGATAGTCCAACTCGAATGATTTCTCCTTTAAAAATAATTGACAGTTTTAAGGAAATGTTCTGCTTGAAAATCAATAACTTAAGATCCGTAAGAGACAAAAACCAAATACATGGTCCTTTTAGGGTGGGCCTGCACATATTGCCAGGTCGTTCATCGCTTAAGCATTTTCAGGCAGGTATTTATTGCTATTTAAAGTGTTTAATGCTGTAGAATATATCTAAACTTATGAGCCAATTAAATGACACTTTATGCGCAGCTTCCGTACTAAGACGTCTTGTGTATATTGTCCTGCTGTTAAGGTTGATAAATCGTTCATTGGGGATTTCCTCATATTTTCTTTCCATCCTGCATATAATGACAAAGCAAATCGCCACGGAGCATCCGTCATTTCAACTGATATTCATGCTTATGTACGTTGTTGATGTTTGTTTTTTAAATATGTATTCTGGTTTCAAATGAAAACCTATACAACTAGTACATTCGTAGTCATATATTTCGATTTCATCCAAAGTCCATTTTATGTTTTTCACTTTCTATAATGCTTCGACCTATGATGCCTTTCATCTTGGTTTGTCTTGTGGGAGTAAAAATCATATAGTGGTAATAGATTTCACCCAAAAAAACTTATTGTGTTCTTGTTATTTATGAGCGTTTGCATGTGAATAATTCCGAATTTCCAAAGCAGTATAATGTCAGTTCAACATTTACAAAATAGTTATTTTAGTCCACAGACCAATTAAACGGATAATGAACCATATAATACTATGGTATTGGTCGTAATATTGTAATATATTGGTTCTAATATTCACGATTAGAACTGGAATTCAAGATCTTCTAGAACCCGTATTTAAAAACAATCGTACTATTTTGTAAATAATACTAAGTCGCTAAGAGGTTAAGCATATCGGTAATTATTTTGTGGCAACGTACATAATTGATATAACAATTGTTAGTAACCAGATGGCATCTCCCCATCTGTTATATTTACCAATGCCTGTGAGACTGTAACAAGTATATACACAACATTTCTTTAAAAAGTTCATTTAACTGAGCATCAATGCATTGTGCACATTTTCGAAAGTTCACTTGATTAACAAAAACTTATAAGACACACAATCCAGTCAGAATTCTGCAATCATATACTGCTGATTATGGCGATATGAAGCTGATACATTCCTTTATTTTTATTACCACAAGGTGATATAACATGAACTTTAAAGCTACGGCTTATGTCACAACGCTTCTGTGTTTCTGTGTTTAAACAATGTGACATAGTGTCAATGAACATTATTTTTTTAAATCTATTAAAAGTGTAGTATTTTGTTTACTTGAATTTAATTTACCGTGGTGCTGTTCGTATAACCTTGTATACATAGTAATTGAAATGAGTTATGCTGGTCGATTAAAAAGTATGAAAGGATACAGTTTTAATATCCAAAATAACTAACACAATAGAATATGAGTTCAAACACGTTCTATCAAAATGATCCGTTTACATAATGATTTTAAAAAATGAACGAAACACAATGTTAAAGGGGCCGTCCAACAGATAAAGCGTCGTATCGACGCGAAACCGATAATTGGAAAACTACGAGGATTGCTTATTTAGCTAAAAATACATCCTCTACAAACATGAGCGTGGATGGTCGAGTGGTCTAGGCGGGTAGCTTTACTACGGGTAGCTTAGGACTCCAGGAATCCAGGGATCAGTGGTTCGAGCCCTGTTGAGGGTTACTTTTTTTCCTTTTTTTAAATTGTATTCTTGTTTTTTTACTGGAGAGTTTTAGTTCAAATGTTTAAAATTATCAATATAAAGCATTTAAAGCCTTTAATGAAAAGCTTCAATACATGCCAAAATCTGATGGACGGCCCCTTTAAAGTAATGTATAGTAGTTTTATCTATCCTTTTTAAAATTGTCTTTTGAGAACCCGCCACGTGTATCGTCAAATTACCAACTTTGACGTTCTGATGGTGATGCTATCCCGCCACTAGATGTGTTGTAATAGTTGGTACTTGCTATGCAGTAGATCAAAGGGAAGGAAAATTTAACTGCGAATAATACCTTGTGTAAAGATTTAAGTAAGTTATCTACCTTGATCTAATATTAATGTGTAAAAAATAAAATTTACTAAATGATTATTTTAAATATACGAGGATATTACTTGAAAGATTTGTTGTGAATTATATTATATTGGATAGGGGATTGAATGACATAATTACAACAAATGTATCATAGATTAAAGTAACCTCAATTTATTGTTTTAAGCTTCACATGCATAAAAACAGTTAACTAGACTGAGGCCAATCGATAACAAAAACACTCTACAAACGTGAGCTCATTTTGTCAACTGATCTTGGGTTGTCAACATCAACGTGTGTCATTGTCATCGTCGTCGCTTTTAGCCACATTTCCATAACGCAGTTTAATGTTATTAAACCTTTTTTAAGAATAAAAAGATAACTAAGTATTTTAACAGGCACCAAAGCCTCGAAACCGAAATGTTTTAATGTATTGATTGGCACAGGAAATGCAAATAATAATTTAATTCGTGCCACAAAGTTATTTCCTGATCCTTAGCATCAGCACCATTATCAGCATCAGCATCCGTTAAACATGCGGTTCAACAGCGCTGTAGTTGGTTCTGGTTTTTATTTATTAAAATGTAAAAAAGCCACGTGCGTGGAATAAATAAGAACGTCACTTAATTTTATTGTAGCATTGGTTCTAGGCAAAATAATGCCAACATTATACTGTTTAATTTTAACACGAACGAGTTGTTCCTTTTGTGACAGGGGTTATCATGGAATATGATTTTCAGAAAACATACTAAATATGCAATTATCGTTTTGGCTGACATGTTTTGAAAGCTTTAAATGATCGGAAATCACAGAGTGTTGATTTTGTAATGCGTATCATATTTATATTACAATATTATTGTATTAATTCATGAGCGATTTATTCTTAAATTAAGTTGAAATAAGGTAAAACCAAACAAATAAGCTTGCCGAACAAGCTAACAAGCCTTAAAAACTTAAAGAAAAACAACACCATTCCGTTGATTGTGTGCGCAAAGTTTGTCACTAAAATGTGCATTTCTCCTTTCATACGGGGTTGAAATGTAATGTAACAGAAGATCTTCAAAATGACCCTACCACATTTAAAGCCTGCACAGAATTTGAACTGGCTATATGCATTTGAAGTTGCATTAGGTTTTGATTTGAACTAAACAATTTTATACAGAGTCACGCAATAAATAGTTTCGCTGTTTAGCAATTCAAATTGATCAAGCTGATAAGATACGTATGCCTATCAACATAAACAGAACACACAAGTATCCGTTCTGTAATTAAACATTTGAATTGACTGCATATTATATAGTTTTTCTTGTCATTGTCGAAACACTTATATTTTGTTAAACTGGTTAACACAAATTCATAAACCAATTATTGAGATTGCTTTTTAATATAGCGTACGTTTTATGAGAATAACCTAAATACCAGCCGGTGCAGACAATGCAGACCTGACACGAAAGGTTATGCATGATATTATATTACAAGTACAGTGGTATTACTATTCTTCTTCAAAATAAAACTGTATCTGATACAGATGCATTAAGAATCATGCATTGACCTAACCATTCGAAATATTGCAAATCATAATTTGTTGTAAAAAAAACAATAGACATATTTTGCATTACGTCGAAAAATAAGTTTGACCTATCATCGTTTAAAAATTGCAGATATGTTTCAACCCAGCTTATGTAAGAAACATGCATGTCTGTCAAGGAGAGGCAATCGTGTACCTGTGTATATATATATAAATATAACCTTGGTTGACAACAATAGTGTTGTGGTAATATATTCTCTCGACATCTATCAATAAACATTGAATGTCTAAATTCTGCTGTGTATTTTCACATTTTGTGATTCTGTTTGCTTTGTTTTTTTTTATATGTCAAATCAGGATTTAATATGAACAACCTTGTGTGTGTACTGTATTAATACCATCCTAACCACCTGTTTTGTATATTTACTTTCTTACTGAAAATATGCTAGTTGCCTATATGTTTTTATTACTTCACAACCAATTATGGTTTGATTATTTCTTGTTTGACATTCTGAATAATTATTAAAACAAACAAAAACACATTGAAGGTTGACGCCACACATTGGCGTTTTATTCTACGTTTTAGTACTTATTCGGATTCTTTCCCCTTGTTTATTCTTTTGTTCTTGTATTCCTACTTTTAATAGAGAGGTCAGTTGATAGTCTACTATGTGCATATGAATAAACCCAGGACGGCATAAAACAGACGAATATTTGTTTTGACGTTTATATCGAAATCTGATTTCTATATAATCGGACTAACATGTTTTGAAGTTGACATGAAAATACATTTTGCTACGCTACCTCCAAATTCGTAACTTGTTTATGTCTGTTTTGGTTGTCGAGATTTTTACATCGATAAGTTTGCTTTTGTCTTTAAACAAGATCAACAAAGATCATGTTAGAACAGAGTAATGTTGTTAGAACAATAGGTAAATAACTTGTGACCATTAAGCGAATAACATTACACGTTGATGGTGTTATAACTTCCATCTTAAGGTTTCTACCCGGACACAAAAAGCGAACTTCTTAGGTATCAATTTACGGCGTTAAAAAAATGTGTATTGTACACGCAAACCAAAGGTAGAAACTATTGTAAAGCAGACATGTGTGATTGTCGAATAGTACTAGTGGCAGATAACTTGGCAAGATAAAATAGTTAGCCGAAAAGTCCATTCATTTCAAACAGGAAGACTATATAAATTTAGTGTCCTTATTCGTAAAAGTGCTAATTGTCAACAAGGGAAACTAATAGCTTAAAGCGTGCAAAATAAATACACCTACAATTTGCTAGTCCCCTTGAGTTTTGTTTGCATATTGCAACTGTCAGGACAATTACTGCTAACAAATAAAGTTAACCTGATTAATCTGCTGTTATAGCAAACTTATAATAAATAGCTCGTCATATCAGCTATAATGCATGATTCCTCCTAAATTTCATGAGTCTAGTAAGTTAATTAGGTAGAAGTATGGGGACACTCGCTGGGTCCACACATAATGCAGACTCAGGCGCAGAGGAACCTCAAACGCGTCGAAATACACACACATACACGTTAGTGTTATTATNCTGCGACGCTGTGGCCGTTTGTGTAGAATTGCTCGGCTACCGGGTCGTTGTGTCGAGTCCGTATCCGGGACAGGTTAAGAAGATGTCGCTGGTACAGGGTATCTCCCGTTTCTCCTACGTATACGAAGGTCTTACACCGTTCGCAGTGTACAGCGTAGACTACATACCATACATACAGACATACCACATTAAGTTGTGTGTTTTCTTTCAAATCATAAACAACAGAATCATGGGTGTGAATTGTTTTTTTTTCAATTAAACCAAATATATGGGGTGATATTTAGCATGAACGTGGCAAGTACAGGTATAGTATAAGATAACCGTAAACGCTGCAGATATGGGTTGAACATGCGGATTTTTGATTGTGCTAAAAGAGATGGCGATGCTAGTTCCTCAATTTATATATTAATGTAATATAAATATCGCGATTCCGCGTTGTGATTACGTGATTTGGTACTATGGATATACAAGTACAAAAACGCGACAATAAGGTGCGAATACACAACATTTCGAGATCTCCATATCATTTTCGCTTTTTGACATCATTTTGTTTCGCTTTTCCACGGCAGCAGAGATGTGACACATGATTGATTTTATGTCGTACCAACAACTTAATAACTCGTTCCCACGATTTAGTAACTCATTCCCACGAAACAATAAGTCGTGGAACGAAATAAATAACTTTTGAGAACGAGTTAGTAAGAAGTGGAAACGGCATAGTCAGTCGTGGGAAAGAGTGCGTTAGTCGTTGAAACGGGCCAGAGAGTAATGAGAACAACAAAGCGAACTCATGGCTACGAGTTAGTAGGGATGTGATGTGTGACCCTATTACAAATACAATTGCATTTAAACACATAGGAAAACCATGGTTAGTAAACAAATGTCCATACCTGATTTATTTTGCCATAATTAAATGCGTCCGATGATATAAGTTATTCGTCAAAATGAATCAGTTATTTGTTCTTGTTAAGTGTGAAGAACATGATTGAAACCTACCGATAATAACCACATTGAGGCCAAATGAAGTGTACTTTCCTTTAAAGGAAATCTTCTTGATTTTATTATTAATAAATCAGAACTCACAAAACGTATATCGACCTTGTTGTTGTTTTAACTTGATAGCAATGTCAAAACAAATTTTCAATTCCAGTTACATAAGAATGTATAGTATTCCAACAAGACAATTTTAACACTGATTTTGTTTTCATTTTTTAGAAAAAGTCACTCTTAAGTATATGCTTCATTGTTCATTGCTGACGTCCTGCTTAAAGCAGTATTTCTGTAAAAAGATACAGTAGTTGAAACCAAACAAAATAATTCCGGAAAATCAGTAATATGTGTACAATATAATTCAACCAATTAACAAACCACATATAATTGGGCATTGCATGCATGCGTGATATTTCATTTCTAACATTTATTTGACCAAATATGATATAATAGAATTAAAGTGATGAATTGCTATAATATGTGTTACTGAATAGACTGAGCGTAAATTCGCATGCAGCGCGTTTTGCAGTATTTATTCAAAGATTAATAATCAAATGTGCGAGTAGTTTAGCAAAAATAACAAACACAATTAGGTTGGTATTTTAAAATATTATGTTGAAACGGTGCGCCAATGCTTCATGGGTTAGAAGTTACTTAGCGTTTTGAACACGAAAAAAAAAGTATTAAAAAACACTACGTGCTTGTTCAGAAAAAAGCCCAAAATACTAGATGGTATAAATACAGCAGCATTTGTTTTGAGTAATTACCAGAATTACCATTAAATTAAGTTTTTGCATAATACTTGTTCAACAAATGCCAATTTCTTTTTCATCAGTAAAGAACAAATTATAGTGTATTATACTATGGCATTATTGTTTTATTTTATAGAGCAGTCCATACTGAACGTTTTATATGTATGCGGTGGTTGATCAGAATTATTTTGAAAAAAAAATCAAAAATGAATTCCAGCAACCTTACGAAAAGTTCTATGTAGCTGCCACAGTGATATAGATTACATGTATCTGCGTAGCGTATGTGCATGAATGCGTTAGTCCTTCCGAGTTGTACGTCAAGCAATTTTCAAAAAAACCTGACCAAACATTTTCCCAATGATGATAGGGCGTATCGCGTGTAATTGTTTGCTCTAACTTAAAAACAAGGTCACTTTTAACAGTTGAAATTTAAATATGTGAATATAGAGATTTTCCGGACTATGAATTGGTCATATGCCAGTCATTTCAAAAGTAACTTTAAACCACGAATGTCCACAATGAGGAGACGGTCAAACTTACACTTACAGTGAGCTCACACCTATAATTCTCTCGGGTGCATAATACAAGGCACAACTAAGTATTTAAAATTATCAAAGGCGTAATAACGCGAAACAAATAACGTCATAACAAGTAATAAGGGCGTTATAACGCTTAACAAAGGCATTACAACGCAGAAAAAGTCTCTATTACGCAAAATCGAGAGGCATTTAATATATGTCAATATCGGACAAGCAAAACTCGGCTTCTGTGAAAATGCTTGACAGAGTTTAGATTTTATATCGTAGTCAATCTTAACTGAACTGCACAGAAGATATATGACTTTATTTAGTATGTGTGGTTCTTTCGACAAACGCTTCAAATGTAGGTCTCATTTGTATGGTATATCAGACGAAAAGCATGTCGAAATATAAAACACAAGATAAACTTTATTGCCGTGTATAGGGAATTGCGTTTATACAACTACACACATTTCATTTAATTCAAATGTAACGCTTACATTTAACATATTTGTTAATAAAGTCACTCATTAAAGTTGAAAAGTAATAAATTAATCGACATTTTGGTGATTTATTTAATTTACAAGTATTCGAACTAGCTCACATGATTTTCAAGTTCTGTAGAATTCTTTCAGAATGTTGTTGAATCCAGATCATTTCAAAAGTATCATGTTTGCAATTATATATTCTTATAACATATTACCCTTTTTGTGTTGCGTCACTAAGTCATGCAACATCTTATCTTTGTAAGGGTCTATGCGGATCAACACTAATTCCTTATATAACAAAATAATAATGACATCGGCACTATGTTCAACACTCTGACACATCTATTGTGCAAATTAATTATGTATTAAGTTAAATGCAGTGCCTCACGTAATCATAACTGATTGATTATCCGTTCAATGGTACACCTTGCGTATTCCCGAACCAACAGCAAGGCCACTAAATCCGCCGATTATTCCACCAACTGGAGAGAAAGAAACTCCGATATGAAATCCAACGTAAGTACCTGCCAATCGAAACAGTATTTCGACTATTTTCTGTGAGACTTGCGAAAAAAGTTCTTCAGTGGTCAATCTATTGGCGTTTATATGGCTGTACCATTGGTAGATAGCATTTGCTAAGCGAATTCCTTCTAGTGCGATAAAAGTACATGCTACCGTCCTATTTACAGGTGCAAAACGCGTGTTCCTGTTCATAAAATCATCTACAAGGTTTACTGCCAACGCCATGTCTCGTTTTAAAACTGGGCTTAAAATCTTTCAGTTTATAACAAAGTGTATATCCTATACGATAAATATACACATCGGTTTTGCAACTTTACTACCAATGGCCTGTTTAACGTGATGACTTCCGATTACAGCTCGGAGAGACTATGAAACAACTCTACCTTTTCCAACGCCTAATACAGGTAGGCTACAGGTAGCTAAGCCACAATCAATGTATATGGCGTACGTGTTGTGTGCATCCAGTTTGCGTGAGCAAAAGTATTACGATCAAGAAAAGTTACGTTTTAATTTGAAAACGAAGTGAGTTCACAGGCAAAACAAAATGGCCGCGTGAACGAATTATCCAATTAGAATGAAGCGTTAATGAATGCATGCTTACACGGATTGAATGATTAACACAACAAAATGATGCGTGTCCTAACCTTATGATACGCCCTTTTTCACGTAATTGCAATCTATTCACGATTAAACAATAACAGGTGCCACGATCGTACACGATCTGATCTTTTTATGAGATAGATTTCATACGGTTGGGAGTGTTTCGAAAATTTAACACGATTTGGTCTTGATTCCACACAATAATTACGATCGGGTTCCACGCATCAGTACGTTCTTATACGAGGTGATACGTTACCCTACCGTTATTAAGAATCAGTTCACGTCGTAACGATAGAAACGACTATAGTGGCGATATCTGTCACGAATAATAATAAACTGTTGTCACGATAAGAGTCACGACAGGACCCGATTGATAAAATACAGCCTGCTGGACCATCGGCTTTATGTTTTCTTCAGATCGAAACAGACCGTTACCGAACTTGACTTTTTTGCATAAGATCGATGTACTCAAATAAATGTTTGGACATTAAGGCTTCAAGACGCTTGCGATCACCGGATTTTGACCAGAATCTCCTGTTTTTGAAAGTGGACGGGTTTAAAAACCAAACTTAGTATATTAATGCAATACAGTCAAGTTACCATTACCGAATCAGTAGCGTAATAAAGTTGTTCAGGTGAAAAGCAATAAATGTTTTGAGACTTCTTTAACACCAGTTTGTTTAAATATAACCTTTGCTAGCTGATTCAGCACATAATCTTATTTTTAAACGCAGGCAAAATGTATTTGTGATACCTTCCCCCCNGATCGAAACCACTCAGGGGGGGGGGCATCTAACACGTTATGTGAACTGTCGAAACATGAGCTGTGTTGTTTAAAATTACCAAGTTACATTGCCAGTTATATAAATTATATTCATTTTTTTGTTATTAATTGGTTTCTATACGTGATCTTGTATCTACACTTTACGCATGGTGTGAAGTATCTGTTGAAAATCCTAAATAGATCGAAAAGATATGGGCATCTTATAAACCATGTAAATTGTTTGAAACATATCTAATCATCGATATTGAACATGGGACATAAATAAAACATTAAGATTGAGATAATGTATTGTAAAAATCAACAAGATTTGGATGTATTTTAATATAATATATTACTAATACGCATATTATCACGCTTGATCCGTTATTGCCCTAATTCTTCATTTCATTTAAGGTGTTGCAAAATCTTAAACACGAATCAAAACTGAAATGGACATTGGCAGACAGAAAGACTACTAAATGGCATATAAATTAATGCGTAAACTTCTTACTTTCCAACAGAGTTATAGCATGTGGCCGCGAAAAATATTCAACCTCGATTTGGAAACGAGACGGAAGTCAACAAAGTCGTATATACATGTAAGCAAAACCCACCGAAATGTTTGACAAAGAGTAGCTCTGATTACGACTCAATCAATGCGTTTTAAAGAACATGCCTTGAATATGCTGTGTGCAAAATATCATCTAAAAATGTCAACTATTTATGGCGATACGCAGTCTTGAACATCAAAGTGATCCGCTATTGGTAATGATCCGGTATAGGTAACTTAACTGTATACATAGGAAGATAATTATATGCAAGAAAAACTCCTTTTAATCAGAATAAATTTCTCGTATAGGTCACATTATACTAAATAGTTCAGGTTTGCAATGCTAAATCAACACCATTTATTTGAAGACAAAATTGTGCACTTTCCATTACTTTATTTGTTGATTATTTCTTTTTTACGTGGGGTGGGAAAACGCTGTTGTGTTCTACACATTCACTGATTTTCTCGAAAGTTGCAGACTACATGTTGAGACATTGACAGTTGGCGGTTTATCTTTAACTGGAGAGTAGGCGGTTAAAAGATGACCGTAAGACAATCAAATTTGAATCGCTTCGTGTTCTTTCTTACCTATTGTATGACATATCCTTTGTATTGCTTAAACACACTTTGGTTTATAATTCTTTTTTTTTCGGAAAAGGCCTGATTACGAGGGTCTCTTCGCGCAAATATTCGCGCTTATGTTTTGTTTAAATTATTGCGTTTACATTTTACATATTGTAGATTGCTATGGTGTACTACATGTACACACTTTCCTGAAAGATCGCACAAACACTGACCACTTCGGATCTTACAAAGCGATAGAAATTTAAGAAACAAAACCATCACAATACACATTTAGAAATTGAAAATTAAAATAAAGACATTAGGTAAATCTGTAAACGTAATAAAGCATTTAAAAATAGTGAAATTTAAATTTTAAAACCTCTTAAAATGTCTAATGATTAATTTTGTTATATAAGAAAAACAAGGAGTATTTAATCATATATACAATGTGCATACATTATTTTGTCTTAAACATTCAAAGAATTGCATCTAACTTAAACGATTATAATGTTTAAATTAAATGATCGTACACTTAGTTTCAGCATGAATGGAAACTACAAAATGTGTTTACCATTCAGAAACCTGCATATACCTGATCTTTTGCATGTTTTATTGTTAATATTTGTATATTTATTTAATTCATATCTTGAAAGTCGATTATGAATATGTGCTGGCGCCACATTCAACAATACACATTTACGATCTAATAACTGATTTAATGATTTTAAGAAAATGCCCAGAAAACTGATATTAATTAATTTTAAGATATATGTATAGTGTTCCTTAAATGCATGTATAGCAAACCTTTTTTTCGAAGCTGTGACAAAAATATTCCAAATTGTCAGTCTGTTTCCTAAAATGTTTTATTGTATTTTTTTTTATTTATAATTAAACATATTTAATCCTATGTGTTATATTTTGCTATCGCTGTTTTTTTAATATTTTTTAAAAGAACAATTTATTTTAGAAAGAACAAAAAAATGAACTAAAGGTACACATTAAGATGCATTTTATAGTAATGTCAAGCAGTTTAAGAACACGGATGATCTTCAGATAACACATACTAGTAAATGGATGATATCTTAGAACGTTGTATTTGATTTAAAAAAACGTTCAAAACTTACTTTATAACAATTTATCCAGGATTAGTCAGAAACAATTTGCTATCAAAACGAGCGTAGAGTTTTTTTTTTAAATAATTTTAAGACACTGTTGACTAATTGTAAGAAAATGTAGTTCATCTAACTAAAAAAAGGTGCCTACTCAATTGTTAATACCACTCTTTAAGTAGCGGTCAGGTAAGTTGACTCTTATGTCCTGTTTACTGCGCTATTTCAAAGTTGAATGATACAGATTGAAATCCAAACATGATGTATAACACATCTATAATGAATAGAAGGCTTGGCGTAAAAAGTGTCAGGGTAGCAAAAGTAGCCAAGTTTTACAGTGAATCTATGTTAATCATATTGGCTGCTTGCACATTCGCCTATTATATTGTGAATGCCTTCATAACGTTGCAAAGTCATAGATTAACAAAGCCATAAACGGCTGCAACGAAGACACACCGTCCTAATTAACGGTTTCTCATGGTAGTCTTAATGTTAATATGTATTTTCTGAATACAGAATATATTTTTAGAATGGAATGGATCAAAACTATCGTTCTGGAGATATAAATAAAGATTTGAGCAAAAATTCTGACAGCATTTATTTTATTATTTATTTAATGAGGGTAATTGAGCAGCTTTCTAAAATCCAATTTGTAAAGAAATGTTTGCATATTTTTGCTTATTTCTTCGATTATACGTTGCATTTTACTAACAAACAAAAACCCTCAGTAGTCAAAATACTACCCCGCGCTGAAAATGTTACACACAACTTACATATAATAATGACTGAAAATCATCTTTCACGTATAAATCTGTGCATATGTTGTTTAACAATTATTTAAATATGAATACATATATTATCATTTAAATAATAAAAACAAGTATTTATATCATACTATAAATCCAACATAAACATTCAACGGAAGTTTCGCGTTATTGGAATAGTTATTAAGCGACATAAAACAACTCGTAAAAGCCTGAAAGATTCGATACGACGAAAATTTCGATACGAAAAACTCTCCGCAAACGATAGCAAGACACAATGTCTAGTTTCGCGTTATTGATAAAGTTATTAAGCGACATACACAACTCGTAAAAGCCTGAAAGATTCGATATTGCGAAAATTTCGATACGAAGAACTCTCCGCAAACGATAGCTAGACACAATGTCTATTTTCGGTAAAAACGTGAGAGTTATTTTCTAAAAATTGTCGATCATTGCTTACAAATCTTTACAAATAGTCACATTCACTGTCATCTGAACAAACGTTAGAATCGTTCCACTAGTTTAAGCACTTTATTTTTCATAAATGTATTGTACACCAAATTGTTGTCTGTAAAAAGGTTCACTGGACTTGTTCACCCCCTGATCGTATCGGTAATTGAGGATATTTCTCGCGCTCTGGCTTATCTTTAATTTTCACTACCTTGCTTGACCGGATGCGGGCTCTTCGAATGCATGTTGAGGGACATATTCCCTATTGTTTCGGACTGGTTCGAGGTTACCGTTTATTAAGTGACGTTAGATGGGCGATATAATTTAAATTAGCATAATTTCATTACTGAAAAAGAGCACAATCAATATCCTTATTTGTACATTAACAATAACATCAGTAGCATTCGATTAATCTGGCTTATGTGTTATTGTGCAGAAGTGAACCTTAAATAAATTAAAAAAAACGCTCTATAAATTAATTAAAACAATTATCATGAAATAGGCACGCTCGTTTCTCAATAAAATAAAACATAAACTAACGAGTAAAATATAAACGTTCATCCTGTCGCACTGCAATGTTTACATGCACGCACACAGTTGCGCTAACAAAGGAAAATCCAAGCGACCTTGGAAATAGGCCAAACACGAGCAATCATTCGCCCACGTGGAAAATCGACTCATCGGAAACATTATACTTGGACGCAATGACATGTACATATTTAGGTTTGGTATCACGCCAACATTGTGCAATTGATCGCTTTATCCACATAAAAAGGGTAGTTTACCATGTTTAGAACACATTTATTACTCAGCCTTTCATACATTTGTTACTCAGCCTTTCATAAACTCTCTTCGTATCGAAACGTATCGTTATCTCATTGTAATGTAATACAAAGGAAAACAAAGGATCGTTTCTTGAATCGATATAAATAGAAGTAGTCAAATGACACTGCATAGACACGTATACCCGACGAAAGAGCTAGGTGTCTGTTATGGTTATAATCATCGAAATACATTAACTATTTTAAAGATTTTGCTTTATTTGCCATTATTTAAGACGAAAAACATGAGCATTTAAAATTGATTGGTCACGGACAGCTTGAGACCAGAAGTATATTACTGATACTAAGAAGCACAATGTGAATGTACTCTTCCTATATCGGTAAATAACAATAACCTAACGATATAATTGATACTGACATAAGGGAATAAATAGCTTTTTATATGGAAAAACCTACCAGATTCGTAACAAACTAGCATAAGGTAGTCCAACTTGTCTGACACAGGCTAGTCCAACTTGTCTGACACAGGCTAGTCCAAGTTGTCTGACACAGGCTAGTCCAACTTGTCCGACAAAGGCTAGTCTAACTTGTCTGACACAGGCTAGTCCAACTTGTGAGACACAGGCTAGTCCAACTTGTCTGACACAGGCTAGTCCAACTTGTGAGACACAGGCTAGTCCAATTTGTCTGACACAGGCTAGTCAAACTTGTCTGACACAGGCTAGTCTTACTTGTCTGACACAGAGTAGTCTAACTTGTCTGACACAGGCTTGTCAAATTTGTCTGACACAGGCTAGTCTAACGTGTGTGACACAGGCTTGTCTAACTTGTCTGACACAGGCTAGTCTAAATTGTCTGACAAAGGCTTGTCTTACTTGTCTGACACAGGCTAGTTCAACTTGTCTGACACAGGCTAATCTAACTTGTCTTACACAGGCTAGTCTTACTTGTCTTACACAGGCTAGTCCAACTTGTCTGACTCAGGCATGTCTAACTTGTCTGACACAGGCTTGTCTTACTTGTCTGACACATGCTAGTCCAACTTGTCTGACAAAGGCTAGTCCAACTTGTCTGACACACGTGGTTGCATGGTTTTCTCTGATGAGACGTGTGTTTTATAAATGTGTTTCACGTGCGGTACCCTCATGTTTTCAAATACATTGCTTAACGATCGGACAGCCTGAAAATGACTTCTTGTTTATCTTTTTTAAATTCAATTGCTTACAAATAATAAAACAAGATATTTTTTTAATCAAATGAGTCAAAGAGAAATAAAATTTGCGAACCATGAAAACACAAGCATATTCGCGTTAGTCTAGTTGCACGTGGAGCAAGAATTAAACCCACCGTACTTAATCCATAAGTATCAGAGCGTCGTGAATAAATGACATTCAGTCATCAATGCTTCTATGTAAAACATGATCTCAAACAACACCGCATGACAGTTGATATCTTTAGTAGTTGTGTGAAAAATATGAAGTATACAAGCGTTGCGATGAATTGTAAAGCATAACACCAAATGAACCTGACCATTTGAATTATAATTTTTGCATAATAAAGAATATGTTTGTGATATGTTTAAAACATATGATGATTCTATAACAATTATCTTAATGCGCATGAAAGCTATCCTAGTTTGAATAAGTCTAAGTTGCAATACAAATATCTCCAATTATTAGGATGTATCGACAATTTTCACGCATTAAGACTCATGCTTGCCGTTACAATCACGCTATGAAAAAGGTTTGTGTGGTCTTAAGGATGATGGTTGACTTTTATTGTGCAGTTTAGAGGACATATATTATTTAATAATTTTTCTCTGCTTCAAAATATTTAATTTTCTTGGTGTTATTCCCGTATTTGATTTCCAACTGTTTTAATTTGAATATCCGAAAAATTATACACTTATTGCGCAACCGGTGTAACAGTAAAAACAAATTTGCGTGAAACTAAACTGCCGCGTACGTCCTTAAGTGGATAAATGGTGAACGTCCTAGGGCCTTAGAGTTAGACTTCTGAAAAACAGAAACTCTAACACCAAAGTAAGCAAGCCATATGCGTGACAGCTTGTGACAGACCCAAATCGACCCACTCAGAGCGCAGTATGGTCGCGGCAGTTACTAGCGATACATGCACCGTTTGAAAATGATTGCATAAAAAGAATTGCGTGTTATCTTACCTTCTGATTAATACTATTTCGTTTATCTCTAATTGATCTATTTTGCATACATTGAGCATTGCTTCTGCAAAACCGCCATCAGTAAGTCGAATATCGCATTATCTGTAAAGCATATCAATTATCAAAGTAGCCCGAGACCTGATACGCTATTTTGTGTTCCAGCTACGTCTTCCTGTTTTACTCACCATGTCCACACGGCGTAAATCATGGTAATCATACTATGTCACGCATCTCATTAAAATCACAAAAAGAAGGCTATGGATTCTTGCAGTTTACAGTGACATACTATTATAACGGTTAAAATACTGACACCACGATGTAACAAACGGTTGAAAACAATGTTAACCCAATGTGTTTAGAACCATTTAGAAAACTTACATGTGAAAAACAAGTAAGGTTAAAAATAAGCGCATACTAATTAGCAAGATGGCATGAAAAGTAAAATTTGAATTGTTCGGTAAAAAATATTATTTCAAAAACTAAAACGCATTATGTTAATGACTGTACGATATTCCTCCTTACATTACGACCAGTACAAAATCATCTGCTCAACAAAGTATAAAAAAAGCCGAGGTTGCTGCAAGTCAGCTTTAAATTAATACATGGCCATTATTCGGCCATATTAGATATTATCGAAGAAAGTGTCTTTATGCCAATCAAAATTTACTTTCTGAAGCTGAGCGCCATAAACAGTCAAAAGTCATAGTTCTTATCATCATGCGCTTATAATAATACAGTTAAAACGATGGAATTACGAAATGCAGATAACGCTGAAAAATGTCGCTATAACGCAAAACTGAGAGGCGTTTAAACAAGAAAACAGGCGCTTTTAAGCCCTAATGGAATATACAAAGACATACATATATATAATCAATTGTAAAAGAGGTCGATATCGGACACGTTAACATCGGTTTCTTGAAAAACGATCGAAAGAGTAACGGTTTTATGTCGAAGTCAATATTAAATGAACTTGCAAAGAAGATATATGACTTCATATGGTATGTGTGGTCTTTTTGACAGACGCTTCAAATTTAGGTCTTAGGGTCACGTTCAAAGTCACTTGGTCATCTGTAACAATTTATCTGATCAACCACCTAGCAAAGAACACTGCTTTTAATTTTTGTGTATGAAATACAAGACAAAAAGCATGTCGAAATATATATGATATATTTTATTGCCGTTTATAGGGCATGGCGTTTATACAATTTCACACATTTTCTTTGATTCCAATGTAAAACTAACATTTAACACATTTCTTCGTATAATAGGTTAAATCATTTAAGTCCAAACATTATTAACTAATCGACAGTTTGGAGATTTATTGAATTAACAAGTATTCAAACTAGCTCACATTTATTTCTAATTCTTCATAATTATTTAAGAATGTTATTGAATTCAGATAATATATAAAGTATCATGTTTGCAATTATATATAATAGTTAAATATTACTCTTCTTTATGTTGCCACACTAAGTTATGTTACGTCATATCTATGCAAATGTATGTGCGGATATAAACAAATAATTCAATTACTTATGCCGTATGAACACCACTCTGACATACTTCCAACACAGCGAATAAGTAAAAATAACATTATTGATATTCGCCATCATTGTTAAAATAAATGATGTGTTAAGTCAAATGTTATGTCTAACTCAGTCATACATAATTGAGTGTCCGTTTAATTGAACATCTTGCTCATGCCCGGACCTAAAGCAAGTCCACATAATCCTCCGACTAATCCACCGAATTGACCGCCCCAAAGTCCGATTTGATATCCAACGGAAGTACATGCCGCTCGACACAGTAGTTCTTTTATTTTATGTATGACTTGCTCTACAAATTCTTCATGGGTCAAAGTAGCGGCGTTTTTTTTTTTCTGTTTAATTGATAGATATCATTCACAAAGCCAATTCCTTGTATTGCGATAAAAGCCCATAATAACGTCGTGTTTATCGGTTTAAAACGGGCATCGTTGGTTTTCACTATCACTGCAAGTTGTGATAAGTAGTCTGTCTTCTCCATATCCGGTTGTTTTAAGTCTGTCTTCGCCATATCCGGTTTTAAGTCTGTCTCCGCCATATCCGGTTTTAAAACTGAGCTTAAACTCAGTTTATAACAAAGTGTATGTCATATAATATACATATACACATCGATGTTACAACTTCACTACCAATATCCTGGTTAACGTGATGGCTTCCGACCACAGCTCGGAGTAACTCTGAAACAACTCCAGCTTTTCCCCCGCCTTATACATACTTTGCGATCTGTATCTGTACGGTCATGCAAATACAAGTCAGGTCGACTACAGGTAGCTAAGCCACGATCAATATATATGGGGTACGTATCGTGTGCATCCAGCTTGTGTGAGCATCAGGGCGTTTGAAACTTCCTTCTCTACTTTGATAGCAGATGGAGGTAGAAATAAATGCAAAAACAACAATACGATATTAAGGTGATATTAAAATGTAGTTAATTAGGCGAATGTGTTACAGATCTAGAGTGTTTGAAAATCGGTGTGACGTTTCGCAACGGAGATGTCGTCGAAATCAAATTTCTAACCGTATATTAAATTTCTGTTTTTTTTTTAATTGTCTATTGACATACCCATGAACTCAAGAAAATAAAGAATATTGACTTGTTCTGGAATTCCTAACTAAAGACAGTGTACAATACGATGTTCAAACGGTTGGAACTTAAAGATACTGTTAAATCTATAACTTTTACCTCTGGTTGTGTTTTCCGTTTCACTTGATCAGATATTCGTTGTTTAGCTATGGATAAAAATATATTTATATCTCCTACCCCTTAAAAAAACCATACTTCGCTAAATCCTACTATGTCAAATAAATCCTTGAGTGATTTAACCCAAGATTTTGTTCTGGGTATATATCATGATCATGTTATAACATATCATACATTTGTTATATGTACTTGATATAAATACAAACTGATTAACTATCGGCATTTATTTATTCTTCAGACCGCAACAGATCGTAACAGAACATAATGGAGGTTCCGAAAATAAATGTTAGAGGGACAAATGAAATCAACAGCGTCTGACCACAATCACCTGTTTTTGAAAATATGGAATACAATGACCAAATGAACAGTAATACAAACCAAACTTAAAACATTAGCGCAATATGCATGGGGAGATAATTATATGCAGAAAAAAACAGATTTTAATCATAACACATTTTTCTTATAGGTCACAGTATACTAAGTAGTTCAGGTATGCAATGCTAAATCAACACCATTTATATGAAGACAAAATTGTGCACCTGTCATGATTGTATTTGCTACATATTCTCTGATTTTCTCGAAAGTTGGTGACTAAATGTTGAGCCATTGACAGTTGGCGGTATTCCTTTAACTGGAGAGTAGGCGGTTTAAAGATGACATTAAAACAGTCAAATTTGAATCGCTTCGTGTTCTATCTTACCTATTGCATGACCAATCTTATGAATTGCTTAACATACTTTGGCTTGTAATTCTCTTTCGTAAAAGGCATGACTACGAGGGTCTCTACGCGCCAATTTTTGCGCTTATGTTTTGTTTACATTATTGCGTTTGAATTTTACATGTTGTAGATGGTTAGGGTGTACTACATGCACACACTTTCGTGAAACATCGGACAAAAACTGAGCACTTCTGATGAAAGATCTGTTGTAAATGAACAAAAACTGGGCCAAGTTTCCCTAATTCTGAATAATCTCAGCAGTCTTTTGTTGAACTTCATACATACATAAGAATAGTATGGTTTAAAATATACTGAACAATTTTACATTTTTTTTATAGCCTTAGGTATTTACTTGGTTTAACAATTTATCTAACAAAGCAATACAAATTGAAGACACAAAACCATCAGGATCTATATTTAGTAATTGACAATTAAACTATAGACTTTGGGCTAATATGAAAACATAATACAAATATAGCATTTAAAAATAGTAAAATTTAAATTATAAAACCTGTTAAAATGTCTATGATTAATTTTGTTATATAAAAAACTGTGAAAGTATTTCTCTCAAAGATCATTAAATCTTATATACAATGTCCATACATTACTTTGGCCTTAAACATTAAAAAAATTACATCACACGTAAACGATTATAATGTTTAAATTAAATGATGATATGCCCTTAGTTTAAGCATGAATGAAAACTACAAAATGTGTCTACCATACAGAAACCTGCACATACCTGATGTTTTGCATGTTTTATTGTTAATATTTTTATATATGTATTAAATTCATATCTTGAAAGTCGACTATGAATATGTGCTTGCGCTACATTCAACAAGACAAATTTACGATTTAATAACTGATTTAATGATTGTACGAAAATGCCCAGAAAACTGCTATTAATTAATTCTTAGATATATGTATAGTGTTCCTTAAATGCATGTATAGACAACCTTATTTTCGAAGCAGTGACAAAAATATTACAAATTGTCAGTCTGTTTCCTAAAGTGTTTTTTTGAAGTTTAATTTTTTTATAATTTATTATTACACATAATAAATCCTATGTTTTATATTTTGCTATCGCTGTATTTTCTTATATTTTTTAAAAGAATAATTTATTTTAGAAAGAAAAATATTTGAACTAAAGGTACATGTACATATTAAGATACATTATATAGTAATTTCAAGCAGTTTAAGAACACTGATGACCTTCCTTCAGATAACACATACATGGGTGATATCTTAGAACGTTGTATTTGATAAAAAAACGTTCTAAACTTACTTTATAACAATTTATCCAGGATTAGTCAGATACATTTTGCTATCAAACGAGTGTACAAAAACACTTTTTTTTTTAAATTTTAAGACACTGTTGACTTATTGTAAAAAAATGTTGTTCGCCTAATTAAAAAAGGTGCCTACTCAATTGTTAATACCACTCTTTAAGTAGCGGTCAGGTAAGTTGACTCTTATTTCCTGTTTACTGCGTTCATTTCAAAGTTGGATGATATAGATTGAAATCCAAACATTATGTATAACACATCTATAATGAATAGAAGGCTTGGCGTAAAAAGTGTCAGAGCAGCCACAGTAGCCATGTTTTTTCACCAGTGAATATATGTTAATCATATTGGCTGCATGTTCATCTCTCCTATAATACCATATTTGAGTTCCTTCATAACGATGCAAAGTCACAGATTAACAAAACCAAGAAACGGCTGCAAGGAAGACCGTCCGAGTAAAATGATTCTCATGGCAATATTAATGTTAATATGTTTTTTTTTTCTGAATACAGCATATATTTTAAGAATGGAATCGATCCAAACTATCGTTCTGGCGATATAAATAATAATTTGAGCAACAATTCTGACCTCATTCAATTTATTATTTATTCAAAGAGGGTAATCGATATGCTTTGTACCATTTAATTTGTAAAGAAATGTTTGCATATTTTTGCTTTTTTTTCGATTTAGCGTGTTATTTTACTTTCGCATACAACATGTTCTTTAATTTAATGCGCTGTAAGCAATTTTACTTTACAATTATCAATATGTTTTTGTTTTATTTAGAAGTTATACATACGTTACCTTTACTATTTTCCAGTATTGCTACACCGAGATAGTTTGCTTGATTTAGGTGAAATCAAGCAATTATTCTCATATCTTTGTATTTGGTCCATACATTTATGCTTAAATAAGTTTTAGCCAAATAAGATATTTTTCGGTTGAAGATTTACTTTTCAAATCACGAACATTTGAATGGATACTCGTTGAGTATTGTGAAAAAAAAGAATGAATCGAATAAAATACGCATATCCTATTTGTTTGAGTGCGAAACTCTGTATGTTCAGCTTTGTACATGGTTGGTTTGCAAATAAGGTTTGAAATTATTAGAAATATGGGTAATACCTCCCTATATGACGAAACATTATATAATAAAATATGGAGATGCGCATGTCAGTTAATATCTTATAAAATTGCAACCCTCCAGTCGCATTACTTTTTGATTTACGCGCGACACAGAATTATACTGACAGAAGGACGGATGGACGGTGGGAAAGGCGGACCAAATCATGGACGGACGGATGGACGGACACATGTTAATCCTTTTTATTACCTTCGGAAAGTTTGCCGCAAAACAAGTGAACATCAACGATTTGAAGTAAATAAGATGATTTTGTCATCAAAGCATCTTTCTCATTTGAACGTTTTCAAGTATGGTTCGCTACTAAGCGTTGTGACTCGTTTGGTTTCAAATAATAAACATTAAAAACAGTTCTGTATTCATTATTTAAATTCTTACACTGGAGTGCTCCTGAATGTATCTTTAACAATGAAACCGCATACGCACAAACGGTTGTGTCTGTCAATTGATTGTGCACAGATGCAGAGATAAACTTATCCCGGTATCATGCTATGTTCGATTTGCCTCGGTATATTATACTCTACACATGCTTTACAATGTAACGCTGTGTCATGTTACACTTTTGTTTAACATCAACGAGCGTAAAGATATTCACTATTAAAGTAAAGCGCAGAACATTCATCAACATAACCAAAAATATATATCTTCCTCTTACAAATGGTTTGGTTGTAAAGGCATTGTAAGATCAACAGGACAAGCTGCACATGTGATTGTTGATGCAATGCCAACTACTGCAAAAACATTTTTAAGACAACCAACCAACCAACCAATCAACAAACCAACCAACCAACTAACAAACCAACCAACCAGCCAACCAACCAATCAACCAACCAACCAAACAATCAACAAACCAACCAAACAATCAACAAACCAACCAACCAACCAACTAACCAACCAACCAACCAGCCAGCCAGCCACCCAATCGATAAACTAAACAATCAGCTAATAAAACCAACCAACCGACCAACCAACCAACCAACCAGCCAGCCAGACAGCCAGCCAGCCAGCCAGCCAGCCAGCAAGCCAACCAATCAACCCACCAATCAATAAACTAACCAATCAGCTAATAAAACCAACCAACCGACCGACCGAACAACCAACCAACCAACCAGCCAGCCAGTCAGCCAGCCAGCCAGCCAGCCAGCCAGCCAACAAACCAACCAATCAATAAACTTACCAAACAGCTACTAAAACTAACTAACCAACCAACCAACTAATTAAACAACCAACAAACTAACCAACCAACCAATTACCGAAAAACAACAATTCTTCATTATGTCCCCTACCACTTTGTGATTGAGACATAACTTTTAGTGTCTGTCCATTTCTTGCACCGTAAATATGCTTTTAAGTTGCATACAGTTCTGATTTGAATTTAACAATCGTAAGCAGGTGCGTTTAATAACCAGTTTCGCTGTCGATTTAGTTGATACAATCTTTATCTATCTTAAAAAACACAGCACAGGGGTATCCCTTGGGTAATTTAACACTGCATATTTATGCATATTATATTTTGTTTCGTGTCATTGTCAAACACAATAGGATTTTTGAAAAACAGGTTTATAGAAATCCAGCAGAACAAGTTATTACGATTCCTTCCTTATATAGGACACGTTTAATGTGATTTAACTTAAAGGCAGGCAGGGTAAGCAATATAGTCTTTGCATGAAAGGTTATGCGTGATATTATAGAACAAGTACAGTGGTATTACTATTTCTTCTCTTGTATCTGATACAGCTGCATTAAGATGCAGACAATTATTTTCCATTCGAGACATTTTAATGCATAAATTGTTATAAAATCAATATACATGGTTAGCATTTCGTAATGAAATAAGATTGACCTTTTTTCGCGAAATAATTGCAGATATTTTTAAACCCAGCTCATATCGCATTCCTTTGTATTAGTAACCGAACCGCCACGTCAGGTATTTGTATTAAACAATTGTGATTGGTGGAATGATCAGAACGCTATTGTATTCCCACCACTTTTATAAACGCTATCGACGGATTAGGTTCCGCAAACAAATATTCAGACTGTTACCAATACGGTGACTGTGCAATATTCGTATACATACCATAACGGGCTTTCGTAACAAGAGTAAACATTAGGAGTAATGAAACGACATATAGATTATCATGAGATCATATTACCCTCCGCTAGTATTATATTTCAAGTTGATGGCAAAACTTTTTTTAATTCTACGTTAAAAAAAACACCAGTTGCGTATAGTCGATATAATATGATGTTTAGCCGATAGTCCATGCTGTGTGACCACCTTTTAAAAATCATCCACATTATGCATGTACGTTGTAACTCTTCAACTGTTTGATTTTATTGAAACATTAATCTTGTCTTTTAAGAATACGTCGTTTTTCCTCATACGTTTTTCCAGTTGGACATACTAAATCAACATTAAAAGCTAGTAATTTAGGTAACAGTATACTAATAAAATGAGTATGTTTTAACAGATATAAGCTCAATGTTTGGTTATTTTGTGATACAAATTGATGCAGTGATCTCTGGATCGCTGTCAGAATATGAAAAAAAAAACAATACTGTATGCACTCAAGGAATAAGTTTCTGCTGTCGTTTATGGTGTTTTGCTCTGTGTAAAAATGCAAAATCCGTACGATTTAAACACCACTGAAACAACATTTTCATCGAAACCAAGAACAGTTGAATGGCTGCAAAAGCAATAACACAATTATACATCACACTTTAGTCATTCAATTCACACATTTTCTTCATGACTTTAGTACACGATACATATGTGTTTTAAATGTTGTTTGTGTTTCTGGGATCCAGTAAAATAAAAGTAAAACTGAATGAAATATTTAAAAAGAATATGGAAACCTAAGTCGCGTTTCTTCATATGAAATAATAGCATATGGTTCTCAATAATTTATTGATTTACCTCTATCCTCGACACAGAAAGTTTTCTTTTATATGAATTAAGACAGAAAAATGTTCTTAAATTTATGTAATAACGTGGTCTGCTTCCATACCGTTCTTTATATAATTCATATATCGTTAATTAAGAGAAAGAAAACCCTACCGAGGGCCCCATGACATAATATTGACCCGCGAGGCAGACTAACATTGAATATGGACCAACGCCGAAGGCTTAGCACGCGCGGTGCATATTTAGCACGTATGGTCCATATACAAATTGTGAACGTCCTTATACTTTTGTTTGCATTGATCGTTTTTAAGGGATTTCGATCGTTCATATAGATGGACAAGTGTATGTGAGGAAACATATTAAGTAAACTAGTATATCACTCTTTAATTTCGAAAACGGCGCATCCTTAATGTGTTTTTTTCCCCAGAAAATATCACTGATATCTCCCACAGTTTCGGTTTCGATTGTAATGAATACGCTTCAAACGAATACTTGATTTCTAATTAAAGGAACGAATAATATAAATCTGACTTGTATGAGTTGACTTGATCACCGCCGAGACAGCTTGTGCGTTATTTCGACTCGAGGATTACATTATGACCGACGGGCAACAGCTTTGCAAAGCTTTGCAAAGAAGAATAGAATACGCAGTTCCCTGGCTAATGGACACGTTTTGTAAACAAACATACCGATTACCTTCGTGCATTTCAGAACTTTGGTTAAACTCTAGGTTTTACATGTGAACATGTTGTAATTTAAATGACAATGAAACCGCACTGACTAAATTTTGCACAAATTATTCATTAAAATAAATTAATTTCTTGTCACTGCGTGCATCCTTGGCAAATAATAATGTTAATTGTATTTGAATAATCGACAATCACTCGCAAATTTACCAAAACAAATTACACGTCAGCTACGCTTCGATAAAATTGCGACAGTGAAAGGGTAAATTATTGAAGTTAACATATGTATTTAAAAAGTGTTCTTGTAAACATTCATGCGAGTTTATCTAGTTTTAAACAGTGGCTCATGTTTGTTGAGGTTAGTTTAATGTTATAGTTTATAAAAAGTTTACATGCTGGTGATATGTGTACAAGGTTTCATCCCTATAATACCTAGACGTTTTCAGTTACGTGGGACACAAAACGCAGGACGTACGAACTACACAGACTGACCTACGAACAAGTTCAAATGACTCCGCCCTTATAAAGTGGGGACATAAAACTATTTTTTTTTTATAACTTTCATTGCTTGCATTTCCAGGACAGGAAACCACAAGTGCAAGAGACAGTAAATGATCCAGAGTGAAAAATAAAGAAATACTTAAGGATTATGAATCATTGCAACAGAAACAAATTCAGAATCGCATAGAACAAGTCGTGACTAATACAATACAATTAAAAAAGAAAATGCATGCGTTTGAACACATTTCTCAATATTAGCATTAAAGCATGAATTTGTCTTCACGGTAAATTACGTATATTCCATTATTAAATTAAGCGTTTGGAATATATGTGGTACTGACGGCTTTAGCCGAATTAATCGAATAACAACGAATTATAACTTAAATTTCGGAACAAAAGCCACATGCAAACGGTTATAATCGCGTGACGTAATTATCAACTATGCAAACTATTTTTAAGTGGTTAATTTATTAGAAATAGCTCTCTGTCAGCAAAATGGGAATATGAAGCTCCAGGTCCCTTAGTATGTTATACTTGGACTTATAAAAGTCGTGTTGGTATCCGCTATCAAGCAATTCAGTTGTCTTGTGAATAGGTGTTCTAATGTTGTTTATTTATACACTCGTAAATTGAGTTGCAGTTACAATATATGTTATTCCATTATCTTTTTGTACTGACGCCTTGTGTCATGTTTTGAGATCAAATCGACTTACGTTCTATTTTGAGAACACTTTTTTTATTCATAAATATTCGTACAATCCCACGACATTTTAATAACAAAAATAGCATACTTTATGATGAGTTACACTGACAAATAAATGCAATATGACCACATTACGTAACATTACTGTTGCATACTTCTAAGACTTATGGTGCATTGGTGCAATTAAAGATTGTCCTTAACAGCTCGTGTTTGACATTTCATTCAAAAGGAAAACAATTTGAAAATTATCGCTTATGGTCCAGGTTTACGGAGAAGAAATTTACATAACATATACAATCTGCCTACTCATTCACAATCAGCCGCGTCCATTTGCCTTAGATTTTAACTTGTTATTTGTTTTGAATCAAGGTACACCTTTTAACAGAGGCATTGCATCATTTTAATTTTAATGGTCTATACAAATAAATTGCGTGCATAAGCCGAAACAAAGCAAAGAAAAATTAATCTGCCAAAAGTTACTCTGTTTATCAGCAGTTAGTAGACCAGTGTTCTAAAAAATAACTTACATGTTAATACCGAGCCTGACGTTAATACTGTACCAGCAATATAACATTGACACGAATTGTATGTATAGTAATTAATACAATGTCATTATACCAGTTTACTCGCATTCCTAGTAAATTCAAAAAAACAACAGAAGTGTACATGATTAATTGTGCATTAAAATAAAAACATTTTAGTCGAACCGAAAACTTGCAATTCATAGACCCTTTCGATTCAGTGGTTGCAGTTAAGCGCGAAACTAGGTTTACTTTAGGATATAAATGAGGATCATTTGTTAAGACAACTTAAAGACTTTACATTAAAAAATGTCAGTATAGGTACATTTAATGATCACACGTGTTTCCTTATAATATGAATAGGAACTTCGTTAACTTAATCATTGTAAAGGGTAATATTTTGGCATACTATGCAATGAGCACATATATAACCGGTCGTGTTAAAGAACCAGATATCTAGTTCTTACATAACGTGTAAACATAACACTCGTCGTGTTAAATGGAAAATGGCAAACATATGAGGTTTGATGTTGATTACTGTTTAATTATACAACACATAAACGCCCGATTTATATGTGTCCAGTGAATTTAATCACACCAAGAACGCATACATGTATACAGTAACGCTGAAGATTATTATTAATTCATAATAAAAAGCTGATATCAAAGTTTTCCAATCAATTTTAAACGGACTTGTTCACAGATAGACGGATTAAACGTATTCCAAAGTTTTATAATAGATTCAAAAAAATAAAAGTACACATACAAAAACATACCAATATTAACATAGAAATATACTAAAAGTACGTGTTCGTTTATGAGAAATAATCGGTTTGATTGATAACACTATAAAGCGTTGCACACACGAAACGATGGAATCATTTGATGTGGTCCTGTTGTTTTCGTTAACATTTGTGTCGACAGTGGCTTGCTTAGATAAGCTAAAATATGGCGAATGCTAATACACAAGACATGAAAACAGGCGTTATCAAGCTTATTTGATATACAAAGACATACATTAATGTAATTAATTGTAAATGATGTCGATAACGGACACGTAAAAATCGTCTTTTGCGAATATGCTCGACAGAGTAAAGATTGTATGTCGTAGTCAATCTTAACTGAACTTACACATAAGGCATATGACCTTATGGTATGCGTGTTCCTTTCGGCAAACTTTCGGCTTAAATTGTAGGTATGAGGGTCTCGTCCATTGTCAAATTGAAAACTCTTATCTGAATGTTGTTTGACAAAAGAAAGACAAATACCGAAAATAATGGCTGTATTTGATAAAGATCAAACGTATTTCAAATGGCCAATGTGTGTTCAAACCATGTTCATGTTCAAGTTGAAGAGCTAAAAGGAGAGGAGCTCAATACAATAACGAATTAATTTGGTTTTGTATTTAAAAATGGGCACCTTGTCACATGTTAAATATAACAGGGTGAACTAACTCTTGTTTACTGAATCATCTGGCTGTACAATCTATATCGAACTATTCCGACACCTTAATATCATATACATTATGTGCAGTTTTGGCTAAGATTGCTAAATAATTAAATTACATATTATTTTTACACTGTTTAAGGAGGCATTTCACCAAGCGAGGGGCTATACCAGGTCTAATAAAGGTCCCAACTTGACAATCATCAGTCTCGAGTTCGTTTGGTCATATGTATTACATACATGTATACTATTGGTTTCATTTGACTACGAAATAAATTATGTGCTGAGTCAAGGCAAACATTACGGGTTATTGTATTACAAACAATGGCATATCTATGGTGCTACTGGTCCGCGGTGAAACACTTATGAGCCACATTCAAAACTGTATCGTCATTTTATGCATATTGCTTAAATAAATAAAAACAAACTCGAGGGTATTTTCTCTGTGAAATTCATAAAAATTGGCTTTTTGGTTTATGATAAGATGTCGTTAAAAAGTGAATTCAATAAAACGCACGACCGAGAAAAGCCGTCTAAATCTTTTACCCGGAGCGCGTTGTGCTCTGGTAAGCTTCAAATTGGTTTGATAGAGAAAATGGGATTACCAGAATATAAATAAACCGATACGAAAATAAATGTTCGTGACCCCGTGCTGATTATTATTATGAAAATGACAGATCACACATTTGCAATACAGACAAAGCAAAACAGTCGTATGTTAGCGACGCTATTTATATTAATCGATCTTAATTATACGAGCACATAGAAAAGAACAATGCGTTTAATGTATTGTTTTGATATACGAAACAAAAAGCGAAATATAAAAAACACATGTTTTACTACATTTAACATTGAAATGCATTTGAACTAAAAGTATTAAACTAATCGATATTTTGGTGATTTATTAAATAAGCACGTATTCGAACTAATTCATGTGAACTTGAAGTTCTTAAGAATTATTTCAGAATGTTCAATCCAGACGATATCAAATGTAGCATGTTGGCAATCACATATAAAAATAACGTATCCCACTTTTTATGTTGCCACACTGAGTAATAAACATATTATGTATGCACGATTCTATGCGGATAAAACCCATTAAATCATGTTTGATGTAAACACATAAATAAATTACCTGGAAATTGACGCATCCATGAACTTCGAGAATATGAAGAATGTTGACTTGTTTTGGAGTTCTATACTACGGACAGTGTACAACACCATGTTAAAACGAATTGGTAACGTCGCGTATAAAATCACACCATGTTTGTGTAATTTTTGTGTATGCATGTAAACAAAACAATGCATAAACAAGTATTTTGAAGGCTCCTTGAACATGAACATATTTCTAATATGCAACGGCGTGGTTAATTGTTTTTAAAAATGCTTTCGTTAATGAATTGTATAGAACGGGACTGACCTAGTCAGTCTGTAATTGAACTATTTTTAATGACACTTACACCGAAATTAGTGGAATAACCATATTAAAAAAAATATACCATGATTGTGCGTTTTCTTTATATATTACTGTAGCAAGTATGGCGGTTGGTAATTATACGAAACAATTTTGCCGAATTTATAATATCAAGCCTTTTTGGCCTCTCTTTGAACAGGTACGTTGTTTTTGGTTGTAATCTATATTTCATGTTCGAAACGGGTAAATATTTAACTTCTAACCCATGAAGCATTTAATGCGTACCGTTTCAACATATTTTTTAAAAATAACAACCTTTTAATTTTTGATAAAAAACTGGCATATTCGAAGATTAAATTAGTACTGCAACACGCGCTACATGCGAATGTACGCTTAGTCTATTCAATAAAACATATTATAGCAATGCAACACTTTCATTCAAGTATTGCATATTTCGTGAAATTAATCATGTAACTGGCGTGTAAGCACTTTATATGTTGGAAATGCAATATAACGCATGCGTGCAATGTCCGATTTTATGTGGGTTTGTTAATTTTGTGAATCATATTGTACACATATTACTGATATTCAGAAATCGGTTTTATTGGTTTAAACTACTGTATCTTTTTACAGAAACGCTGCTTTTAGGGGACCATCAGCCAAGAAAAATGAAGCATATACCTAACACGTTGCTTTTTAAAAATGAAAACTCAATATGTTTTACAATATTCTTGTTTAAATACCATACATTCTTATGATTATGAAATTGAAAATTCGTTTTGACATTACTATTTATGTTAAGAACACGAGGGCTATACGTTTGATACTTATGATTGAATAATCACAGCTGGGTATTTGGAATTTCGCCTTGAAAAGGAAAATTATCTTTCAGTTGGCCTAAATGTGGTTTTTATCGGTATGTTTAAATCATATTATTCACACTAAAGAAATTACTGATTCATTGAGACGAATAATTTAATTAATCTATATTTCATATCTTTGTCACAAATATAACCAGGTATTGGTATTTGTTTATCAACCATGGTTTTCCATTCTGTTAAATATGATATTTTTTTTTATAAAGTTTTCACAATAATCACTGAACACGTTCTTATTCAACAAATGTTTTCTGCGACGTGAGTTTGCACATCCATGCTTTGATTTGCTTTACAAAATGTAAACCTGTGTGATTCTGAAGCATAACTAGTTTTAGCGAAATCACAGTGTTCGCAATCAAAAAGACAAATATGTCAAAGGCAAATTGGACACTTAAAGTGTGTGCATAATTCTTATATAATACAAGTGAAAGTAGATGTTCAAGCGTCTGTGTGTGTACTTTCTTTGCCAATAGTTTTCATCGTTTAAAAACGACATGTAATAAACACCAACTATGGTGATTGCTTAGACATCAATATCAGAATTGTGAAATTGACTTTATGTGATGAAGATCTAAAGTCATGAATTAGATTTATTTTCAAGTAGTTAATATTTCTTCTTAAGATATAAACAAATAAACTAAAAATACTCCTTTATCAAAGGAGCACACACACACACACACACACACATTTATATTCATAGCTGATATTCTATATAACTCGATGATATTTGTATTCGATTTCAGTGACATATCGTAGATAGATATACACATGATGTCATCTAGTTTTCGTTTGATATCTTTTGGACCTTACATTTTAAAAAATGCGAGAGGTTTGCTTAAGCATTAAAGCTTTACTTTCCTCTGATGGCATAAATCAAATGATTCGAATAGTTTTTTTCTAGCTCCTTTTATTTTACAGGTCAAAGTTAGCATTGACGATTACGTTTATTAACATTCGTTTTAATGGGGCTTAAATATTAAATTGTCCAATGCAATATCTTTATGACGTGTCTTCTTTTATTCATATCCAATTAGCGAACGTAAACATCAGGTGATCTGCCAAGTCTACGTGTACTTTTCTATTTAAAGCTGCACACATCAGGTGATCTGTCTAGTCTGCAAGTGCATTTCTATTTTAAGCATCATTGTAGATTTATCGTTCTGAACAAGGTAGCAAAATTTAATCCCATTAGTGCCATTGTAAATACAGCACTAAATAACAAAAAGGTTTCCGTGAAACGACTAGTGCTTAATCAAGCGCTGAAATTCACATAGATAATATCGTATGGTCATATGCAAAATGAAGCAATTAACCAATACATTTCTCTTTATTCAGCATGTTTAGGAGAGCATTGTTTAACCATAACATGACAGCATTCATGCATGTATGTTTTATAATATCTAACTTACGGTTAAGATAAAAACATGTGTGCTACCTCTTAATTATCGTGTTAATAATTCCCAGCCTAGCGGTAAAGCAACACACCGAGAGATGAATTGCAGTGATATGACACATACACATCATTAATTGGTTTTGGTGGCCATCTTGGCGGCCATTTTAGACGCCATGTTGGATTTGTGTGTTATATAATAAATTTAAACAATGTCTGATGATCTTAATGTGTTCTTTGTCCCTTTAAACCTATGTATAGCCACGAAAAAAATGAGTGGATATTTACATAGTTATGATCATTAATAGGTTTTGGCGGCCACTTTTCAATGTAATAATCACATCGCCGTCATTTTGAAAGACATACGTTTCGTTTCCATGGGACCAAAATTGTTGTACTGTTTGCATAAACATAAAGTACAGTCAATGTCCTTTAGTTTGATACAAAATTAACTTGAATACCTTGCATATATTTTGCCAAAAAGTGAAAATATGTGGTAAGATCGATAATTTTTCTGTATTTTTTACCTTTGACCTTTGATATGACCTTGAGATTGACCTTCGAAGATGACCTAAATGCATCACATTTTGAGAACTTGTAATATAAACAATTTCTACCAGTAGATTAGTTTGTATCATTTTTATATCAAGAAGTATCCCTATGTTTTGATTAATATTCAGTACAAACAGAAATGGCGGCCATCTTGGCGGCCATCTTGGATATCTAAGCTCGCCAGCATTTATGCCAATTTATGCCGGTGGCTTAGTAAACTTCAGGCTATCACGGTCATTTTGGTATATGACTCAGCTTGTTGCAATATGGTGTCCACGTTACCCCTTGAAATAATGGCCTTCTGAGCTGAAAGTCACCCTACCATGTACCATATTTCTCTAATACAGCCGCTGTGCAATGTAGAGCCGTAGTGTTATCGTAATGGCGACAACGGTTGACAGATTCAATGACGCATCGAGACCAAAGTCAAATCATCAGATATTTAACCGCATGTTTAGCTTTTGTCCGCGTGTGTCGTATAATTGTTATCGATAATAAATCTTGTCAACAATGCAACACAATGGTGCCTTTGATTGACGGATAATCAAACTATCATAGTTTACGCGTCAAAGCATATTTTCGGTTATAGTTTCAACATCATGACAATACACACCACTTGACAGGGGTAAATTCTTCTTTAAAAAAATGTTTTCCGTTCAAATGTTTTACATACGAAATCGTTATGAAAACATAAATATGATACGATTTGTTTGTTCGATACATGTCTCCAGTGAGATTTGAACTTACGCCAAAAAAATAATAAATGCAAATTATATTGCACTTAAGTCACTGTAATTAAGTCTCGTAAACGATAGTGCTCATGCATTTATTGGTTCTTCATAACGATGTAGGTAAGCACTTCTGATTTTCACAAACCCGCTAAAAATGTCCACTTGGACATTTTTCTAAATTATTAAACAAATTAATATTGTTATTGAGATTTTATAAAATAAGACATACGTGTAAAGCGACAATTTAATACACACTTTTATAAGAAAATTTTGTTTATGAAAATATTAAACCGTAGAAAACATCGATTAACACCTTTATACATTTGTTTATCGCATGATATGTCCCGTTGCAAACAGATATCAAGTTTCAAACTTGTGCATTGCTGCCAGTTTTTACTTGGGAGACATCTTCACCTAGTCCACATGACATTGTGTTTTTGTTATTCCCGCAGTCCTAGTTTGAAATTAACAATATGGAATCACTCATTATTAATTTAGCCAAAGGGTAATCTTAACTGAGGTGCATATAGATCGATTGCCTACTTGGCCGTGAAAACAGATATTAGGTTCCCAACGTATGTGTATAAGTCGAAACCGAAACTTAATTGAAAGCTGATCGATTGCCAAATACCGAGCTTTCACAAAATATGTAACTTCGAATGAGTTATTCTTTTAAAAAATGCTATGTCAGTAAGTTGTTCATGGTGATAATCTTTTTTTTCGAGGTAAATCAAATATAAGTACATGTATTTTAATGAATAAAATAAAACATGTATGTGTCTGCTATATACGTCATTATGTTGTGTACCACATTCCAAAGGCTTGTGTGAATAAGTCTATTGAAATGCGGTGATAAATACGAAACAATGCGGTATGAGCTGTATATAAAAATATCTGCAGTTGAATTAACAGAAACAGGTCGAGGTAATTGTGGGATGAAATACAAACAATGTACATTTTATTTCCAAAAGTATATGCATTGCAATTTTGCGGATGGAACTGGAATGTATGCGTTGACATGCATTTGCATCGGATGCATTTCTTTATTGATAGGAGCAATTACGACCACTATTCTTGCAATATCGATTTAAAAATTTGCAAAAGTTTACGTGCCAAGGCTAAATTGCTGGCCCTGAGTGGTTTTATTTTAAGCTTTATACAAACTTGTGCTATTTTAGGAACACAGCTTATTCATCGGTTATAGGTTTATGTCTGTAAACATGTTTTGCAAATATCGTATTTTGCGACGGGTTGATATGAAACAAATTATACTTGGTAGTGTTTAATTTCGGAGAGCATACTACTTTGAGTTCTATTAATTTAAATATGCATCCATCAATCCATCAATTTGATCAATTTAAATTGCTTAATAGTTTTATTTGACAAACGAAACTGTTTATGGCATGATTCTACACACACGTGTTCTGTTAAATTAAGAACTTTAATTCAATTTCAGAAATATATTGACAAGGCCAATTGTTCAGAAACTAGACAGACTCTAACTTAATTCATAATGTCGCACATAACGATGAGGACACATATTGAAGAGCTGCTGTGTTTCGGTTGGTTGGTTGATTGCTCTGTCCATATTTCAATATTTCTTGTCCTACCCAAAAGCCGGAATAAATAACTATTTGTGAAAAGCGGTAATAGAGTTTAATATGGCAAACATGTTCACCTTTTTAAGAGAGTGTGTCCCAGTTAAGTTTCAGATCCATAGGATCTAGGTTAGGATTACATTTTAAATTCGAATTGTGATATGTTCTTGTAATCAGAACGATACTCTTTAATTTATACGAGTAATCCATGTAGCGACATGAGTTATCATGGAATGTGCATTTCAGAAGACATACTAAATATAAAGTTATCCTATTGGCTGAAAACGTTGCGAGTTGAATTAAACCTCGATTTTCAGCGTCTGTAAATTGAATGTTTGAATGACAATAAATTATGGGAAAAAATACAGACTATTGATTGTACGATGTTTATCGTGTAAATATTGCAACTGTATGTATATTGATAAGTTACCTATTGAATCCTGAATTAAATTGTTGCTAGGTAAAGTTTAATCTATTATACTAAACAAACACCATTCCTTTTGTGTGTGCTAAATCTGAAATTATAATGTTAATCACTCCTTTCGGGTCATACGCATACAAACAATATATAACAAAGCAATGCGAACGTTCAATAATATTTTGGTTTAAATTAGCAAATATGTTAAGACTCTTTGTGAGACTGACAACGTTAGAAGTATGTATCGTATATCAGTATTACAACAATGAACCAATATTACATTATGCATTCGCTCGGATGCGTAATATATTGCACATGGCAATGATCAGATTTGACATTGTCATGCTTATATGTGTCTATGTTTGTTGAAGACAATAATACGAATATGCATCGTCATGTGTAGTACATACATGTACACGTTTTGGTTCAATTGACCAAGAAGTGAATTATACGTCGTTTTTAGGGCAAAACTCAAGGGCTGCTTGTATTAAAAACAATCGCATCTATAAGGTGCTACTGATCCGGTGTGGAAAATCGTTAGGCACATTACAGACTTTATCGTCATTCTATGCAAGGTCATTAAAGAAGAACGACTACATAGTTTATGCTGTGTTTAGTATTTACTCAGCAGCTAAAACTGACATTATCTTAACGAATCCGATATTATTTTTTTTACATATAACTAAAATATAAAACACAAACTCGAGATTTGTTTTCTGTGAAATTCATCAAATTTGGCCTTATAGTTTGTGGGGAGATGTCGTAAAAAACTTCAATTCAATAAAACGCACGACCGAAAAAAGCCGTCTAATTGTTTTATCTTTTGAGCTTTATATTGGTTTGATAGAGAACATGGGAATACAATAATATATATAAACTGATTCGATTTTTTTTCGTGACTCCGTGCTGATGATTATTAGGGAAATTACAGATCACACATTTGGAATACCAATTGGTAACAGTTTTGAAATATTTTTTTCAAGTAAATAGTTAAATAACATAGATTAAGCAACAAACTCGTATGTGAGCGACGCTATTTATATTAATCGATCTTAATTATACGAGCACATATAATAGAACAATTCGTTTAATGTTTTGTTTTGATATACGAAACAAAAAGCGAAGTATAAACAACTCCATATATTTTACTACATTTTACAGGGATATGCATTTAAACAAGTTCACACACATTTCTTTTAATGCAAATGTAACGCTAACATTCAGCACATTTCTCCAGATAGAAGATTTTCTTATTTAAATCCAAAAGTATTTTACTTATCGTTATTTTGGTAATTTATTAAATAAGCACGTATTTAAACTAACTCACATGCACTTCAAGTTCTTAAAAATTATTTCGGAATGTTCTTGAATCCAGATAATATCAACTGTAGCATGTTTTGCAATCTCACATAATAATAATAACATGTAACATGTCTTTTGTTGCAACACTGAGTAATGAAACATATGTATGCAAGGTTCCATGCGCATAAAACACAATATATAATGTTTGATGTAAACACATAAAAAAATTACCCATGAAGTTCAAGATGTAAGTTAAGGCACACCACTCCGACATACTGCCAACAAAGCGACACAATCAAAATAGCGTTATTGATACTCGCGATGATTTTTCAAATTAATTTTGTTTCAAGTTCAATTGTTATGTCTAACATACTAGTTCTCATAAATAATTGATGCTCCGTTCAACGGTACAACTTGCTTATGCCCAAACCTATCGCACCACCACATAGTCCGCCGATTAATCCATAATATTTAGATTCACGAACTCCGACTCTATATCCAATGAATGTACCTGTCCCTAGAAATATTTTTTCGACGATTTTCCTTTTGACCTCAGTAACATATACTTCATGGGTCAAAGTACCGGCGTTTCTTGTTCTGTTCAATTGGTAGATATCATGCGCAAAGCAAATTCCTTGTATTCCAATAGCTCCAAATAATACCGCATAAGTTATCGGCTCAAGATATGTATCATCGAAAGGTAGATCCCCTGTGTTCGTTTTCAACATTCCTCCTGGGTTTTGTATGGAAACTACCTCCGCCATGTCTGGTTTCATTACTGAGCTTAAGTTAACTGAGTTTATAACAAAGTGTCTGTTCTATAAGATGAATATACTCATCGATGTTACAACTTCACGACTAACAGCCTAACGTGATGGCTTCCGACTACAGTTTATTTAAAGTAGGTAACGAATATTAATATACTGTAAGCTCCGAGAGACTCTGAAACAACTCTACCTTTTCACCCGCTTTATAAATACTTCGCGATCTGTATTTGTACGGTCTTGCATATATAGGTGAGGAAGGCTACCGGTAGCCTAGCCACGATCACGTGTATATGACGTAGGTGTTGCGTGCGTCTAGCTTGCGACAGCATTAGAGCGTGTTAAACTTCCTTCTCTTATTTGATAGTAGATAAACGTAGAAATAACACATTAAAGCCACTATGCGATATTGAGTTGATATTAAAAATGTGTGCAAAACGTACAAATTAACCAATACATTACTACTTATTTTCCATGTTTATGAGGACATTTTTCAGCCATACCATGATTGCATTCTTGCATGTTTGTTTCATAATATCAAAATAACGGTTAAGTTACAAACATGGGTGCTTAATTATCGAATTTATCATTGGCAATCTAACGTTACAGTCACACTACGAGAGATGACTTGCATATTCGCACAAGTGACGAGTCACATACCACACACTAACTCTAACACGCCCCCGGTACAACGTAAAGCCGTAGTGTTATCGTAATGTCGGCAACGATTGACAGATTCTATTGAACACGTCCAAAGCTGATTTATGGTCATTTTTTACCTTTGAACTCAAAGTGTGACCTTGACGATATCGACGTTATTCTTTCGCGCGACACACCGTCCAACGATTGTGAATGAAAGTGCCAAATGATTTTAAAATCTCACAATGAACGACATAGTTATGGCCCGGACAAGCTGATTTATGACCATTTTTGACCTTTGAACTCAAAGTGCGACCTTGAACTTGGAGATATCGATGTAATTCTTTCGCGCGACACACCGTCCAATGATGGTAAACAAATGCGCCAAATGTTTTTAAAATCTAACAATGAACGACATAGTTATGGCCCGGACAAGATCATTTATGGCCATTTTGACACATTCCTTGCCATTCAGAAGTTGAAAAGTAGTCGCTATATCCCGCACGAAGTGATTCATTCGTTCTTGATCGATAAATGACAAGGGCGTGATCAATTAGTGTTATGTTTCCTAAAAACACGGCAAACTGTTTTCTTAATTTAATGGAGGTTATTTAATAACTAGATATAATGTAAGTATTTCTAAACATTCTTTAAAGGCTTACAGTCGTTTAACTTACACGATATGTATGTCTGTCAGTAAGTTAGTCCGTCCTCGGACGAGATTAACGCTAAATACCATTTGAAATACTCATTACCGATGCATTTGGTGAGTTGTTTACATAAACATTAGATCACTATTAACTTTGAGTTCAGTACGTCTAATGTCAAGGCCACATAATTCGCCAATCTAATTTGCAGAAACTATATTTATATACAATAGGTTGATCTGTCTTCTAAAAATAGCCTATTTATTGCGTTCAGTGAGCCTAACATAACAAACAGACCTGTGCCAGCAAGGTTAACCTTGACTAGTCATGGTATGCATGATGTCCAAAAATAAGACCTGTTTTCGTTAAATAATTAGAGATATTTAAAAACCCAGCTCATATCGCATTCATTTGTACTAGCTACCGAGCCACAGCGGCGTGTACATGCGTTTAACAATTGTGATCGGCGGAACATGCTATGGATCAGAACGAAATCGATGCACTCCAATAAAATAAACGCTATTCACGCATTCTATTCCGAAATCAATACTTAAGACTGTGAGCAATGTAAGTACAGTGACAGTTATGCATACACACCATGTCGTATTTAACGAACGAGATCTTAAAGTCAAGAATAATTACACTAAAAAAAAAGATTTTCAGGAGAGAAATTATTGTAACCCTCCAATCGTATTTTACTTATTTAAAATAGTCGATTAACTATACATTACCCTTGCAATGTGCTACACTAGTTGTGTATACTTGACATAAAATGATATAAAATGATACTTAGGCAAACGTCCATTTATTGTAGGGCGTGATTCAAATTAAACGGACACTATATTTTCTTAGTGGCCAGGTATCGTCGACTTAATGCAATAGCGATTACACAATTAATATCGCATTTGTTTCAGTGAAATTGCATGATCTATGACATTACACAAGACAACGTCGTTTAAACACAAAGAAATAGAGATGGACACTGAATAATAAAAAAGTAATGTTTTAATCTAAAACAAATGCAGTAATGCGTACATTTTACGACACCATTCACATAATGATATGGTTTGAAAATATTCTTGTTGATGTTCATTTTATAAATATATTTAACAAACGCCAATTCAGTATTGTCTTTAAGTCTTGAAGTACAAATATTGGATCGCAACAAATAATACAAAATAAAGTGTGAAGTAAATGTGGCATAATGACTGATGTATGTTGGATATAACTTTCAATATTTAAGAAATGAAAATGTATTGAGTATTTTAATATGTCTTATTTCTCTAAAGTTAATCTAGTACCCACACAAACTGAGTTTTTTTGTCAAATCGTGTAGTTACCTTAGTAAAAGGACTTGATTAAATGTACCATAGTTAGAGTTTCATTGAAGTATGATTAAGTGTTTGTCTGTATTGACTTGTTATTTCAATTGCAAAATGAATTGAAGTTTCAATTACCAAAATGATTATAATAAACTTCAACCGGTTTTAAACCGGTATTCATTTTAAATTTAAATCCTACGATACAGAACTTTTTTTTGCAATGAGCTTATTTATAGTCAGGAGCTTAATCATGGTAATATACACACACTCATGAAAAATAAAGAACTAGACTAAATAAATGGTTTATTCTATATATTAAATATGCAGAAGAAACAATACAATATTGAATCGAAATCAATTAAACTTTTTATCAACTAAGAACAAAATCAAACAACACTTTAATGTTGAAATATAAAATAAATTCAGTGTTGTTGGTTCATACCGAGGTACAGCAAAATATGCGATATAGCTAGTTCACACAACTAAATAAGATAAGAAGTTGCCAATTAATATTCAGTTTTAGGTATGACAATAAATATTAAATGATGTTAATATTCCATTATTCATAAAAATAATTATTTACATATTGTAGAGTAACCAGTTCTCGATCGAAACATATCCTCGAGCTATTACGTATTTCCCATGTTCGCTTGAAGCTATGACGAAGCAGTGTTCCACCATGATTTTGTTTCTTGCAAAAGAATGGTAGATGCGTTGATGTCAGGTAAATCGACAGGAGCGGACTGTTTGATGTCAAAGACTCGTTGGTCAAATACCGAGATTGTTTAGCATTATTTTAAACACTACTTTGTCAAACATGCCCAAGACAGATCTCACAGTGACATTCTATTAGATGTATCTGGTTACATCAGTCATATCAGTTTGGAACTAATAAAATGGGAAAAATCAACATTATAATAGTTTTTGTTTTGCCACCACACACATCCATTTACGCTGAAATAAAATCAGGGATGTACGAGATTTGCACGAGACGCACACAGAGTGGTAACCAAATATGATGTATGTTCTCTTGCTTGCAGAGCCGATTCAGCAGCTATGACAAAATCTAATTTGAAGTAAAAAATGCAGGAATGTTGCCTCTCTTCTTGATGGACAATAAATTATCGACTCTTTACAATTCGACAAATAAGTAGACACTGACTCTCGTTAAAATGACCATATTTCATGCAATACTAATTTTAATGAAGAGTTTTTTAATGAGAGAAAGGCAGTTTAATGTGAAAAGGTAAAAAAAGGAGAACAGTTAATACTGATGTTGGTGGAAAAGCATTTGAAGGTAAAACACTTACACACCTTAATTAATATGTCAATGAAAGCAACACAAAATGGGTTCACACTTTACAAAAAGAGTATAACATAAAAAGCCCAGTTTATCCAAATTCCAGAGCATCCAATTGCGAAGCAAAATGTCATGGGAGACAATTAAAACTTATCATAAACGGACATAATATTGATGATAAAGACAAATTTCTGGTTGTATTAGTTTTAATGTACCAAGATATTCATTAGACGGTACCTTGCTTAAAACATCTTGGCTAAGTGCGATGCCTGCGATAAATTGATGCACATACAATATTTTCCGACTGTATGTGTTGTAAGAAAATATACTATATTTAAATCTAATTGCTGTTCATAGGTAGTTCTAGTTTGATGTTGAAAACATTTAAAAACCTTGAAAATAGACAACAAAGAAATAGAAACAATTACACAAAATATATTTTCAATTTTTCATTTACTTGTATAGTGAATTGTTTGTTTCCGGAAAATAAACAAGATTTTGACAATAAATTTGTATTTGTGTACGTATATTTAAACTTACTCGAGAATAGGACAGCCGACTTGAAATTCGTGCAGATTACTTATTAATTGTTTACTATAGCATTAAATGTGCAAACAAATCAATAAAGTATTGATTTTCCTTCACACAAATAATAATTTATTTGCTTTGTGCGATATTACATGTATTATAAATAATGCGTCTTATGTCTAGAACTGGTACTCCATGAAATAAGTACATGTGAATCTCTATCTACCATCGTCTATTAGAGATAGAAAATTGTTCTGAAATCTACACACATGTATACATGCATATATTAATGTAACAACATAAGACCCCAAATATTATTCAAAAGGATAAACCTGACCCTCGTCAATGTCCGCCCATCATTCAAAAACAAACAGTAAATGAAACATGTTTTCTTCAAGATTATTATTTAAATCATTATTTGGAAAAACTAACAGATAAATATGTGCACGGAAACGATGGAATATTGATCAAGGTCCAGAAGTTGAACTTATCGCAAATATTTTTATATAAATATTATTTTGTCATAATGCGCACTTGTCTATACAGTAATAATAGAAGCAAACATGATACATGTAAACAGATTATGTGAAGATAAAAATATTTAACTGACATATGATATCCTAAATAACAACGTAAGCGTTTGAGTAAATAGTAATTGCTCTTATTTGCATCACATTTCTATCACAGTTTATATTTTGTATTATATATGCATACACATTTATTGTTTCCCAAATGTCTCTAACACTATTATATCATAAATTGCAACAGAACACTATAATCAAAATCATAAAACCAAACAAACACTCCCTTTGCATATAGCTTAGAAATATTTGCCAGACATTTTCCTTCCAATTGCTTAATCACTTGAAAATGGTGGTAAGCGCTTTCAGCGCAAGACCTGCTGCATCTTGCACGAAACGAAGATGGATTGGCAGCACAAAATCCACTACATCAAGCACGAAAAACAATGGACGAAATATGATTGACAGCGCAGGATCCACTGCATCATGCAGGAAATCCAACGGACGAAATATGATTGACAGCACAAGACATGCTGCATCTTGCAAGAAACAAAATGGTATTGACAGCGCAAGAACCACTGCATCATGCACGAAAAACAATGGACGAAATATGATTGACAGCGCAAGACCTGCTGCATCTTGCACGAAACGAAGTGGTATTGACAGCGCAAGATCGACTGCATCATGCACAAAAAACAATGGACGAAATATGATTGACAGCGCAAGACCTGCTGCATCTTGCACGAAACGAAGTTGGATTGACAGCGCAAAATCCACTACATCAAGCACGAAAAACAATGGACGAAATATGATTGACAGCGCAGGATCAACTGCATTATGCAGGAAATCCAACGGACGAAATATGATTGACAGCACAAGACATGCTGCATCTTGCACGAAACGAAATGCACCACATGTGATCAACCACATTCTCTCACCTAGCTTATAACGTGAGGCTATTGCACGGATACACGCAATTAACATTTTCCCGGAAACTTAAATATAGGATAAAATGTCAAAACCCCAACAAGTTGCCCGGCTGGCGTGAATTTTATGGCTAATAGGTTAGCTGCAACACAACCAAAAAGTAATAAACCACGTTTAGTAGAGACTTCACCTAGAAAAACTGGGTTTGCAAAATAAAAACAAAGCGGTATTGACAAACAAACAACAGGAGTAATGTGATTTGTGCCAAGCTAAAACCCTAGATTTCCCCCCGACGACGCCAATTATTGCCGCGAATAAATGTTCTATAATTGCTCGGTGAACGCAATAATAAACTGTTTTACGCGAAATTATTTGCTTCATATCCTCATACAAACTGTTTATTTTTATCAATGTTTCAAAGAATTCCACGATGCAAGTCACCAAAAACAATAGTTTTGTGAAATCATTCAGTTCTTTTTTTATGGTTTTCAAATCATGTCTGTGTTCTGTCCAAAAGCGTTGGATGTCTCCGCTGTCTATTTCCATTTTGTGTCCGAAAATGTGAGGTATCTTTAAAATGCCAACAATACAACAGTCTCTACCTACTTCGTTTCCTTGCGATGAGGTTGTGTTGCCGAAACAACCAAATGATACAACGTGCTCACAATTGTTTAACACCAAATTATACGACGTTTTTCCAATAAGAGAATAAGCTCTTGAAACCACCACGCTTGCATCAAATGCAGTGTTACCAGCATATTCAATCTTTAATCAGATCCCGTTCATTTCTTCCACTTTGACATTTCGTCTTTTTCTGATAACTCCGATTAATCCATATTCTTTTGTACATTCTATGTAATCGAGCGTTCTTTCTGTTACATCAACCCGTTCGACAATCGCGTAGTGGTAAAAACCATAAGGCCGTAGCCATGCTATGGGATCACCAGGCTTCAAATGTAACAAGTCGTTGATTGTAATCTCCCGTCGAGGATGTGGTACACAGAATACCCACGTTTTTATACTTTCCATTATGGTAAGATAACTCAACTATAAGTCAAACTACTTTTTAGCTGCGAAAACATCACTGCTTTAATGTGCGAATTAAAAATACAATAATGCTTCCGGAATAAACACCTTTGTGAGCTGTGAACGCTCGTGTTTAAATAATCCAACTGATATATACCACAGCTGTGTTGTGTACTACACATTCACTGTTATGCTTGAAGGTTGACGCCTACATGATGAGACCTGAACTTTGAACTTGAGAGTTTGATTTTTTATCGAAAGAGAAGAAATGAGTGAATTAAATGCTTGAATTCAGATCGTTTGATCTGGCATGGGTGCATTTCAAAAGATCTCAACTCTATTGTGGCCTAATAAGGGCCAAATTACATGCCTTCCGACTTAAGATCAAAGGCACCGTAAAGCGTGTATTTGCTAGATGAAGTCAGAGTTGAACGAAAGACTACGTTCGCCACTTATGCAACAGAAGCTTTTGTGTTAAGCTTGAACATTTAAACAGTGTTTAAGTTTTGAACCTGTACGCTAATTTGACCTGCACAGTTGTGCGATAAAGTAACAGTTTAATGATTTACGGCCTGATACGATCTGTTTCACTTTTCCGGGGTTGTTGTAAAACGTTGGGTTAAGTCAAGAGCATCTGGAACTAAAACCATTTCAATGCATGTTTAAGGACGACTTGCTGGACATTGTTAACCATTTTAACATTGAGATTGTCTTATCTTTGTTCTGTTGATAATTCTGCGGGAACATGTGTCTCCAATAGAAATACGAGATACACCTTTTTGGAAGCTTAAATCAATCTGAGCTGCCTTTCCGCTCCTGTTACTTGATGGATCCTCATTGTTAAGCCTTAAATGCTCACCAACATATCTATATTGTGCACAGTTCAACCTTTCCTTCCAGTCTAAGACCCAGTTTATGTAAGCACTTCCGTCAATAACCATGTGGCTCCTGCATTTAGATGTAGATCTGTAAGCAATGGCTTGATCGTGTCCTAAAACTAGATTTAGTTTTACGAGTTTGACCTTAATACCAGCAAGGACCTGCAGTATAAACTCGACATAGTTCAGTCATGTGCAATGAGATGTATTGATCGTTTGAATAAAGATTATTTGCGGTTTGTCCCATGTGTGTGCAAAACACGGTCATGGTCTACATTTGGTGAATAAATGCAAGCTACTTTTTAGAACAGCTCAAACCTTTTATCATAATCGTGATCGGTGAAGGATACTATGGTTAGGAATGTCGCAAACAATGCTTTTTAAAACGCATTTCTGTTGTTTATTTTTAGGTATCCATTCAATAATCGCATGAATATCCGGTCGTTGTAATGAACACGTTGCCTCAGAGCTTTGCAACCTGCAATACAACACTCGTGTAAACTGTTCAAGTTTCACGTTGACAGTAGTAACAATCATGCTACATGTACATTTAATGTTTTAATTTATTTAAACGCCGTGTTTTCTGTTATTTTGAATTAAATAACACAATTCAAGTTTATGCACCATAAGGCAAAGCTACGTTTTTTTATTAGTAAAATAACGACCGATTTCGTCAGCTGACGTCCGAATTGAAAATATGCCTCATATATATTCTAGAGTGTTTTAAGATACAGAATATCTTAAATATAGCATAGAACTGTAACGACCTAACGTCTGGTTGCAATTTATTTGTGAAAGTAGCTCAGCAGTATGAAACAAGTATGAATCCTAATAACTGATGTTTAAGGAATGATTTAAAGTGATTTAACAAAAGTTTGAATGCTATAGATCGGATGTCACTTACCAGATATCAAAGCCGTTGGCCTTATGGTTTTCAGAGAGTAAAACACAATTATGTGGCTAAAGAAGTCTATAATTTATTATAAATCAATTCAAACATCCCATGCGTAGTTCATAACGAACATAGAAAAGGACCGTAGTATGCTGTTACAAGTAAAAAATACGCGTCATGGTGTTGTTGTTTTAAAGATTGTAAATGTTACTTTGCTATATAAATCATTTTAGTTCACGTGACTCCTTAGAGTTGGTGAGTTTTGATTCCAGTGATCTGATATGAACAGAATTATGTAAAGGATAAAAACAAGATGTTACATTTCAAATGTTAAATAACTGAGCACTGCTGTTTCAGATGTTTTTTAAGTTTCCACTGTTAATTTTGTTTTGTTTTCCTAGTAAGTTGCTTGCTGATCGATTAGTGTTTTGTATAATGGTAGTTAGCCTTCACTAACAGGCTACGAGAAAGAGAGTTAACATGTTAGTTATTCAAGAGATATAATTTTTTTGAATCAGTGATATTGGATAACGATGCAAAGTCGAGAGAACTGGAACTCAATTATTACAAAAGCAGAATAATGCGATGCAACTTCAATTTTAATTTGTTGTGTTTATTTGTAAAATGTTATTCAAATGAAAACATTACAGCATGGGCTAACAACACTGCTTTAAGACTTCTGTGAAACATTTGATACCGATGGTTTTCAGTACGACACATTTATTTGTTGCTATCATAATTGTATGCCGCCATATGCATGATCATTTAGGCAGCTTATTGCAATAGTAAATTGCAATTTTCACACATCGTCATTTATAGACCAAATTATATTGGTCGCATGCAAAGACCTCTTGCATGCCCAGCGTTTTATTACTAGAGTGGAATCCCAACCTAGGAAACGTGCCAAACAGAGACACGTATATCAGTCACGTTATATCGCCTGATTTGAAACAAGATACTTAGACGCAGTTACATTATACTAGTATCTAGATTTGGTATCATAAAAGTTGCTTGCTTTATCAACATTAAACGTTTATTTTACGATACCTATGCTGTGACAAAAAACAACAACAACGAGGCATTGCATCAAAGTAATTTTTTTCGAACGATAATACATTTATTATTCCTGTTAAAAGATGAAAGCCAGAACAACTTCTTCTCTAAGATACTGTTTTAGCTTATATCAAGTAACAATAAACTAACTTTTTTATAATTGAAATTTCAGCTATGTAATTTTATTTGACAATGTTGTCAATATAATAAGTATTCAGCTTAGGTAATATGCAAATATATGAAAAGAAATAGTAAAATATTCTACAGTTTTGTTTATCAAAAGACAAGTTGTAATCAATCACGTAAACACTATATACATATATATATATGTACAGTGCAACATTCATTCACATGAAACTTGTACACCCCTCTGCCAGAGATGTTGGGGTAAGGATTCTAGGAAATGATATATATTGGCTATTCATCGTTGGCTTTTTTGCGTTTAGCTATAACAAAACATTTGCTGTAGTGATTGAACTATATAACCATATTCTTCAACATGTGAACTTACGCAAGCGGCGAGTTTGATGCTGGTTGTTTTAAATCAGTTTTGCGGAGGTATTGATCTCTTTTGAAATGTTATCGTTGAATCGCCTTAATTCAATTGAATTGCTGCTAGAGTAATGAAGGCTAACAAGTTGATTTACAAACCACTTGCGCGATTTGGTAGTGTGGTACGATCTTACGCTTTTGTCTTTGCAAAAATATATTTTTTCAAGTTTTGTCGAATATAACTGGAAAAGAAAAACGGCTGGTGAGATAAAACTTATTAATAAGTATATTCATATTAATTATACAAGTGAAATATAATGGCATCTATGATTGACTAATACACATGTACATAGTACATAGTTATTCTTATGTTCTTATGTGCGTGCGAGTGTAAGATATGAACTTATATAACGAAACAGTATATTACGTTCGTGACAAAGCACTATATGTTTTTACACTACGCAAATCGGAACGTAATGGCTGGTTTATGTTATCAGACAATATCTGTAAATTACGAATGTATAGCGTAATAATTCTTTTTTTGCATGGAATGTCAAGGACAGTGCATTTTTATTTTTAATGAGAATAAGAATGCCAACATTTCAGCTGCCGTATTTGACACTTTAGTTTCGTTTGAAAAATATCCAAAATATCGTTTGCATACACTAACTGATATTTGTTGTGAAATACGCATTCAGATTATATATGTTACGGTCTTAATTAGTGCAGGTAAATATTTGCAGTATTACCAAATTAAAGAATGTATGTGTAGTCGGCTGATCAATAAAGCGGAAGTAAATCCACTGCATTAAAACGTTTCCTTCCTCCGTGTGAAATACCGTTGATATTCCCGTATAAGAATGTATGGTATTGGTGGAAAGCTACTGAGGGTAATATTATACAGACATGCTGGCGTGTACAATCTAGTATAATGCAATTTATATAAAAAAAAAAGAATAAATGCATTTATCATTTCGAGATACATTTGTATTTGTAAAATATTTACATATTATAATTATTATAATAATATCTGCATACTACTTGTTTTTTATCACCCGCATTATAAATTTTGTTTATGGATGAATGCAGAACAAAACAAAAAGGTGTAGGTGAATGGGTGTGCCTAAGCTTGCAATGCTAAACTATACAAAACTACTTAAACTATCATTTATTGATGCACTTTAATTAAAGTTTATCGAAACCTATAAAAGCAGTTTTAAAATAAAGCTCTGCAGTAACACCATATGATATTAAAGCGGGACTGTACGATTTTTACATGTGTTAAATTTTAATATATTGATTAAATTATGTTACGATGACTCAAAATAGGCAATAAAAATTATACTTTGAAGACGAATTTCATAAAATGCAGCAAAGACAAGTTAGCGCTGGTTAAAGCCGATGCCGACACTTTTACTCGTATTTGTAAGGAAACAAAATTGTGTCTTTGTGTCGTATGAACGAATCTGCACTAAAACTAAATTTAGATTCACATTGTACATGTATTATATATATGCTGGCGAATTCAGCTGGAAGCCAATTTCAATTTTAGATTTAAATATCTGGCTTATTTCGCATTTTTCGACACATGTTCTTCTTAACTTTTATTTTAATTTATATTGAAATATATGTATACTAATTTTTAACACATTTTATATAAATTCATTTTTATTTGACAAAATCGTACAGTCCCGCTTTAAAAGATTGTGTTATTAAAAAACGGTGTGTACGGAAAATTGTGCTTTATACAGTTATTTATGTATGTACTTGCCACCAAGTTTATATTTATTCCACCAAAATGGCTTATTAAACGATGTTTTTAAGAAAGATTAATTCGGGAATAACTATGCTATAAAAAGGCGGTGTGGAACGAAATTTGTGCGACTTTGACCTTTGCCATAGGGGCATGGGTCTTGCATATGTCTCACTGTTTGATAACGTTTAACCATTACATCAGGGCATTTCAAAATCCCTTGCTGTACGGTAAAGTCATTATAAAATAAGTCGTATTTAATTAAACTTTGTAAAATTTGACCTCATTTGGGTGAGATTGACCGTGACCCTAGAGAATCACTTGCGGCACACAGCTAGATTAAGGAGAACAATTGTTAAAGGTTTTTATATATAATATTGACGCATAGTGAAGTAATGACTTAATTATGAATAATTCATCAAATTTGTGCTTCGACCTCTATGTGTGTCTTTGACCTTGCCTAAAGTGTTATGAGTTTGCATGTGAATCAGACCCAGAATTGAGGACAACGGAGGTACGTGTCATGGCTGTGGCTTATATATTATTGAAAATACAGCTCAATACAGAAACAGCTGGATATAAAAAGGGGATTATCAAGTAAACAATACCATAACTCCTTTAATGACAAATGGTTGGCGTCGCAATTTGACCTGCATCATCCTCTTATCCATGTATACACTTATTCCAAGTTTAACTTAAATCTTCCCAAGTAGTTCCGAGATATAACTGTAGACACACAAGTGAAGAACGAAAGGACGGATGGAAAACGCCAAAACAATATCCGTCCGCATACGGCGGGGTATACTAGTTTGTTAAATGCTTGCGCTGACTATCCGTTACTTGTGCAAAAAAGGACATTGGTAGATTGGTGTGAACATTTTAACTGGCGAAACTAGCAACAGTAGCAACACCATTCAGTACTTCATCATTCTTAACTGAGGGTATATTATTTATGCCCCAATACTAACGATATAAATGTCTTTGCTAATACTTGCTATTTTTGCTATGTAATACATTCAATATAACCATGTGTTGATCAAAATATACAAAACGTAATTAAAAAGTCAGTGTTTAATTGTAACTATTTCTAAAAAGCTGAAAGACATAGCATTTCGTCGAAAAATATTTTTTTCAGACAACATACGACAATGTTTATGATCCAAAAAGAATAGTGATACACTTAACCTGTATTATTACTGTGATATGTGCCTTTTTTATCTGGGGGTTCATACGCAACACGCTAAATACATAGCAAAAAAATATGTATAGTTAGACGGCATTGGCCTGGCACGCTCGAACTCCCCTTTGCTTGGTTATTCGCTTGATTTGTTTATGGCGTGAGAGAGTCATAAAATATGACATTTGTCATTAAAATATAACTGCTGTTGCATTTGTTACTGAATTTATTGTATGCTAGTTGGACAGATCGAAACAGTTTGTTTGGCTTATGACTTTTTTTAGATTGTAAATGATTCTTAATTCTAAATTCATTTACTTGGAAAGTATTTTCCTATTATCAAATGAAATTAAAAAGGCACAGTCATTCTTAGTATTCTAATCGGACAAATGTAACAACAGGCTGAACAAATATATAAACAATCATCGTTAAAAATTGAATTAAATATTGAATTTGTAAAAGTAATTTATATTTTCATGTTACATTTGGGGACACAATAAGGCTAAAACATAATCGTTCTGACCTGTGTGATATTCCAAATACGCATATAGGACAAAATACGTTACTTTCTACCATAATTAAAAAGCAATGAAATAAGCACAGACTGGATCGTGTAGTTACAACGGTCTACCATATGTGCATGGACTTCAATTTCAATTGCACATGTTATGCTCATTTATAAATTGAAAGCAAAACGAAATGAATTCCAATGGCCGTTGAAGTTGGCATATATCGGGCAAATACTGAGAGAACCTGTTGTCCTACTGAAAGTCCACATCTAAATCGTACATGTATTAATTTGGATGATATAACAAATCTGAAAGATGGTAATCATATAGCATGGAGACGAACCTATGGTCTGTGGCATCACGCAATAGTTATGAAAGTTAATGCTGAACAGAAAACACTTACAGTTATTCATTTATCAACAGATAAAACTAGCTCAAACACAATTGTTCAGGAAGAGGAAATCGTGTGCAAGAAAGCTAATGGAGATTTGTTTTGTATAGACTACAAGGATAATGAACTTTTACCTATCGAAAATACTATTGCATTAGTAAAACAAATGAAGGGTAAACAATTTCGATATCAAAGTTATTGCCCTTTGACAAATAACTGTGAGCACTTTGCAACGTATTGCGCCACAGGATATTGCATTTCTCATCAGGCAAATGAAGTATATAGACAGTTAGCAATAAGTTAAGGGCCTAGTACCAAGTAACCTAGAACAGTAAACACTTTCAGTAATCCACTCAGCAAAAGAGAAATCTAGCTCAAACATAATTGTTCATGTCGATGAAATTGTGTTTGCAAAGCAAATCAAGATTTGTATGAAGCAAATTATATTGATAATGAACGGTCATCACCAGAAAATACCATGACAGTTGCAAAAGAGCCTAGGCAATATGTTCAAAGTGGAGACACAACTAAAGAAGTTCACGCCAGTCATCGTCACGAAAACCAATCGATTAGACAAAAAGATACTGATGAAGTGTTTTTAAGTAGAACTAACCAAAAACACCCTGCTGAAATTTCATTAATTTCTTTAAAAATTTAAGCGGATACAATATCGGAAAAAAATATCATCAAAGGAGAAAATAAAGGTAAACCGTTCGTTATGAATCGGACTGTTGCTATTGGGGCAAGTGTTTTTTCTCAATGAGCATCTTTCAAATACAACTGAACGTTCAGCACAACAATCTGAAGACAATCTAACCACTGCAGTTAGAAACGCTAGTCAAAACGAAGCCCAATCGGTTGCTCAAAACACTATTGCATCTGGCGATAACGGGAGTTCCGATCGAATTGCTACAGAAGAAGTTCAAGCAACGGCAAAACTGTTTCCCATGACGTCAAAAATGTTGTAAAGGAAACTGCTATAGAAGTGATGCGACCAATTGTTATAAAGACATTACCCACTGGCGTAAAAGAGATTGCAAAGAAAAGTGCTAAAACACCATTTCGAGTAGCGGTAAAACTTCCAGCTGTAAACAAAAAGATAAACAAACAAAGTCCTTCGACCGTAACACGCAAATTGTTAACACGAACGTTTTTTAAAGTAACGCGCGAAGGTACGGAAACGATAGTCTCAACTGGCGTTCAAGAGGTCTACATGCAAAGTCCTAAAAAACTGACCGCAACATATAATATAACAGCCTCAAATTGCGTAAAAATGGTTAAGTTGACAACTGTGAAGATCGTAACAAGCGTTACTGCCATCGAAACAACTAATATACGCTTAGTTCCCGAACTAACAGTGGCATTTGTAATCAAAGAGATCACAGAGGTAACGAAAGAAAAAACTAAAACAGTGATACGAGAAGAAATAAATCAGGGTGGAATCTCAAATTTGACGTTTATTATATTTGGAATGGAAGTCGCGTCGACAGTGAACGACATTTATGGCCTATATAGAAGCAAAACAGGTGGCAAGATTTCAAACAAAGACTTCGTTGAAACCGCAACGCAAAGAGAATTGCAGGATTAGCTGGAGTAACAGGGGCATTGACTTGTGTCAAATTGGGTGCAGCTATTGGAACTATGATGTATCCAGGAAAAGGAACAGTTATTGGGTCATATTTCGGTTCAGTTGTTGTCGATCTTGTTGTCAGAAGGTTTGGTATTTGTGTTGGATTGGCAGTTTGTAAGCGGTTGAAACCCGATGAAAAGACGCGTTTTCAAAACATACAATTATTATTGGCGATCTTGTTGTCAGAAGGTGTGGTAATCATTTTAAGTAAGGGATATAAAGCGTTGACCTATGTATGTGTTAAACGGTCGCTTTAAATTGTAGTTAAACTGTATTTAAATGTGGGTTTGTTGTTGTTGTTGTTTTTACGGATATAAATAGTATATGCACGTGTCTCATGAAACGTCAATTGTTTCTTGAGATAAGTACAAAGTTTTTTCATTATTTCACATTTAGACCTAACATATGTGCATTATAATATATCTGATATATGGTTGCAAATAATACGCTCCATTAGAATTGAAGTAAGTACACATATCTAATTACATATATACTATCGATAGTTGTTAATATAATTATATAGTATTTAATAATACATGAATGTATTGTTGCAGCGAAATGTATTATAACTTTGTTTAATCATAAGCTATTTACTTTGTAAATACTGAATGGAATGCTTACTTTGTCCACTTGGGCTTTTGGCCGTCTGGATGTATTGTTAAATAAACTTATACAACATCAACAACTAAACTTCTATGTATTATTTTAATGTTGCAAACTGGTGGTTCGCTGGGAAAATGTTAGTGGATACATTATAATGTTTTATCTCAATTTGGGTAACTATTTGCAATGAATGACCTTCATAAATCAGCTAATTGCCATAACCCATGAACTATAGTATCCGGACGTAGGGACCAATGTCGTATATTAATATTGTAAAATTTGTTTCTTTACTTTTCCTGATGTATGGGTTTAGCCCCAAACATTTCAGTAACATACTAGGTTGATCAAATAACATACGCATGAACCCTTCAAAGTAGATGGGGTAAATGCGTTGCACCTAGCGGTCGTTCGGTACGTAGGTATGAAGGCAGGTCAGGCTGTCGGTCTGCATATAATGCATTTCCAAACGATATCAAGATAACCCTTTAACTTACAACCATTCAAATTGAGATTGTTCCTTTTGAGGAAAGGAATAAACCTGTCAAGTTTGAGGACAATCTGTCAAAGGTCAAGATCACAATGGTTTTGAAATTGAATAAGAAAGGTACACTAGTGATTTTAAGTACATATAAAACCCCCAAAACAAAGAACTTCACTTTTGATGAAACATCCTCTAAACGTTGGACTCTGCACTCCACAATTATTGGATATAATATCGTACTGGCAATTTAAAAATGAAACTAACCATTAAAATGTGATCTTTTAAGACAGGGTGTTTGCAAAAAAGTTTGCTATTCATTCCAGTTCTTTTTTTTACTCATTTATGAGAATGCAATAGGGCATAACACTGTAAATCCTCATTGACATGTGTATACACAAAAAATGTTTATTCCAGTTTATCTAAAATCCATGTCATTTTCATCAGAATTTTCAGAAACAGTACACTTCTGGGATTTACAAAATATTGATAGTAAGAAAGTAAATGTAATCCTCGGTTGTGCCCTCATTTAGCCAGTTATGACCATTTACCTCTAATGTGCTCTAATAACGCAAATTAAGTAAATTTCTGGTTATTTCTCAACAATTCCTTATACTTCGATTATGCGAATTTATATACTGGTTACACGAGAGGAAAACAGAGCGCACTTTGATTGTGAGGTCATCAGGTCAAAGGTCAATATTTTATGAGCTTGCATCAAGAAATTGGTATCTTCATCGTCTCTAGAAAATGATGTGACCGACGATCATCTAACTTATAACAAGTTAAGAATCCAAATGAGCAAATTCGATTATGTTCCCATTGTCTTGAAATAGAAGTAAGCATATATAACCCGTTATCACGAGAAGAACGAAAGTGTAAACTCTGTAACCAAAATGTTAGTGAATTTGAGTATCACTTTTTACTGTGTTGTCCATTTTATAACGAATTGCGAATTAAATATATTATTAGGACAGCATAAGTATATATGTACCAATGATGTCTTGCAAATATGTTGAAACACTATAAAACATTTCAAATTGTTTAGATAATTTAAATCTTCTAGCCGCTAAACGCTTTGTACTCGCATATTTTCCCACTAAACTGTGCTATATACTCATTCTCATTTGTTATAATGCAAACATTCGTTATAATGTATGATTCCCTGTCTTGTCCATTTATTTCATTTATTTAAATAAAAAGTGTCTTGAAAAGTTGTGTAAGTTTTATTAACATTTTTACTGTTTTAATTTTCAATCCGTTGCAACAAATGATGTTAGCGGCCCAGGGGGGGGGGGGAATTTGTTGTAAATTTACCATTGAATAATTCTCATTTTATTTATATTTCCCTGTTGGTTTTTTAACGAATGATTTGTGTTTTGGTGGAATAAACAGAACTTGTAAATTAATTTTGAGAATACAATATTCTCAGGTGTTTACACTTTAACTTTATAAGCGACATTCCAAACCTACAAAAATGTAGTTTTCAGAGTGGGCGGGACTAATTTACAAACTTCGGACGCGACCAATTTCCATAATAATCTCAAATGTTAGCGGAGTTTACAAGTGATATTTAATGTCTTTGCACACTAGTGGCATAATATTGTTTGTTTTATATCAAGCACCTTAATATTAGACATATATCAATGAAGTGGTATGATTAAATCATATATTTACGACTGCTGTGACATAACGATCGACTGATTTGAAGTCGTATCTTCAACGACATCGTTGAATAAAAACATATTCATAAGTGACTGTACAGTATAACTAAATATATCAGAACTAAAAATTAAACTCAATAATGAAAGGAAACTTGTCATTACGTATGTAGGCACATTATGCTTTTATTCAATAACAATGTAACATAACAAAATTAATAACAATGTACTTAAAATGTATGTGCAGCGTGATATAATAACGTGTTATTATAATGTATAAGAGCTAAACATTATTGTTAAATTTCTGATAAAAACAATGCCAATATATAAACTATGTATTGTTGTTTTGATAAATTGTTACAAGGAAACATGTGACTGTACAGATGTCTATACAGGTACTAACCTAGGTTTGTTAATAAAATAATTTCTTGACTTAAGTATTCGATCTAATTGGTGGTCAGAAGCAGCAAGCACAGATTAAGGTCTCCTCATACAAAGTGAGTGTCAATTGGAGAGTGCCGTTTCAGGTATACTCACTCTCGTTTGTCTGTATCTGTAATTGGCCTTTAGATAGATATCAAACGAAGACTTCGTTGACCAATCATGCGTAAATGGTAAGTGTGGCAGACAAAAGCTTGTGACTTCATAACCCATTCAATTATTGAAAACAATTGAACAAACGGTTAAACAAATACAGCTGTACATTTCTTCTACTGGTTCATTTAAGATATGTTATAGAGCTTTTACGAACAGGGATATTTTTTTTTCATGGGTCCTAGCACATATTGCTGCTTTAATTCATGATTAGGCACGGGAACGATTATTTTCTAAAAACTATAGAATGAATATTTACGATCACAGTTAAATAATAATACATGAATGATTTCTGCCATTCACGGGTGAAAAAATCTGATTGTTTTGGACCACGTCATAGCATTAAAAAAGCATGTAGTTTTATTCAGTGATATCTTTTAATAAGATAAGCTCACAGTTGTTTCATTATGGAATTTTTATTTCACATTGAAAACCAAATTTTATACACTGTAGTTCATTTATAATTCCATAGTTTAACAACTCTAGAATGCCAAATGATTGAGGCAATTGACACACCATGCGGTATGAAATTGCGAAACTGCTCACCCGCCTTTTGATTGCATTACATGTAAGTTTAACATACCATTAACAAAATCGATGCCGTCATCACGGTATCTAAAACCTGTACGACATGCATGATTGCTTTATGTTTCCTTAGGCAATGTGCGGGAACAAAACCGTCACATGACCACAAATGCGAACGACCACGGCTATTTTTCGNGTTAATAAAATAATTTCTTGACTTAAGTATTCGATCTAATTGGTGGTCAGAAGCAGCAAGCACAGATTAAGGTCTCCTCAATACAAAGTGAGTGTCAATTGGAGAGTGCCGTTTCAGGTATACTCACTCTTGTTTGTTTTTATCTGTAATTGGCCTTTAGATAGATATCAAACGAGGACTTCGTTGACCAATCATGCGTAAATGGTAAGTGTGGAAGACAAACGCTTGTGACTTTATTACCCATTGAATTATCGAAAACAATTGAACAAACAGTTAAACATATACAGCTGTACATTTCTTCTACTGGTTTATTTTAGATATATTATAGAGCTCTTTCGAACAGGGATATTTGTTGTTTGTTTTCATGGGTCCTAGCACATATTGCTGCTTTAATTCATGATTAGGCACGGGAACCATTATTTTCTAAAAACTATAGAATGAATATTTACGATCACAGTTAAATAATAATAAATGAATGATTTCTGCCAATCACGGGTGAAAAAATCTGATTGTTTTGGACCACGTCATAGCATTAAAAAATCATGTAGTTCTATTGAGTGATATCTTTTAATAAGATTAGCTCACAGTTGTTTCATTATGGAATTTTTATTTCACATTGAAAACCAAATGTTATACACTGTAGTTCATTTATAATTCCATAGTTTAACAACTCTAGAATGCCAAATGATTTAGGCAAGTGTCACACCATGCGGTATGAAATTGCGAAACTGCTAACCCGCCTTTTGATTGCAGTACATGTAAGTTTAACACACCATTAACAATATCGATGCCGTCATCACGGTATTTAAAACCTGTACGACATGCATGTTTGCTTTATGTTTCCTTAGGTGTTTGTTTATGGCCAGACGTTTTCATCATTTTCTTTAATAGAACATAAAATTTATTCAACTTAAGCACTACAATCTCATCGTTTTACAAATATACAATCAAATACAATACAAATACACAATGTACATGACATGAGATATGTTAGATTTGAACAAGTATACATTTCTACTGTGAATAAATTGATATAGGTACATACTTATCATTAGAGTGATAGCGTTAACTGTACAACAAACATGCAGTTAATTACATGTGTTTGTAGTCAGATCTATTATCTATACAGGAATGAAGATACTATTTTCTTAATCATAGTCAAGTTATGTTTTAATAAATAATGCTATTTTAATGTAACGATTTACTTACTAGTATAAGCATATGATTCTTTCTTAATGTGCAACAAACCAACAATATATCGATACATAAAGACCAACATGTTTTTGTGAGATACACCATTTTTTCTTTATACACAAAGATATCCTCCTTAATAATTCGGGGATTAAAATTTTACAATAACGGGTTTGACGTCTACATACATGTGGTATTGATATACATACACATGTATTTACAAGTTCTGGAAAGTTAAATAGCTCAACATAAAGGAAAATCAGTTGTTTATGCTAATACTATATATCGGTAATAGTAAAACAAGAATAAATCCATAACAGAGCAGTGTTTAAATGAATAATATGTTCCTTTCTTCTCTGTAAAACTTAATAAATCTAAAAAAGCGCGTGTGAAATACCTAAATAATAAGTCAAAAGATCAGCTTCTTCAAATATTTTTTTATACATTTGAAACTTGAAATGTGTTTTCTTAAAAAAATACAACTTTTAAACTATATGATGTAAATGATACTTCGATCTATGTTACACTTAGTTATAGTTGAGTATTAGTTTAGTATTATCCCAAATGTGACCTCCTATACGAAAAAGACACTATAGTTGATCTATAGGGATTTGTTTCATTAACGAATTGTAAATACTTTCATAAATATATATACACATTTTTTTTTGTAAACACAATACCACACCCAAACAACCAATCATCAAAACATGGCAAGTAAACAAAACACGTACAAAGCTTAACAATGCCTACTCAGGCAAATCAAAAACACAACAACAACATACACAAACATTATATATAAAATATAAACATCCAAAGCAAATTAAAACTACAAACAGTAAAAAGAAACGGCATACTTTGAAAGCTTGGATTGTTCTTATTAATTGTGTGTTGAATGAGTTTTGAAAGAAAACAACCTGAGATTGGCGTATTTATGTAAAATAACAATCTTATCCTAATAAAAGATGTATTTAGTCCAGACAGAACTAAGAAAAATGCATCAATTGTGTATGATCTGAAATATTAAAATGTTGTTTTTTTTAAAGATTAGGAAACTTCGAATAAAATAACGGTGTTGTTTTTTGTCAAATTCATTTTGATAAAGCAGTACGGGCGAAATATTAAAATTGAATGAATATACAGTATTAAAAGAATATGAATCACAATATTTTGTACGTTAGCTGGTAACAAAAACAACTCGTGATATAAAATACTCAAATCAAAATTTAAAATAAATGATGATGTATGTAATCCAAACGCAGAATTAATACATAATTTGAATAATGGATATAACTTTTACACAGTTTACAAGATATTGCCGACCGAAATTCCTTTATGTCAAACGATCAAAGCGGACAGCATATTTGCATAAAGAAATGTTAGTCAGGACAGACAATACAGGTGCCTATACATGTACATGTAAACATGTAACATTCATTCAATTCGATTAAAGCCTATTCATCTTCATCCGACAGATTTGAACTTATTTATTGTCATTTTTTTCCAACTCAAAGTCATACGAATGATATGTGGGTGTTAAACAAATAGGCACAGTCCTGTTCCCAATATCAATTTGCGTTTCCATTTTGAGCACTAGTTTATTCAGCTTTAATAATGTAATCTCTGTCATAACTATCTTCTTTCGCACATCAATGTTTAATACCTTCTTCCTGCATTCGAAATAATCACTATTTAAAAAAAGAATATATTGGCATGGCTTATAGAGCATTTTGCTTTAAGCCATTTATCAAGAATATAGTACATTTTATGTATGCGTATAGTATCTTGCATATTCCCGCTGTACTAATGGACACAACTATCCATTCAAAGTTTTACTTGTCAATGCAAGCAGAAATGTTATCTCGACGATCAGTTCCAAAACCAGTTAATAAGTCTGCTTGCAGCACACCCTACTATGCCTCCTACGCCCGTTGCCACCAACGTTCCAATACCTGGAAAAACAAGACTGCCTATAAAGCCTCCAGCATAAACACAACCGACGCGACAAGCACTCTCTACAATTTGTTTGTTTCTCAAATTTCGATAGCTTTTGTCTGAGAGAGTTTCATTGTTTTTAAGTTTCCACAATTTATAGATTTGCCTTAGACAAACGACTCCCTCTATTGCCAACGGACACCACGAAGTAAAGTTTATTTTGTTAAGAAATGTATTAAGCCGAGTTATGGCTGGTACCAATTTTTGCAATTGTGCCGATATGTAACCAAACAGGTGGCAGACTGGATAAGACTCATTCGCCCCCCAGTTTAGTTCGAATAAAGTAAACAGGACATTCGCCTCCTTTCCCAAACTTGTTATATCTGGAGCTGATTTAGCAGTCGCATGTGGCACACTCTTTAAAAAAATTAACAAATTTCCTATAGTTACCGACATATTCAGTTTGTAAGCACATGTCTTTACGCGGCAATACACTGCAAATAGTGAGTATATAAGGCAGGAAATCAGATCATTTTTACACGAATCCACCTGAAATGATGATGGTTTTCCCACTGTACATTGAGTAACCGCATGTTCACAATTGTTTTTTAATAAATCATATCCCTTTTGCTGCCTAAGTTGATCTTCAGCTTCATGTTTTTGTGCGCTAGGGCCTTTTTTTCAGCTTGTTGTGATACGATATATGAACAAGCTTGTCCTACTCTTCCTCAAGTTTTATCGTCTCAGTCGAAACATTGGCAGATTTATTTGAATGAAAAACGGGAATTTGTTTCTTGTCTTTGTCCACGGATAAAACTAATGCGTGATGCATTATCAGGTAAGGTCTGCACCATGCTATATGATCGCCTGGTCGTAAAACATATAGATCATCTAAAGAAACATCTCTACAAATGTAATCTCCTTCGACGAAAGAAGCATTATCAGAAGACAAAAACTTCGTACGGGGGTTATGTTGCTCTAAATAAGCAGTATGTTTTTCTATTCTTTGCAAGTTTCTATCCTCATTGGTTGACTCATCGTCTGGGACAAACGACCCATTAGGGCGTATTGGTGTTGATAATTGCATCTTGATACCTATAATATATACGTTGCTATTAGTACAGAACAGAACAAAACTTCCATAAGTGATTTTATAATAACATATCAAAACTTAATGCCTGGTGCTCAATGCACGTGTCCATTGTAAATTTTACATAGAGCAATAATTTATAAACTCTTAAATTAAAAATATGTTTACAGCTCGATTCAAACATTAAACGAATATCTGGGCAAATTCACTAACTGCGTTATAACATTGTAATGTTGTCTCCGGTGGACAACTTATAAATGATTTTAATCCTTTGTGTATATTCCCCTTATATAAGTATTCAATACATTTTATATAGCACGTTGTTAAGGTCATCAATCATGCTGTAGCAGTCGAAAAGCATGTAGGATGAGTCAGAAAGCATTATGCTTTTGTTATATAAATAACCGCATTTTAAAACAGTTAACGAAGATAATTTTTTAAACAGAAGGACGACAGTTTTACTCAAGAAGTCCTGAAGTGTCATTAAATGTGTTTGGATTCATCAATTTCATGTTAATAAGTATACGGAAAATTGAGGATTGCATTTAGTTGTTTTTTTTTTAATGAAAAAAAACTCCTTTTTTACCAATTTATTATTCGTTTGCTTAACGTATTATTAACATTAACGTAAGCATCCCTGTTTTAAGTTGCGTTTGAAAAGACGTAACATTCAAAAAGTCCACAACATATATTAAACTTTTAAATCAACTGCTGAATATATAAGAACATTACACAAACAGTTTATAGTGACATCTGTATAACACATGCACGATAACCGATAGTTCTCTTATGTTGTCAAGCTAATACAATCATCGTTAGGTCTTTCATATGGCCTAAATTAAGTGCGAAGCAGGAATATTGCAACCTCAAAAGAGAATATTCAAAAAATCTTTATATAAGATAATTATAATTTAAGTGAGGTACAGGACGTAACATACATTTCCAAATACATGTTTCTATGAAATACATGAAAATACATCACAACAAACAAAAACAAATACAAAAAAATGCTTACAATTTGAGTAACAATGTGGGTATTTGAACGGTTAATACAGAGTATTAAGGGTTTAAAAACATTCCGAATCAAACACCAAATGAATAAAAAAATATAGTTAGTAAAAGGATTAAACACAACAGTACATTTATTATGATTGAAATTTATGAATTTTAACAAATGAGAAAACAGATTATTTCAATTTAATTACGATTCAATTTCTTATCGCTAGAAATTGTTTACTATTATCAGAGCAACATGACTGCAACTCACTGTAACACGATGGAAGTAAGCAAATACAAGTAACAGCGAAATCAATTGTTCAATTTTCAAAATGTAGGATGATCCAGTTCATTGTAATACACATTAAAATTAAAGCCTTAAAAATACCAAGTTACAAAGGTTAAATGTAAATGTCCAATTTCAATAGTTCATATATAAATAAAAGAAATTATTTAGTTAAAACTTTATGTGCAAACACATTTTATATTAATTATTAACGTAAATAAAAGAACAGTAACAGTACTTAATGCTATTTATTTTATCTATAATGTGCATATGGTACATTGAATATCAAGTATATATCATTAGTTACTTAAAATCTGTTATGTAGATATGGGTGAATATCGTTTAATTCATTTAATAAGTTTATTTTATTTCATTAAATGATAGAAGGTTCAGGTAAATAAAAATTATATATGATGTTTTATTTTAAAATATTAATTTATTTGGTGAATGAGACAAATTAAGCAGTAAATTTGACATCATATAGTGACATGTAATATTAAAGTATTAACGTCATTTTATTTTTTGCGTAGTTTAACGTTTTGTTTTGGCGCCATTGTATATAACGGCTTTTATGACTTCATTAGGTACAACGTCGTTTGACGTTTAAAAAAACATTTACTTTATTATTTGAAATGTGTTGTTAAAGCCCCATTAACACGCAAAATCAACGAATATTTCGTAAACTATTTTGTAAAATAAAGTTAACACCTAAACAATCGGTGTTCCTTATAGCAATAGCCAACACTAGATGTGGTCTGGTAACATAGATTTTACATGATACAAAATGTACTTTTTATTTTTTGTGGCACAATATATTCCATAGTAATTTTCCACAATGAAATATATATTCATACGACACACAAACAATAAATTGGGACTTGAACATGTGTTGACTATATTGTACCTGATACAATAAAAAATAATATTTTGTATCTCGTTAAATCTATGTTACCAGAACACATCTAGCGTTGACAATTTAGCAATTGCTAAAAGGAACACTGAATATTTATAGATTAACTTTATTTTATGTTATATTTAACGAAATATGCGTTGATTTTGAGTGCTAATTGGGGCTTTAAAAGACGTGAACATGTTTTTAACAGATGTTTTTCCATAGTTTTGATAAAGGCGCATTTTCGAAACATCAATAAAAGGAATACAATCAGAGGATTAAATGAAAGATGAAAATAATTTAAATTGATCAAGAATACTAATATGTACGCGGACCAAAAACAAGTAAATGCTTGTGAGTTCTACATACTGTTAAATCAACTTAGTTGTGGATCCATAATTCTATGAACACTTTCTTTTCCGTGTATCGCACTAAGTGGAAGATAACTTACATTAATCAAATTTAATAAGTGTTTAGTATGTGGAGTGAAATTTATTCACAAATGCAGAGCCAATACAGTACAAAAAAACTTCAATATCAAAGAGTCATTCATTACCAGGTTTTCAAGGTAATTGCGATAAATACATATCATAAGTAAAGTGAATTATATCGTAGTTTTTCGACTTAAAAATAATTACAATAAAATGCTTACACAAACTTCATACTCGAAATAGTGTTTGCTAAATAGAAACGGCATTCAATTATGTTATTAGTCTGAAATCCCATTTAATCAACTCGAGAGCCCTCTGGTGGTCTGCTGCGCATAGCTGGATACGATTTTCATAAAAAAACGTTGCTCATTTCAGCATTGGTCGGTCGAAGACTGAGTTGACTGTTGCTCCATATTATTAAAAATATTAGCACGATGAACTAGTGAGGTACGAAAACATGAATTTGTTTTTATGCGCATACCGTATATTGGATATTGTTTTAAAACTTTTACCCACATATAAAACATGGATTTTAATACATTTTATTTAACCAGCGTGAGCAATTGAACGGCTTACCTATATATGTTAACGACGTTGCATATAAGATTACGCTTTTAATTAAGATTTGAGCAGTTTTCAAGCAACATTTTTGCTTCGGCCTATTTACGAAACCGTTTTAAAACGATGGTATAAATGATGAGTTTTACAAACAATTTCTTTAGTAAACATTAATTCTTGAAACAAAATTTATTTTTGGAAAACGAGATTTGTTAAGTACATATTCTTGTTTAATGTATATTAGTTTGGATTGTTCGTCGTTTCAAAAGTATTGCAGACATATCAGAGCGGTCATATTCGTATTTGCTCGTAAATGCCATAGTGTTCAGAGGTAGGGGGGAATGACCGTAAAAATAATGTATGTATTTCTTTTGACTTTGCAGTCAAGGATAACCCATGAAAGTACAGGCACTTATTTCCAATGGGGTCCTTTTGGTTTTTTGCTGAAGAGACAACAATCAGAAGAGACAGTATTGAGATACAAGGAATCCGAGTGCGATACCCTAGCTCTTTGCGAATAGACGCCTTGGTTCTTGTACGTGCTCAGTGTATAGCACCGATACACGCGAGAATTACCTGGGTTTCATACCAGTACATCTCTAGTTGGGTGGGAAACACTTGAAGCATTTCTGAAATTTCCGGTGCCCCGGTCAGGGATTGAACCCACGACCTCTGGAATGGTAGACCAGAGTGTTACCACTCGACTACCGCACCACCCTTATATCATGACCTATTGGCAGGAATCGCACTCGCGATTCTCAAATTAAAGAGTCAACTAACTGACTCCAATGCCGAATACATATGGACAGTTCAGAAAATGGCGGACATATGGGATATCATATTTAAAAGCATACTTGTCAATGTGTCTCACAAGCGTAATGTTGTCATTTCAATCATATGTCTTACATACATTGTCTAACAATTTATAACAATAGATATGTGAAAAACACGTATGCTCCCATACATACAGCAAAAACGTCCCTGTGACCCTGACCTTTTATCTCTTGTTTTGAAAAACGAAATGGGACATATTTCGTCAAGACTAACCAGCGTTCTTATGCATTTTATTCTCTCGATATTATGTGTAAGCAGTTTTTATATTACACGACCATGATCTTTGACCTGTTTACCTCAAAATCAATAAGCATCATTATTTTTTCCCAAGTACGGACATTAGTTAGTTAGATGATTATATGGCAAAGCGTTCGCTATAATGTTCTGATACAAGCCCATGTAGCCCAGCCTTTGACATGATGATCTCAAATTCACTATGCATCTTCAATTCCATCCCATGGTACCACTATAGCAATTGTGATGACCGTAGGTCAAAGCTGTTTCAAGAAAGTGTTTTGAAACGATTTCCCTACAAACCCATGTTACCATCAACTTAAACCTGTTGACCTCAAAATCAATAGACGTCATCCTTCCTGCCAAGAAACCAACATACCTAAGAAGATCGTCTGTAAAGGCGTTCTCTAAACGAAGGAAAATTGGTATCTTTGCTTGAAATATAATTTCTTGCTTTAACTTCACATGACCTTGACATCGTGACCTCAAAATCAAAATTTGTTTTCTTTTCCTCCAACGAAACAATTACAAATCAATTTGCATGATCGAAAGTCAAAAGCGTTTTTAAACTGAGGAGCCAAACAAGTTCCTGTTACAAACTCCAGTAATCTTGACATTTGAACTGGTGACCTCTAAATAAATGTGCGTCTTCTCTTCCTTACAGGTAAACAATTTGCCATAATCATAAAATAAAGCATTCTCAAAATATCGTGCGGAAACACATTTACTACTACTACTTCTACTACTTCTTTTACTTCTGCTACTTCTATTTTGACTAATGCTATTACTATTATTATGTTTTGTTTAAAAAGTATTATGTGTGGTATTCAAATTATTAATGTGAAGCGAAGACAGCCTGTTTTTTTATGTTTACTTATATTTTTATATAGCATTAAATCGTTTAATCGCTTATTGTCAGACGAAAAACAACCAATAAATAAATAAATTAATCATTTTATGAACATTTCACTATGTTTATTATTATGCATCTTCTTTGAAATGGACTTGTTCACAGCTTTTCGAAATTATTATGTTCAATGTTTGTTGTCACAGATTCAAAAACTAATGTATGCATTACATTTCAACAAACAAAAACACTTGTTCATTTATTGATTATCATCACTTGACATCGGACAAAAAGTAAGGATCTGTAACGATTTTCATCGATAATTTAACAAAAACGTGTTTTTTTCCGGGCATATTTTGTAAACTACCTTTTAAACCTGAAAAGGCTGCGAGGTTTAGTGTTAAGCTTTTGCTTCGACATGTTCCGGGTTCGATCGGACTGGTACATATTTAAGTAGTTTTCCTTCTAATAATTAACTAAACTTAATTTAAATATTACAGGTTTGATTGTAAAGTCATTTAATTACTTCTTTAAATATAAGAACATGTTAACAAGTCACTTAACGCTCGCATGACTATTCACCTGAAAGGAATTCACTGGGGAGGTGGATTACATTTCCTCGATTAAAGACCGATAACCTTCTCCTAAGTTCTTTGCCTTGTTTTTCACTGACTGGATCACAGTTAAACCTATTTTTTTGTGTGAAAGCACTATTAACAATAATGTGTTTATTCCCTTATGACTGTCTTTTGTATGCTTGTCGAATTCGGGTTTAAAACCGTCAATACATTAAATAAAAGCAATAACTGTTACTTAAAATGTAAAGCTATATTTCATTTTCTTAAATACTAGTTACATACGCTAATCAAGATAATGGGCCGATAATGACACAACAAAACAGAAAGACAATAGAAGTGAAAAACCACTTAATACCAATTAAACAATACGCATTCAAAATAATTCACATGGGTTTAAAGCAATTAATGACACAGTTTAAGCAGGCCACATAACCAATGATACATGACATTGCTTCATAGTATTAAGTTTCTGTAAGCCATTATTACGCAGCGCATAATTGTTCCTGTACGTCAAGTTGCCAAGATTCATTTAATTCAGCTAATTTCATGCTTAAATTGCAAGCTTTGCCTGTCCACATGTCAGTTAAATAAAAAACAATTGATTTGTGTTATATTGCAAGATTGTGCATAACCGTTCGTGTTAAACGCGTCATCAAATTATAATACTTAAATTGTGTAATAGCAAAACCGGCAATTCAAAATGCGTTAAAGACGTTTTTCAGCAATGGAAATTATAAACCATGCTCAATCAAATTTACATTTACAAAGAATAGCGTTGTTCTTCATAAATGTCGGACGTATGCCAACTCACAAATATGCCCTCCAGCTTATTTTTATCACCGGACACTTTTTTCACATGTTGTTATTAATATCAATTAAATTGAGGCCAGGAAAATAAGCATGTTTCAAATGTTTAATTTTTAATTAAATATTATAAGTCAATTATTTATTTTTAATAGTAAATAACTTAAATGCAATTACTACTTGTTTAGTTATGAAACTTTGAAAACGAAAGGCGATGAATGGCAAAATGCGGGGGGGGGGATCAGTGTTCATGGTGGCGTTTGTACGCGAGGGCATACAACCATTATAGCGCATTTTCAGGCGGGTATATGTCCGCATTTTCATACAATACCGGGAGAGCATACGTCCGGGTGGGTATTACTCAATTCTAAATTTTTCATAAGGTGCGTTAACTTAAAAAGGGATAAAGCTGATACCTGTATACATTTCATTTCGTGAAGCGTCCAAAATTGTGTTACTTTGGGCGATATTAAACCATAGATTTGTGTAATAGTATACATCTTTTTTATGTGGGAGTTATATAAAACAGAAAAACAAACTTAAAGAGAGCAAATTTTTAAAAAGAATTAAAGAGTTGGAAGAAAACTATTCGGTTGAAAAATCTGAAGAACTCGAAAATTTAAAATCGGAAATGAATTATAGACAGAGGATACATTTTAACTTTACTAAACCTTAATCCGTTCTGGACCAGCCTTTTCACATGGTTCCGGTGACGTGCGGTTTAGAGGTGTTCTTTCTGGGCGTCACATATATGTAGAATGAAAGGTTATTTGATGTATCACTTACCTAATTGTATGATGATATTTATCACGTAAATATTATTGATACCTAATAATTTGTATCCGAAGTCTCCCGCAATACTTGAACACTGGTCAGTTATGTTTTATTTTCGTTTCAATATCTGCTATCGTTATTCCTCACACTTTATGAGTCCTGTTAAACTATTTTTGATGCGAGATGCATTTCGCTTAATTTTAGTAATGCGATTTTTAACTCGATTATTATATCACAATGCAAAACATAGCACGGTAATATCCTTTATAGCTACTTTAGTGACACTAACGTTTTGGTTTCCGTTCGGGGAACTTTCAGTTCGTCAAGCAGACATAGTAGCAACTAACATCGAAAAACATCGCGAACTCGATCCACATACTGGTCGGCTAGCTCCGTTGGAAGATCGATGGCCTACAAATCGGAGAATTGTGTGGTTATTTTCAGGATCCAGCCTTATAACTTTTGTGGACTTGGTTCTTACAATTACTTTTAGAGCCACTATTTCAATACCTTCGATTACACGAAGCAAAAACCTTGTCAGTTAGGGACGTCAGCATATGTCATTTATACTGGTTAACAAGCTGAATAAGGAAATGTTTGAGTAGGTTAACTGACCGCCGAGATATAAGAACAATACTTTTGACAACGGTTAACAAAAAACAGAATATACAAACATCATGCAATATCTCCCCGCTCATCCTAACACTTTGCTAGAAGGGTTTCGCGAATTTATAGATTTATTTCCTGAATAGTAAAAAACCAATGAATTATCGAAGCCAGTGTTACGGTTCTAGTGCATGGTATCCCAAGCAGTGAATTCTAAGTTGTTTTCTATGGAAGGGTTTATCCGCCAGTTCTCGCATTATGCTTTATGGCATTGTATTCCATACAATTCATTTTCCATGTTGCTATTTATAATTGCATTTTGCTTTATGACATTGTATTTCATGCAATTCATTTTCCATGTCGCCATTTGTTATTGCATTTTTCTATTTATCATATTAATTGAAATGATACGTTTGAGTGACAGTTTTTATAATGAATCCATGGATCTTAATGACATATGTATACTCCTTTGTTATAATTTATTAGTTCTTCTTCTTATGTAAAAAGTTAAATGTTATGTACATGTTAAATTTACTAACTTTCACTGTCTTCTTTTCTTCTCTTTACTTTACTCCAAATTTCATTTTGCAAAAGTCATTGGACAGAAAAACCGGGACGGCTTTAATACATCTTCGATGTTATTTCGATTTCTTGCGCAAAAATTGGCCCTTTTAATCCAAGGGGGATAACTGATATGAAACGTGTAAAAACAATCGCACATTCTCGACCCTTTCCGTCGAACCTCGGATAAGTACATGTACACATTTCGGAAGCGGTATTGCGGTCCTACCTACGCGCGTCAAAATGTAAGCGAAATATGTAAACAAAGCGGTAGCCTTACAGGACTGTTTGAATAAACGAAGAAAATCTTGTACTGATGTTAGTTTAACGAAGCCATGTTCAGAAAATATAATTATAAAATAAGCAACGGCGATATTTTTATCAGCCACATAAGTGTTAATAGTTTGATGATAATGATTATCAAAAAGTGAAAGTGAAAGTAGAACTGTCAAAAATGACAACCTGTCAACGTGTTGTTTTTGCTGGCACGAAAGGACGATTACACTCAGTGTTTTCACATTTTTACCATAGGCTTTGTCAATGACCTTTATAGTATGGGTGGCTTTCAGAAGCCATATTCGCAGAATTTGGTGCAGAATTGTTTGGCTGGCTGCTTGATTTAGCAGGTTCAATTATGCCAAGCTTTTCTCCATTTGTGGTTAACGCTCTTGCTGGAGCATTTTTGAGCTATTGTACAGCGCATGTTTTGTGCTTTAAAGTAATACTGAGGAGAAATCGGCCATTTTTTATAAGATAATTGCTGCATTCGTTGGTGGAACTGTAGGTGCGGGACTAAAATACATGTGTCTAGTTAGTGCGATTTCAGTTTGTGCAATCCTGAAATAAAAAAATTGCCAGATGTCTGGGTGGTTGGGGTTTTGCAGTTTTAGGGAAATAGCTAGCAGAGTTTTATGTTAACCGAATGATCGCCTTAACAAGTCACTTACATTCAATGTATACTTCTATACTATAAATACAAAAACCCAACATTACTTCTTTATTTTACGTGCGTTTGATATAAAACCTATTACGAATTAGCTTCACAATCAACATTTTTTATTTGTGCTTTGATTCACACGGCTCAGAGCTTTTCAAACTAGTTGATTTCTACGTACGTTCACAATTTAAGAAGATAATATATGCACTTAAAAATGTTGTGAGCCTATCTGTATTCACAACTGTTGAGTCTTGACATGAATAGATTAATGAACCATGTATGTGCATCTTGTGAGACTCCAACAAAGAAACAAAATAGTCAGATATATTTTCTGTGTGCTGTTTGAACGGCCACCGGAATTTTCCAAAACTTTCGCAAATGTATGGGCGAATTTTCTTCTTCTTCTTTTTTATGGTAACGTTAATGTGAACACTTTTACATTTTAAGCATTTTACATATAATAACAGTAGTCTAATATATGCAGTGTGGCTGTATATTCAAATAACCATGCAGGTAAATGTTGGCAAACTAAACACACCGTCCTTGGCATGCAATGTAAATTTATAATTCATATTTTGCCTAAAATATATTATAACTTTGTACAAAAAGTTTATTCGTTTAGCTATTGGAACGAGACACAAAACACACGACGAGGTATGCCGAGCCTAGGTAGCCTTTCTGATACGAGTTGGATAAATTTAAGTACACAAGCACACTAACATTGCATTATATTTATCCTACACAATTTTTTATATTTAATTAATTCCTGATGCAATCGAAATAGTAGTCTTTAATTGATAAATTAAAGCAAAAACAGATTACATTAACTGAATCAAACATTGCGTAGTAATATTAATTGTGATCTTTCCCGTTTACGAAACTCGAAATAGTCCTTAAGAATTTCACTCAAAAGAAGAGTAACGAGACAAAATATCGCTATACGCCTCGATTAAAATTTAATCAGCGTTCCAAATGTTACACACTCAAGTGGAACACATTTGGTTTTGTTCAAACCACAATTCTTGTTTCACAACTGTTAAATACCAAAAACAAAAATGGCTGCCATTTTGAAATTTACGAAATGTGTAGACACCTGCGTGAAGCATGATTCAGCAGATATTGTTAATTTTAGTCTATAAACAACTCGTCTTTTTACACACTTTTTACTTACTGACATAAAAAATAAACATCTACTGGTTCTTGTTCTACTCACCGAAGTTGTGTAATAACCATGTTTATTTTCGTCAAGTTCAATTTGCTTCCAGGACGAGTTAAAATTCTGGACATATTTCTTCATCGCAATCCATCTTTTCCATTTTAAAGCACTTGATGTAAGCAGGCAATTCTTTGTGGATAGACATTCTTTGACTGACTGACAAAGGAACGACTTATTCATCCAAGAAATTAGCTTTTTAATTCAACATCGATTTCCTTAAAAAAGTTAACGACCAATTCACTGACGCTTTTCTTAAACTTAATCCATCAATTGTTCAACAAAAAATCGCGTTATTCGAGTACATTCGACATTTAAACGAATCGAAAATGCAGTCTCACAAGTTTCATTCCAGTTTTATATCCCAACACTGTTATTCACATTCATAATATTATAATAATCCATCGTAAACACACACGAGTAGACTTGTTAAACGCCTGCGAACCCAATGACCCGAATGACGCAATCAAGTAATTTCGTCAGCTGTGTCGTAAAATGTGGTCTTTCGAATTCAAACAGTGACGCAATCGGTCGAGCACTTTAGTCTCGCGGTTAGAGTGCCAGGCTACCACGCAAGAGACCCTAGTTCAATCACACGTTGGTCCAAGTTTTTTTTTCCTTAAGCTAAACGATCTTAAAAGAAACGCTGCATTGGATTGATAACTTACGGCTTTTATTTATAGCCGGTATATTTATTTCAAAGGGTAAACATTCATTTCATGTATAAATCAAAATTTAAGAACAGATGAACGAGGAGTGAAAGGCAAAAAAAGTAGTCCATTTAGGTGTGGGATAAACCAAGGTGTGGGATAAACCTTATCTTTCTTTATGGGTCGTGGATAGTTAACCGCAGGTGTCAGTATTTAACTCAGCACTTGCATCGATTTTTTGAAACAGTTCTTATATTCTGCTTCAAATACGCTCAGCTTAAAATTTTCGAAGGATTACTCGATTCTGTCATCTTTGGTGAGCAAGTACATTAGCATATTGTCTTAACCTTGTTTAGAAACTTCCTTGACATGTTTAGTAAAAACGATGAAATACCAAACTCACTTGCACCATAGCATAAACAATATGTTATATATGTGTGTGTGTGTGCGGTGTGTGTGTGAATGCGTGCGTGCGCACGTGCGTGTGCGTGTGCGTGTGCGTATGTGTGTTCGTTTGCATGTGTGTAGGTGTATGTTACATAAGGTAAATATAAGCTATGCAAACTAAATGTATTTGAATATTGAATCTCTATTCGATTGTCAGTATACTGTACATCTTAATGGCATCTGAGTAGAATATATACCACCATTAAAAGAGCATCAAATAATAAGTACATGATAGAAAAATCATGTAATGAATGCAATACACTTGGCCATTCTTTAACATTTGTATGTCCTACTGTTGATTTGTTACATAACGAATATACACTTAATATAAATTGAACCTTTTTTCATCAGTACGACATTATGTATATGCATGCGGTTTAAACTAAAGATTTGTATTTATATGCACATGTATTTCGGTCTTAAACTCATAACACTTATAGTTTGTAAATCAAGTACAGGTGATGATTAGGCACTTATTTTCCTCTTTCATGTCGTTTTTCCTGCTTATTTTATATTCCATCAGCTCAAGATTATTTATGTTATTGGAAGAAAAGCATCTTCCTAAATGGTGAATAAACCTCATGCGTGTTCGTATTTCATAAAAATATGATCTACCTTTTGTAGAAGTGCAATACCGTGGATCATGTAACTACACACTCCGTGTTTATAGCTAGCATAAGTCGAATGCTATAAAACCGCAACCATATCGTATGACACAAGCCCGCGTAAATGAATTATTAGTTCAAAGCCTCGATGTTATTGTGCAAAGGCACACCATACTTTAGCATGGCGTACGAGCGTGTATGCGCTTATAAATGGCAATGCTTACTTAGTTTTCAAACACAAACAAACAGTAGCTCACCCTGACTACATATTGTATCTGTATACTCTGATACCGGTCTGATACAATCAATATTCATACCTTGCATCGACATTATTAGGTTAACAATTACAATGGTGTGTATATAGATAAAACATTGTATCACGGTTAAGGCCGTACTTGTGTATGCGTCCCTGTTTGTTTTCCGTAGCTATGTAAAGCACACTTAAAAATAGATAGTTTGCAAATGCAACCATTATATTCAAGTAGGCCATGGTTAAATTGATAGTTGCAAACTTTCTTGCAGGGGCTTCTTCAATTACAGACGCGAATATTTAAATCGATTACACTAAACTGTGGTCGATGTGGTTATTAGTATTGTTTGTCCTTTTAAATATTGAGGTACCGCGATCATAAAAGTGTTGCAGTTTAAGCAAGTATTAAGTAGCAAATGTATCAATGCATGTAAAGCAAAAAACATGTTTTTGGTAACTATTAAACAATTCATGTAAACATGCTTTGAATACGTATATTTCAGGCAATAGTATTATTTTGTTCATAAGCGTATTGGGTATGTAAAGATATGTCTGTCATACATACTTGCACGACTTCATTCCATTTGAGGACAAGGTCGAGCGAGATACAGTTAGACATAATTTTATTTTCAAGTTTTAAACGAATGGGCAAAATTTCGTTTTTTTTTGCGGTATTGCAAATCGCAAACAAGCAGTTGATTGAGAAAATAACTGTCTGCAATCAAAATCACCGGACCCAACAAGTATTTAGCATGAGTTGCAAATGAATGTAAAAAGACGGCCTGCAACCCTGTGTTTTCTATAGGAACTTTAACGGACCCGTATTCGGGGTTGGATGTTCATTCCACTGTCTTTCATCAGGTAGAATTGGTCCTACGTAAGAATATGGCTAAGTCTGTTATTAGAACATTGAGTTGACATACAGGATACTCAGACAACAGATTTTAGAATGATATTACTTATTTTATACATTTTCATCGAATTGTTGATGATACAAATTTAATGTATAATTGGACGTTGAACATTGATGTATGCGTTCATTAAAAGTGTATGTAAGTTCATTGATTTGTAGTCGAGTAATTTTGAACAATTTACGTCTTGCTTTAAAAGTGCGATTGAGTGTTTGGTTCGGTTCATATAATTGGGTACACGCGAGCTAATGACATTCATAGATATGAAACTGAAACTTAAAAATGCACATTCCTTTTATTCAAATTAAGCAGTTAATGCAATATTGCACATATTTAAAAGAAGCAAATGTTCATATATGCACGTTGGTTTTCCGGAGAACGATATGTAAAACTTTTCATTTAAAACAGTTTCAACCATAACATACACACGTACTTTATTGCATCATGTTTACAATGAAATATCCATTTCGAATAAAACAGCGGGAGAAAGAATGACTCGAAAACTTTAACGAAGAGGCGTGCGATAGCCGTGCGATATTGGGTTTAACATAGATTAAACCGAACGCTTGCTTACAACTTGACACTATTGGATCGGTTCACTCTATGTTGAAACAAATACAAAAATAATGTGACTGTAATACCTCGAGAGCTATTTGCTGCGCAAATCTATAACGCACAACGATTCGCTTGAAACACGATCCTGCGTGCTATGCCTGCGCATTGTCCCATTTAAAATGCGTAAAATCCAGCGATCGGTTTAGTTTGTACTGTTCTTTTATGTGAAATTACAATGTGTCGACAGTTACAGGTTAGTTGTTTTTAATTTATTTGGTAAGGAAATGTTTGTTGCGTTTTATTCTTAAAGGTATATAAAATACATGTACGGTTTAATATTGAGACGAGATAATTACAATAATTAATAAAAAACATCGACATGCATTTGAATTCAGAACTTCTAGTCATAGTTTTATAAACAATGAAACCGATGAACTGATACGAAAATAGAAAAGCTTTTGAAAGCAGACATTGTGTGCTTAGATTTTGAAACTCAAATACAAAGAATACGCTTCGATGATATGCATTTGATAAAATAATCTAAACTTCTTAATTTATAAGAGTTTATAAGAGTTTTGTTTTCGATTTAAGGTCGTCGGCTAGAACAAACCGAACATATCATTTATGTTAAACCAACGCCATATTCACGAAACAAATAGCGGTATAAGATGGCTTTACTCACCCAAATACGTGCACTTGAATTCGAACGCAGTGACGAAGGCATAGAGCAATTGCTTGAACGTCCATTGTTTAACAATGAAAAAGAGTATTTAAAAAATGAGCGTGGAAAAGTCGTTTTTACTCCAAAGAAGTACAATACCACCAATGAAGGATTTCAAAATGAGCCAGAACATGCATTTCCAGTGAGAGGAAATTGCACAATGCTTGATACGAACGACGTGAGTTGTTTGAAACCTGGCGATCATGTGGCATGGCAACGTACTTACGTAATATGGCACCACGCAATAGTGCTAAAAGTTGATGTTTCAAACAAAATGCTGCTTGTTGTGCATTGGAAAAAAGTAAACAAAGAAAAAACAAACATGAAATAACTGAGGAATGGGTCAGGTCGTCGCAAAACGGAACGTTTTATCGTATTGACTACGAGGAAGAGATATCGAGACAGAACCCAACTGCACTTGTTTTATATAGGGCACTTTGTGAAAAAGGGAAATCGAACTATAAACTGTTAAATAACAACTGTGAATCATTTGCGACATACTGCAAGACTGGGAAGTATGAGAGTGCTCAGGAAAATTGGTTTTGGCATAATACAAAGCAAGCGATTGTCGAAGCTACATCAGCTATATGCAAGGTTTTAGTTACAGTTGGACGTGCTTTTGTGAGAGAGATGTCTAACATGACTATAGTGGAGGTTACAGACATCAGTGGAACCGTCGCCTTTGCCGAAACAGTGGAGAAATTAAAAAACGCGACCAATATTGTAGGGGCAGCAATTGTTGTTTCCATAGCAGGTTTCTTTTTGATCTGGGACTTGAGTAAAATGTACAAGCGAAGAAAGGATGGTAAAATTTCAACAAATACCTTCCTAGATCTCGCCTCCCAACGATTTTGTGAAGCTTTATTTGGTGCGGGACTTTGTATTGGTGGTAGTGTAGTAGGAGCAACACTAGGAGGAGCTTTAGGGGGGTTAGCTGGTAGCGTAGTGCCACTTGTTGGAACAGCATCAGGCGCGACAATAGGAGCATTCTTAGGAAGTGTCATCGGCGGGGTTCTTTCATGTATCATTGGGCGCGCATTAGGTGCTCTGGTTGGACCATACGTAAGTAAAGTTTTCAAAAAAAGAGACGATAGAAAAACTGACATATCTGGTATTGAAGCAGGGGACCATATTATGGTTTATGGAAATTGGTTTCACCAAGGTTGTCACGCTATTGTTATAAAAAGGTCAGGGAACACGATAACTGTCATTCGCAACACAAGTGCCAGGGGAGTTGTGGGAGAAGACATAACAATAGGTGATGGCGAAAAAGTTTCTAAAAAGGTTTACAGAAAGTTTGAAAGCTTTGACCCGGCAGTCGTAGTAATTCGAGCCCAGTCTCAAATAGGACAGCAGTATTATTCATACTGGTCAAACGATTGTGAACAATTTGCCTATTGGTGTAAAGCTCAAGATTAAAAAGGCGGCAAAGACATTCAACATCTTTTTATTTTAAATATGTAAAAGAGACAAGTGAAGAACGTTTTTTTTATTTATGTTTTGAAATAAATAGTATAATTCGCTAATCGAGAAAAGATTGTATGTGGGTGTAACATAGATATATAGATATGCTCGTAAGAGTTGTGTCCCTTGTTAATGGCTGCACGTGAAAATTGCGCTCTCGAAAAATTTCAATAATTTCAAAAATGGCTATCGATACTGTGCTTTACAGGATGCGAATTGGATTATTTGTGATGCCAAATAAGACAAGAAGTATAGTTTGTTCACTGTGTGTGAGTAAAAGGAGTATGAGTGTCGGTTTGCGTCTAGCTATTTTCCTGTCTATGTTGATGTTACTGGGTGGGGATGTGGAGACGAATCCTGGACCGCCACGTATACAAAAACAACGGACTTTATCGTTTGCCGAAACAGCAGCGAGACCTACGGAGACGTCTGCAACGCCCGCGAGTGCATGGGACGCTCAGATAAACACAAGCCGATCTTACCAGGACAATAAGGTAATGTGTTTTCTCAGAGAAATGAAAGCAGAAGTGCGCGCTGATTTATCAACGATACACTCAAAAGTTGATGACATAAGTAACATAGCAAATATGTTAAAAACAGAAAATGAATCGCTCAAACAGGAAAATCAAGAAATGAAGAAAAAATTCATAGTCTTTGTTCGAAAATTGACAGTTTAGAGGGTCATTCGCGTCGGAATAATTTGCGTTTTCTCGGGATCCCGGGTACAAGCGGGGAGAAGTGGGAGGATACGGAACTGAAGGTAAGACATTTCATCAAAGACACACTTGGGTTGCCCGATCTCGATCACGTCGAAATAGAAAGAGCGCACAGAATTGGTAATAAAAATTCCGAAAAAATCCCAGATTGTCGCAAAATTTTCTCGCTACAAAGACCGTGAGACCATACTCAAAAAATCAAGGGAAGTTTTGGACAGGCATTAACAATTTTCCGTACGCGAGGATTTTACTGAGCGAGTTCAACTACACAGACGTGAACTTGGAAAGCGATTAGTTCAAGCGCGAAATCAAGGACAATACGCTTCATTGCGTTTTGACAAGCTATTTATTGATAACGAGGTGTAAAAAGTATGACGACTTGACCGGCAAAATTACTAAAATCGGAAATACCCGTGGAAGAAAAAATACACGCACAAACAATAGCCAGCGGAATGTGGTGAGAGGGGATTATCGCGATGGCAGTGAGGCGGAACGATCCGATGACGAAAGCAAAGCTGGGGCAACAGGCGGGGTGGAATAGGATCGAGGTCAAGGTCCAAAAGAAAACATTATCATTATAACATGGAATGTGTGTGGTCTAAGGAAACTTGTAAATAATTGTGACTTGTAAATTATTTACTTTCATTTGACGTCATAGGTTTTTTAGAGACATGGGGTGAGAAACACAATGAATTTTGTGATTTATTAGTAAATCATACATGTTTTGACTCTGTGAGAACAAAAGTAACTAATGCATGGCGTTATATTGGTGGAATAGCCGTGAATGTAAAAAACGATCTGTTAAAAGAAAGCTTTATTTCACAAATATGTCATAACTATCAGGATTGTATTGTTCTGTATATCAAAAGTTCTATTTATAGCTCTTTAAAAGATATCATAGTATATATAGCCTATGTATCGCCTGAAGGTTCACCAATTTATGAGTGAATGAATGATTATAATGGTATCACTATTTTTGACTCTAATATTTCTTCTTTAAGAGTACTTTATGCTGATGCATGTATATACCTAGCAGGAGATTTAAACGCACGCACAAACAATTTATTAGATTATATACCTGAGTATAATATGGATAACATTTTTAACATAGAGGTTGATTATAACACGGATCTTTTTGATCGCCCACGTAATAATAAAGACTCAGAACGATATAACAATTTTGGGAAAACACTCGTTGAACTTTATTGTACGTAAGGTATGTATATTTTAAATGGGCGTAGCTACGATGATATTTTAGGAAATTGTACATGTCTTACAAATAATGGCGCTAGTGTTGTTGATTACCATGTTGTATCCACTGAGCTATTTTCTCATATTATTTATTTATGTGTGGAGATTAGGGATGAGTCTGATCATTTGCCTTTTAGTTCTAAAATAGTTTTGGGGAAAAAGAAAATTATTCGTGCTAATTACGGCAATCAACATTACTTAAATAACGGTTACGAAACTGAAGATGATCAAGATCAAATTTTAAACTCAGAAAACACGCACGAAGAAATAATAAAAAGTATTTCAAAACTCAAAGATGGAAAATCGCAAGGGACCGATGGCCTTGGGGCAGAATTTAATAAAAGTACGATGCATATGATAACACCTTTACTTCGATATTTATTTAATAAGATTCTTAATACAGGGCATTTTCAAAATATTTGGCGGGATAGTATAATTGTGCCGGTATATAAGTCAGGCGCTACTGATGACCCCTCTAATTAAAGAGGTATATCATTAATTAATGTTATGTATAAAATATTCTCCAATATCGTATACAACAGATTATGCAAATGGGCAGATTTAAACAATAAAATAGAAGAATCACAAGCCGGTTTTCGCAAGGGATATTCAACCATTGATAATTTATTTACTCTCCAAAGCATGGTCCAAAATATACGTGTAAACCTGGTGGTAGGTTTTATGTTGTATACGTAGACTTCCAAAAAGCATTTGATATTTTGATTATCCATAAACTATTTACAACTATGTGTAAAAATGGGGTCAGAGGGAAGCTTTTACAAGTATTAAAATCGATGTATTCAAATCTACGCGGATTTGTACGGGTAAATGATAAAAATGTCACGCAAAACTTCAATTGTAACATCGGCACTAGGCAAGTGGACGTAACCAGCACTATAATTTTTAATTTATACATGAACGAGTTGTCTACCTTTCTAAAATTTAAAGGTCATAGGGGTATTTATATCACCGAAGACATTTCGGACATAATTTGCATTCTTTTTGCCGATGACGTTGCGAGTTGCGCCGATACCGCGATCGAGCTACAATCACAATTGAACTCTATATCGGAATTTTGTGATACTACTGGTATGACAATTAACCAACAAAAGACTGAAATTATTGTTTTTAGAAACGGAGGTCCGCTAAGATCATACGAACATTGGGTCTTTAAAAATAATGCCGTAAATGCCACATCTGTATATAAATACATGGGTCTCCTTTTTACACACAAAGTATCATGGAGGAAAGCGAAAGAAAAACTTCGAGTTCAAGCCCGAAAATCTTCTTTTGCTATCTAATCATACCAAAGATACTTTGGATATTTTCTTACATGTAATATTTTAAATTGTTTGATTCAATGGTTAAACCCATACTTACATATGGCTCCGAGATATATGGAATAGATTTTTCAGATATTCTCGAAAAAATACTTATCGAGTGTTGTAAATATATCCTTGTTGTAAATAAATCTGTAAATGATAGCATTGTATAAGGAGAATGTGGTAGATTACCTCTTTGTATAGAACATCATGTAAAATGCGTTAAATATTGGTGTAAACTGATTAGTATGACAGAGAATCGATATCATAGAAACTGCTATATTATGTTAAAGCGGCATGATGAAATCGGAAGAACTAATTGGGTGACATCTGTAAAAAATATTTTTTACCGTTATGGATTTGGTTTTGTTTGGATAGGTCAAGAGATAGGAAATGTGGAATTATTCTTAATGTCATTTAAACAAAGATTAATTGATTGTAATACACAGAACTGGCTTGAAACTCTTGGAAATTCACCAAGAAGCGATACTTACAAACAGTTGCGATACCTACAAAAATATGCGATACCTACAAATATGTTAAACCCAGAAAAGTATTTGTTTATCGATATACCATTTTATGTTCGAAAGTCAGTTGCTAGATTCCGTTGTTCAAGCCATAAATTAGCAATTGAAACTGGTCGACGTTAAGGAATTTCAAGAGAAAACCGATTATGTACATATTGTTCAGTCGTTTTTAATAATATGTTTATTGAAGATGAGTTTCATGTATTTTTTAAATGTCCAAAATTCAACCAAGAAAGGCTTTTGTATATCTTTTCATGGTACAATGGTGAACATTTTTTTTTGCAATCTAATGCAAATTTCTGATGAAAGTAAACTAAAATGCATAGCCTTTTTGTAACTGAAATAATGAAAAGGAAAGATGTAGATCAAAATTGATGTTCAAACTTGATGTATCACAACTAAAACAATAACATGTTGTTACTTATATATGCTGTATTTTGGGCCGGTGGCCTTTATTTACAAAATAAACTTTTGTCTTGTCTTTTGTCTTGCTAACATATATTTCACGTGTATAGCTTTATTGAGCTCGAGTTTTATGCAATATTAATATATTTCTATAACAATATATTACATGTTATCATACAACTATGCCGTATTGTCATGATATGAGTTTTTATATCTTGTCAGCTTTTAAATGAGACAATGTTTAGGGGCAAGTTTTACAACTCGGAATCAAAATGAACCATTCAAAACAATCAGTTTGAACAAAAGCACCTTATCTAATATCATCTTTACATTATCAGTTAATTTTTTATATTCGTATATACAACTATGCTTTGGTTGGCTGTTATACCTGTTGTCAATAAATCTGATATCATGGTAAGCTCAAAGGATGGCGTCACATTGTGCATAATAATATATAATATAAATTACTATTTTGCAAACTGTACTTGCGTTGTTGTTATGTTTTAATATCATATCGCAAATATTATAACAACATCAATCTTCAATGTTTATGTGATATTTTAAGATTAAAAAAAGATCATGACTTAACTACTGTTGTATTCGTTTATAAAGAACAAGAAGCTATACAGATTTCCCGTATGTATTGCTTAACAACTCAAATCGGTATTAAACGGTTGTGAATTCATCATACTATTTTCATAACATTCGACAAATTCCGATTGACATTACGATTTCACATTAATAGTCATAGCAACTTCAGATCTTTGTGTACACTTTTACATATTATGTATTGTTTTATGTACCTAAGACTTTAAAATAATTCCAACTGTGGAGAAATCGTACCACGTTCATAACCTATATTTTTGAAACGGGCGATTGCCATTATGGAGAGCTCTTTATTAATTATAGCCATACATGTAACAGCGCCCTACTGTATGTCTATAAATACAATGTAGTTTCGTTTGTAAAATAAGTTGAATTTTTATTGTGTTAATCGAATGTTTCTCTTATATATGACACTTATCAGTAAGTGTTGCGAAAAGGTTCTAATGAATCTAGAGACTCATTGATGTTAGCAAGAATTCAGATGTTAAAACTTTGTGTTAAAATGACATTCTTTTTGTCGGAGAAAAGAAAGTAAATGAGAACTTTTTAAAATAGTAACACAAAATCGTGCATATTTTGCTGATGCTTGAAAAAACGTATAACAATCGAATACTTATACATTGTTTCATTGCTCATTCATGAGTTCAAAAGGTAAATGACGATCAAGAAAGCAAGTCACCTATGTCGTTTCATATTTCCTCTGTATATCCGGTGTGTAACTGAAAACATCTTTGCTACCAGAGAGAACTATTTTGTGAGACGCAGAATCCTATGGTCTGTAATTATAAACCCAGACTTATGGTTGCCTCTACCGGCATAAAAGTAGACAGGGTGTATCTGTTGTAATAATGTTCATACTAATACTAGCATTGCTGACTTGACCAAGGTTGAACAATTCAGTTGATAATTCTTTTTTGCAGGTATAAACTCTTCCGTAACAGCAGCTTTCTTAATAGCACATACATAGAATCAATTAATTATTTGATCTTATGTTTGTTACATCACCGACATGATTTCTCGAAAGATGTATGTTCTGACTTATACACTGCTAGATTCATGTAAATATTTGGCTATTGTTTTTCTCTCGATGATATCATTTATAAAGGAATAAATGAAACATCTAGCGCGTTGGGATAAACATCTTCGCTTGTATGGTTTTATACTGTGGACATATATTTTTTAAATACGACATATATGAAAATATATGAAAATAACGAAAACAAAGTCTGCGACATACTAAAACATTCATAAGGATCTTCCATCAAAGGCATAACCGTTATGGCAGGTACATGTAGTCATACGATCTACCTTAATTAGTGATTTGTTTTGTGTATCAATGTACATTGTCATTGACTTAACAAGTTTAACAAACTCAACGACATTAAACATGAAAAGTGCATTTATTTGAGCAAGTCGATTATTCCATTTACATTTGGACCAAACCAAATAGACGAGTATCTAACATGTATGCCTTAATGTTTTCAACTATTGCAAAATGACAAACACAGTATGTAATAGACAAGTACTTAGGTATTTAATTTTGAGAACAATTCATGTATACACTGCACACAAGTAACTATGATTTGTAATTTTATAATAAATAAATGTCTGATTTTTACCTTTTGACACTAAAACACTCTAAATATAAACTTAAACGTGTGTATTGATAGCTCTGATAAAGACCTGTTAAAAAAGGGAATTAACCAAATGAATGATATCGATAAATGCTTCCGAATTATCTCTAATGACATTTATAGTAATACATGATCGATTGCCAAATACATACACAAAAACACATATATTAAGATATCACTGAATAACAGTAAATGCTATTTTACATGTTACGACGCGGTCAAAATACAGTTTTACATTTGTACAGCTACAACTAATTTAGCTGTAGGTTAACAGTGTATAAGCTAGACCTAAATATCATTCATGAGCAATATTATATCCCTGACCTCAACATGCTATATTGTTTAACAGAGCATAAAAGCATCGAAGCCGTACAATCGCATGTCACTACGTGATTTCCAATTAGGTAACGTGTTTGAAAAGGCTGCATAAAAATGCACGGATTTCAGTGTTATTTCTTGTTTTGCATCATTGATCGTTTGAAAGAAAACTGTTTGCATCAAATCCAAGGATTTGCGTGAAACTTAACCTTCTTTCTGTAGTTTATGACAGTATTTTTTCAACACAACGCACATCACAGCGCTTTGTTATCAAATTACCAGTATTCACTAGAATTAGCTCTGAGCTCACGACACAATTGTTGTAAACCATGTACGCTTTTAAATTGAATATGAACTTAGATCTTGAACACAATCTAGTATACGATAAATCTGAAGACTGCTGTTTTTTAAGATTTGGTTTTATTTCTAAGCATGCCATTCAATAATCGCATGCACACCAGTCTGTTCAACTGATTTAGATTACCTTATACGTATGATATGTATATACCCATTATATAAGATCTCAAATCGTTCGATCAAGACATGATTAATTGTGTTTCTAATATGCATAACATAAGTATCATGAAAAATACTAAAATTTGATTAAATATGCAAAATGATAAATCACAAAATAAATGTGTATGGTTTATGCAGTAAAGTGGACAATATGAGTGACTTCAACAAGCTTTTTGTTAATCCATGAAATGAAAATTGCCCCGTCCGCTAGCGACCATGATTACACACACACGTCAAAATTACATATTGAATATTTCTTTTATGATTTTAAAACCATATTATATAAAATAAGTTAAAGTGCCTTCCTTTGTGAGTGTGGCCGCATTTCTCGTTTTTCCCTATCTACTGTAATCGAGCAAATTGTAGACAGTATACGAATTGCTGTCAGAAGACATGTCACGATCACGAACCAGTACAGAAGGTGAAAACTAGAGTGAAAACAACATATAAACTGGATTTTTAAATCGCTTACAAATTGATCTGCATTAATGCGATATCTCTTTGGATCGGGTCGTTATGCTTAATAAGCATTTGATAAATATGCAATTGTTTTGTTAAGTAACACGAAGCAAATGTAATCAATTTAATATAAACAAACTTTGAAAACGCATATTTAGGCGAAATATATCAGGAACGAGTGAACATTTCCTTGGTAATTAATATCGTTTTAACAAGCCTACGTTGATCCTATTTATTTTGTCATTCTTGAAGTGCAGATTGGACCAAATGAATTGCATAACAATAAATATATACACATCAGTTAACCAGCGTGCAAACAAGAAGCAATACAACTAGCAATACGGCTTCCAATCATAGTCTCCAAAAGAATAACAGCGGGTGGTCCCTAAAAGGGGAAATCAAATCCCAATATTGCACCACATGAACATGCGACAATTGCACCCCAAGACATAAACAAAATTAAGTATTTATCGTTTTTGATAAATTTGGTAGATATCCTGTGTGCACCAAACGCTCCCAATACGGCCCCAGCAATTCCAACAACGATCGGTGCAGCATAATGTACAGATGTATATCAACATACTTTAATTTGACCCCTCTCTCTTGCCACCCCAAATCACAAGGTAAATGTTTGCCTTCACAATGTTTAACGATATTACCGCCCTAAAAATATCGCCAATCTTCTTAAAATAACGGAGACAATACTCTAAACTACGAACATGAACATCATCTGGGAATACAATCGTCAATGGAAGATCCATGATTATTTAAAAATCTAAACATATTTAAACACAATATACTCCAGAACTTCCTGACGATATGAACCGAGCATGCGGAAATAGACTATCGAGTTTCATATTTAATGCATATCTGGTGTTGTGATGCAAGTGTTCGTAATAGCACTATGCGATACATTATGTTTGCAAGCATCGATTGAGTTGATTTGAAAAATTATCAAATGGAAGAGAGTTATCTATGCATCCGTGATAAGCATTGACGCTGTATCCATCATCCACTATCTTCTTAAAAAAGTCATTATATCTTTCAGTCATGAGTGAATTAGTTTATTTTTCGTTATATTTGATTAAGCAATCATTTGATTATGGATGAATCGAGTATTAACAGCGAAAGAAATGTATCCGATATAAAAACAGAATAAGCTGATACAAGATTCAAGCTCAACTTTTATATATAATATTATGATTCTATTTGTATTTAAGAACTGACCGCGTCAGTAGTAATGATGGTCCTGGATTCGGCTCACGACGTCCTGTCCATTTTTTTCGGGCAGGCTCTTCTGGTACGGAACAGCATCCGTATCTATGTTGGTAATAGCGAGCTTCCGGATGGATGTACTGGTTGTCTGATGCTCAGACGAACAACGCCTCGGACTGCAGACGATACTTTGCGCGAGCTTTAATCGGAACATATTTTCGCTCGGGGAATAAACAGTTCGGCGCCGGAAGCCCAGCTACTAGAGGTGTTTGTAGGCTGCATCCTTGGAATTGGGCTCCATGGCGTTTACGTTCAAACTATTTAAAGTAACGTACCCCATTAACAAATACATTGGACAAGTATATTATCACAATTTCAATACGATTATCTTGTTTAAAAAAATTAACTTAGTATACACAAATTTAGCTAAAAAATGTTAGGAACATATTGTACTGCACCCTTATATCGAGCGTCTCCATGTATCGATCATTTTGTTTGCATGAAGAACGAGGCTCTTATATGACGTCAAGCATGCGCCCCGATTATTTTGTTTCACTTACATTACTACGCTTGAAAATAAATACAAATACGGAAAACAAGGACACATCATGTGAACACAAACATTCAAAATAACTAGTCATATGACATTTTTGTATTAAGTGTAGAATTTCAATTCAGCTTAATGATTTATTTTGACCATCTTTTTAAACAAGATCTTTTATTTACCAAACATTTTCAAGATTTTTGCTATTGATAATTTTTTTAAGAATTAGTTTTTGTTTTAATGAATAGGTCTGAGTGCTAGAAATAAGGCTCTATTATTATATGTGCTGAAACATGAAATGCAACGTCGATGTCAATCTTATTGAACGTTTAGTCAAAACTAAGTACATTTTTGAGGCATAATTTCAGGCGTCCTTGAATCACTCTTTATCGACGGTGTTCAGTTTTACACATAGCTTTCAAATAATCATAAATGCATGTAGCAAAATGCATGGACCTTGTCATCATACAGGTTTGATATGATTAGATGTGCCTGATGTCTATTATGTTTTATTCCGGACCAATATCCTTTCTTTTTTGATGCGCCGTGAATTACTTATATTGGCATTAATGTTATATAGGCGTATTTAATGGACGGCCGATACAATCATATTTCCTCCGAATATCACGAAACAAACGACAAAGCCAACATGACTTTAACACATTAATATCATTGAATTGATAACGGAATGCTCTGTATTTTAACAATTTAAAATGGCGACTATTTAGAAAGACAGGTATACCTCATTCCTCGCCATTAAGCATGTATAAAGCAGTCGCTATAATCGTTACGAAGCTCTTTTCCAGTTAAATTGCTTTTCCTGATTCATTCGTTTTTGACCGATATATGACAACGTGATCGATGAATGCTAGGTATACTGAAAAAAAGACAACTTATTATATTTTTATTAGAGGTTATTTAATCACTAGATATAATGGTTGATTTTCGTAACATTCGATAAAGTAAAACAGTCGGTTAACTAACGAGACATTTTTGTTGAAACATGTATAGTTGTATGTCTGTCCGTAAGTTAGTCCGCCCTCCACCGAGGTTTACCCTATATATAATTTAAAATGTTCATTACAAACGTATTCATGAAGTGATTTGTATATATAAAAATAAGACCACTATTGACTTTGAGTTCAGTATGTCCAAGGTAAATTTCGTGAAGCTCGGTATATCTTAAATGGTCTCTAAGGTTTATCAAAATCGAACACAAAGCGATCGTCGCTTATATGATTTGCAGAAACTAAATTTATATACATGTACATTATATTGATCTATCTTATTTAAATAGCCTATTGTTTTACGTTCAGTGGGCCTTGAATAAATACCAGACCGACGAGAGGAATATAACCTTGAAATGTCATGCTATGCATAACATAAAAGGCATTATGATAATAAAATAAATCAGATTAGCATGTGTCAATACATAACACTTTCTTAAACATATGCGTTTATAGTCAGGAATTCTAGCTCTACACCACATAGTGCAATCTATAGATCGATGTTTGCAGGTTTTTTTTAAATATACACGCAAAACATGGCCTACATTTGATGAACAATTGAGGCTATTTTTTAACACAAATCAACCCTTATTTATTCACGTATGGACAAACTACTGCGAATGCCTCAAACAACTCTTTAAGTAAGCTTTGTACTTGGGTTAAACATTGTGTGTAGTGGATCAGGACAATTGTGAACCAATCTGTTTAAAATGTAATGATTTGTTAATTAATAATCAATTCCTACAAATAATGAATACTCTGTCGGGATAAGAGAATTATTCCACACGCAAAATGTTCAATATTAACTATCATTTAAACTTTCTTTGATCTCGTTCGATTGAACCATTACACTAACACGATATATTAATGTCATCAGCCATGAACCACATTTCACGGGTATCATGGGACACTCGATATGCTGTTTTTTTTTAAATATAATAGTGACTGAGATTTATCAATTTTGTAAATATGTATTACCCTTATATTTAACATCGGATTGGTTTTCTCTACATAGCTTTTTGTATTAGTGTTTTATAATGTACAGGCCTAGATGCCTCTTGATGCGAGATACAGATTACAGTGATTGTCCTGGCCGCCAATCCATCGATTATTCCACCCGCTCATTCTAACGCCCAAAATATTTTACCTTGACCGTCCGCTCGGATTCCCAGGTTCCCTTTTAAACCTGATTTTTTTTAATTATGTATTTAGTCTGTTTTTTGATAATACGTTGTTTTCAACACGTGTAAATTAGGTATACAAATTATCCTCTACTTACTGTAATTGTAAATAAATGCAAAATTATCATAAACTTACATTTTTGTTTTGTTTTCAAAATGAATGTGTTTCCTTGTTCTATCGTTTGTATATGTGATTGATATTGCATATATGCGTACATTTAATATTTTGTGAATGGAACTATGTTTTATGTTACGTTCTATAGATTCATGTCTAAGGGAGAATAACAAGCGGTCTTGTATGTGTATACTAATTGACATTTGTCTCCCGTGTCATAGCTGTTCTACTACCTTTAAAGGGACTTGTTCACGTTTTGGTAAATTGACAAAATTGAAAACAACTGTTTCAGATCTGCAAATTCGCGTTGTAGTTATAATTTTGCGAGGAAACAGTAATACTGAACATTTACCATGTTCTAAAATACCAATTATATGCATCTTTTGACGATTTTAAAACCTGAAAATTATAAAGAGTTACAAACGCGAAACGATTGAATAATATTGAGAGTTCTGTTGTTATCGTTATATTTTGTTACATCACGAGGATTGCGAGACTTTTACTCCAAGGGTCATTGGTTCGAGTCCCGGATTGGAAAACTTTTTTTTGTTTTATTTTTCTTCTTGTTTTATACTGGAGCTTTTTTGTTCCGATGTTTATATTTATCCATTTAAAGTTTTTAATGACACACTTCAAAACATGCCAAATTCTGTGAACAAGTCTCTTTAAAAAATGACGATACGCTTTCTCAAAAACGTATAGCTGTTTATTTATATGAGGTTGCATACTTTGTATTGTGCACTTTCTTTGCCAATACGTTTTATTTAACGTGAACTTTATGTATAGGACAGGCATTAAATACAAATCAATGAAACGGAAAGTATTTTAATCTTAAATTATGTTGATGGTATTTACAGTTAGGTAATGAATATGTATTTGATGTTTCATGTATTTATCGCATTACTTTAACACCGATTAAGGGAGATAAACCTACTGTAGCATTTGCAAAACTAACGTGAGTTTCAAATAAGTTAGCAATTATGGCAATGAAACCCTCAACCAAGATCAATGTTCAGCATTTGTCGAAGAATTACCACGGTGATCTAGTTGTTCTTCATGTGATCTACTTTTAAACTTTGCCTAGCTATCGACAAGAGAAACATTTGGACTAAGATTCAAAAAAGCAAGGTTATAAAGGCAGTTATAGTGCCAATACAACTTCTAAAATTTGCCCTTGTGATCTACTTTTTGAACCTGTCTGACCAAAATTCAAACTTGGGTTTAATACTTGCAAATATGAACATTGTGACACAGAGGCATCCAAATTTTAACATGTTGCTTATAGAGTGGTAATATTTTTTTATGCGAGTAAGATTTGTCCTTGGGACCTAAATTTTGAACCCACCTGACCAAGATTCAAATTTATGCTAGATATTGTCATGTTTGAAAAATTGGACCAAGTTTCATCATTTTTTAGTCATAATTGTGGCAAGTGGTAAGTTTTTAAGATTTGATGTAATTTTTTAACCGACTTGAACCAAAATTCACCTTGGGGTACATAATGTAAAAATACACATTTTCATAAGGACTGAGTCAAAACTCTGGCGTCAAGACTGGTAATGATCTTAAAGATGACGAAACACAACACACACCGGACGCCGGATAGATGCTATTGAGTTAGAATGAACCATGTTCTTAAGAAAGTTCTGTGTTTTCTTTCTCGATAACGAATATAATAGGGCAAGTTACCGAAAAATGTTAGTCTGAAAGATCATAACACATAGAATTACCAGTAATGTGAAGAAGTATAACTGTGCTCCCATGGATGTGAAACGGTGTGTGTGTGGGGGTAACTTCTAAATTTGACAATTGCATGTTCAAACATTTCATGAATTGTAGAAAGATGTGTTTGCCTTTGTGTAAAAACTGATGATAACACTCTATATTTTCAGTTTTGTATCCAGTAGGGATAAAAGTAAATTTAACACAGAACAAGTTTCACTCTTTTCTGATATATTTCGCCTTAAAAGGCTTTTTCAAAGTTTGTTTTTAAAAATTAACTACATTTTCTATATGTTTCTCAACCAAAACAATTGTATATTGACGTCAACAAAACAAATAAACAGGAAATGACGTCATGACGTCAAATGGCAGTGACGCAAATTAGCGCCAAAACTACATGCATATACAAATTCACTGTTATAAAAATAATGATAATGAAATCAAATTATTACGACTATGAGTTAAATAATTATACACTTATTATAAAACATAGATACTTATAATATTAATACCGACTAATGATAATAAAAAAAAAAAAAAAAAAAAAAAAAAAAAAAAAATGTTATTGTAATAAATGATATGCACGAGTCTTTGCCGTTTAAATTCACTGTCTATATTCTTGCCACAAAATTTCAGAGGTTGCTTTTTTATTTAGTCCATTGGGTACTTCTGTTTTTAGCTTTTTGATCCAGGACAATTCTTTCAGCTTTCGGTACGATCCCGAATCATCTCGAATGCACTGGAGTATGGTGACCCCTATGTCATCCATACCATGTCCGAGGGAGTTGAAATGCTCGGCGACCGGTTTTTTCCTTTGCAGTCTTACATCTGCTTCGTGTTCCTTCAGTCGTTGCTTTAGTGCCCTCTTGGTTTCTCCCACATATACTACCTTTTGACATTTTAGGCAATTAATACCATAAATAATGTTCCACGTCTGACAACTCTGCCTTTTCGACAATGAAACTCCATCTATTCCGCCGTTTGTGTGATAACCTCTTCCTAACATGTCACACACTACACATTGTTTTGTACATCTTGCTTCTTGGTGTGCCCCAATGCCCACAACACGATTTGTTTTCCCATGAACAAGGACATCAGAGATATTTTTATCCCTTCTATATGCTATTAGTGGGGTAGCAGTAAACACCTCTTTCATCTTGTCTGATTGATGTAGTAAAGGTAGGTGTCTTTGTACAATAGTATGAATATTTGGCAGTTTTCTTGAATACGTCAAAACGAGAGGTACTCTTTTGTTGTCTTCCTTCTTTTTGTTTGGTTTTAAGAGATCTTCCCTTCTTATTCTATCCGCACGTGTAAATTGTCTATCTAGCACTTTTCCACTATACCCCCGTTTGCGAAGGTAGTGTCTGAGTTTTAATTTCTGATGCTGATAATCTTCTTGATTGGAGCATATCCGCTTGAGTCTTATGGCCTGGCTGTATGGAATAGATTCTTTTGTTTTTGTAGGATGGCTTGATTTCTGATTTAAATACATATGTTTGTCGGTGGGTTTCGTATATAATGATGTACTAAGCTTCCCATTTTCGATCTTTACAATTGTGTCTAAAAATTCTATCTGATTGGCATCCACTCTCATTTCTACCTTTATGCTTTCGTCGATCCTATTGGCATGTTCCATGAATTTATCTAGCGTATCTCTCCCGTGGGTCCACAGTCCAAATCCATCATCTATGTACCTTTTATAAAAGACTGGTAGATATTCATTATCCATAACTTGTTCGTCCCATTTACGCATGTAGCTACAAGCAAAATTTCTTCCCAGCTTTGATCCTATGGCAACACCTTTTATTTGTTTATATTCTTTATCATTGAACATCATAATATTGTTTTCAATGACAGTTAGAATCATATCTTGTATCGCTTTTGATGGTATTGTCTTATCTGTTCTTGTATTTAGGGCCTCTATACAAGCTTCTAAACCTTTTTGTTTTGGAATTGACGGGTAGAGCTTTACTACATCGAAACAAAACAGAAGTGTTTCTTGCGGTAGTACATCCGGAATCTCTTCTAGCTTATTTAGAAAATCTGTCGTATCCCGGATGTAACTAGGCGTACTTTCAACGAATTCATTCAGTTCCTTTTCTGCTATTTCTGCCATATTTTCTGTTGGTGTTCCAATTCCGTTGACTATTGATCTGTAGGGGTTTCCTTTTTTATGAATTTTTGGATTACCTTTTACTCGGGCTTCCTGTGGATTTTTCGGTATTAAATAATCTTTCAATTCTTTGCATATTAGTCCCTCTCTGTACAGTTTATTGGCTACCTTTTTGACAATCTTAATTGATTCCTCCTTTCCATTTCCGTTAGATATCTGATATGACTCCTTATCGTTCATTTCCTTTTCCATGTTCATGACATAGTCTGCTGTGTCTACTACCACTATTCCGGACCCTTTGTCTGCAGGCCGAATAACTATATTGTTATCATCCAACAAAGTCTTCATAGCTTTGGATTCTTCAGCACTAACATTTGATTCAATTGTATCTTTAAGGCCACTCATAACGTCTCTCTTCACCGCCTCGATATATGCATCAAGGCTCGTATCCCTCCCAGGGACAGGTGTGAAGTTGCTTTTCTTCTTTAACCATGGTTTGGTTTCTTCTTTGAGGTCACTCTGTTTTCCATGGAAGTACTCCTTGAGACGCATACGTCTTTCCCACTCTAGTAGATCACTATGCAGCTTGGTAACATCATATTTATTTGTTGTCGGTATGAACTTCAAACCTTTCGATAGAAGTGCTATTTCATATGGTGTCAATTCTCTGGAAGACAGGTTTATCATGGTTGATGATTGGTCAATACGTACCGATTCAGCTTCTTTATTGCTAAGCCTTACTTCTGGGTGTGTATGCACATTAGCTTTTGTTGTTTTGTTGAGGAGCGTTCGCCACTCTATATTTTGTCAACAATAATTTCAATACTAATCCCGTCAGATTGGAAATAAGAAACCAATTGAGTAAAACGAAACGTTTTCAATAACGTTTTATTCCGATTAGAATATGCACATTATTTATATCTAGGGTAAATACATACATTTAGATTGCCCTACGCATAACGATTGAGTCAAATTTAGAAGGTAATGACAATAACCTTTCACAAATCCAGACCCCAAAGTCGAAACATAACCGAAATTCGCCATGTTTGATACCAGTCATAATTTCTTTCGCTTACTCTGCACAAGTTACTTTTGTACGATCTACCCACGTGAATATTTGTAAACGCTTTAATTAAATATGCCCCTTTAACCAAAGATCTAAACTCGAAAATGGGTGAAAGTGTGATATGCTGTTGTCAATTAAACGTTTAAAAAAGGAAGCATACTTAAGGTTATGCTATGAAACCCTTTACCTGCGATTGATGTTATGCAAAAGCATAATTAATGTATGAGTTTCATACAGGAACAATGCACTACTGACAGGTTAGTTGTTTGAATGGTGTTTTGGACCAGACACCATTATTTTAGTGCTCAACGCATTGTGTTTTTTTTTATAAAACACGTTTGCATGCCTTAAAGGCAAAACATATTTGCCTTGCATTTTCGTTCTTGCATTTAAATTCTTAATCAATTCAATATACAAATGTGTGTGTGTTTCTAAAACGTACTTTTTTAAAATATTGCGATACACAAATTTCTTACAAAAAAAATTCGGAAACATGAATGCAGCAAACGCCTTCGAAAATACACAAACGAACGATACCAATTTTTGCGATACACAAATTTCTTACAAAAAAAACGTGGAAACATGAATGTAGAAAACGCCTTCGAAAATACACAAACAAACGATACGCCGTTAAAACTCATAGCTAAACCATCATTTTCACAAAAGACACTTAATATGATCTTCAGAGCTAGTGACATGTGTTTAAGAGAGATAAACTTGTATACGATGAGCGTTTAAACAATGAGAACGTCTTCATTCCAGATACTGCGGGGGGGGGGGGCATGGATTTGACATCCTAAATCTGTAGTTTTTTTGCAAGGCTGCATATACACATCTTCGCGTAACTATGTTCATGAATATCTCCACGTGTGTATGTTCAAGACTTCATATATGACCAATTAAGGAGTTAGAAATAAGATATTGGTTAACAGTATGCACGTGCGAACATGCAAGTCTATAAGTGCGCAGTCTTAAGCCTGTAAATGTGCATTCGGGCGATCCAAAGCAGTTTTACCTGCAAACATAAAGGTTTGCACAACAAAAATTGTAAGCGGGTAATTAAAGAAAAAAATCGGATTACACATGCATGTCTTCGTTATCGTCCGACCCGAAAGATTTTTAGCAGGATAATTAGATCGCCGTGGCGTAGTGGATATGGTGTCCGCCTAGCGATCGGGAGGTCATGGGTTCGAACCCCACTGGGGGCATTTCTTTGATCTCTCCCAAAGACACCAAGTACTGGTTATAGTCCCAGGAAACGGACTCGAGAGCGTTTATATAAGCCTACGGCTTTCGATGCAATCGAGCTAAAATAAATTGGTTTAAACTAAATACCAATGTATCGACTTATTTCACTGAAAGTTATAATGTGCTATAGCTATAAGAGTATACAAATACATTAATTGTCCATGCACACGATCTGGTTTAATGTAGCACAAACCCTCCACATAATAGCCGTTTTACGCACTTGAAATTATCGGGACTTGCACTTTCTGATTATTTTATATTTACATTAAAATTCTGTAAGTGCATGAATATTATGTAGAAACAACTGACGAATTTTTTAAAACGAGTATATACGATTCATTTCACAAACAGATACATCATGGATAAATCACCACAACACAAGTTAATACAAAGTAGTTTCAGAAGATCAACGACATCATTTTTTTTTGCAATTTTAAATTCATTCGTTCGTACTTTCGAAAACTCATTAATGTGAAAACGACTTGGACTGTAAGGAAATACCAAAAAGTATATTGCGACATATAGACAAAATGCTTGTTTCTGCAACACATATGAGAAAATGGTTCAAGATCGTTATACACTTGGTGGTTACGAATTTCTTTGAAGCAAACATTTAATTTATGGAACCATTTAAGGCTAGTTTTTAAATATATTCATTATTTATATTTATATGTTGTTGTAAGGTTACGAAAATAATATGCGAAGAAATAAATCGCAAATACACGCATTAAACGATCCACGCGATTCGTTTAATTAATAGCTGGAATGTTCAGGAAATAAATCATGACCACTTATGCAGTCAAATTGAATACATTAAATCCTAATTCAATAAATATTGCAGTATACCAAAACATGTGTCGCTATCTATACTGCTTATAGCTTTTTGTACAGCATAAATTGCCTTACTCCTTTAAGTGACAAAGAAATTCAATGCGACTTATACCAAGGTTAATATAAATAACAACATCTCAACAGCTAAGTGACGTTAAAACGTGTTAAGTAATACTCATCATGTGAGAACTGCGTGATTTATAAAGGTATAATCCAGTATTTTGCATGTCTATTACCTAACAAAACAGGTAAGATCATTTGAGGTTCTATTGATATTATATAGTATCGCGTCAGAATTGAGCCCCATATACCAATATCAATGAGTTTGCGTCACACATCTCATATATATTACTATGTTTCAGTGAGTTTAGCCAAATAAAATATTAGAAAATGCGCGTCTCGTCTGTAAGGCAAGCCTTTCTATATGCTGATATAATTTAGATTTTAGCTTACACGCATTGACGAAAATTAGTTAATGTATTTTTATTTAAATATAACCACGATAGTTCATTACATAACAACCTATTTGATCGAGTTTTGATGAAGTCATATTTGGAAATTTTCGAATGTAGCATTAACTTAGATATAAGTACTTTAACTATGGTTAACATATAAAACGTACGTATGCTTATACTAGAAATACATGTTTTAGGTCCCAACAATTCAATAAGTTAACGGTTATAGAAAATTGAATAGTATCGTCGATTATTACAATTGTATTCGAATTTTTATTCTATGGTATTTATTATATTTGCAACGTTGTATTAAGTGAATAACTCTGGGCCAAGTGTTCGGTTTGAAGCTCCAAAAAAGACGGTTTAAGTCCCAAATTTGCCTTTGCATTGTTTTAATTCCTAGTCAGATACCCAAGATATAATTATTGTCCGTGTTGTTGTCTGTTTTATGGTGAAATTGTTGTCAATTGTGTAAATATGCAATGGAAGTGTAACGTACTTGATTCGGATCTCGGACTCCATAACACCGATGCTCTTAATTATGTCTTTTTTTGTTCGTTATGAAGTTTAATAAGATTTTTCTCTTTCGGTCGCAGCGTAAATTTTGCTTTGCTTATGTTAAACTAGTTGAAATATAGTGGGATAATGAGCACATAAATATTAGGCTGTACCTTTAGACTTGCATAAGAATCCCCAGTTAAGATTGAGAGATGACTTCCTTAAAGAACACTTTTCATAATGGCTGAATAAGTTGTTTTGATAAACTGACACGAACAAATCGTTAATATGTACTTAGGAGCTAAACGCACACCACTTGTTATGTAATTTTTTTAACAAAATATCTGAATATACTATAAACAGAATATGCGTTGTCGGCGTTTAATCAGTGAGAGGTAATTTCCCTGACACTTCATACGCGGATGAAAACATGTACTGTTGAATGATCTAATGAAACATATTATAAAAAGAATATACCAATACAATACAAAACACTATTCACGAAAACAAAGATCTTTTTTATATTATATCGCTATAGCGGACAAGCAACAGACCGTGTGGACTAAGGACTTAGATAGAGTGGATACTGTTGAAGCCCCATTAACACTCAAAATCAACGAATATTTCGTTAAATATGTCATAAAATAAAGTTAACCCATGAACAATCAGTGTTCCTTATAACAATAACCAAAATTTAAACGCTAGATGTGGTCAGGCAACATAGATTTAACAAGATACAAAATGCTATTTTTTTTTTGTGGTGCATGAACAAAATACTCAATTTTAATTTCCCGCAATGATATATATTCATACGACACCCGAACACTAACATGGAATATAAACATGTGTTGAATATATTGTATCACAAACATAGTATTATCTAACTGCTCAACAATTTGATTTTATATTACATGAACACACATTTAAATGGAAAAACAGACTTTACTGTGCGCTTTTTATTTTCTTCTTGTATTTAAATTCTTAAACAAGCCTATATACACACGTGTGTTATCTTCGAGTAAGCATGCACCTAAATATCCCATTGGCGTACATTTAATACTTTATTTAGCACCTGCAAGTCACGTGAAATTTAAACCAATTGTTGATCTATATACCCTTAACACTTTTATTGAGTCATTGGTTGACAGTAAGCATATGCGTACGTGCATGGCTTTATTTGTGTAGTATGACGTGTTAAGGTGCGAATTCGAGCAATAGAAAGTGCCAATACACGCTCTCATCAATACGCACGTTAATGTTTTGCAAGAACGCGAACTATCAACTTCTTAAGTGCTTTCCACTAGACAATCTTCGTATTCGCAATAGAAGACTTGCAACTCAAGACTTGCACGTGTGGACTTAAAGAAAATGATCGGATAATGCCTGCATGCCATCGTAATTTAACGACCTGAAGGATGTTTTGAAGACCAATGCAATGGGTCCACATGAAACACCTGTGTCTCGATTAATTCGGGTTTTCTTAAGTAATTAATAAATGTACTGTACCGAATAAAGATGATACATGTACATTGATTGTGCATGCACACGATCTGGTTTAATGTAGCGCAAACCCTCCACATAATAGCCGTTTCACGCACTTGAAATTATCGGGACTTGCGCTTTCTGATTATTTTCTATTTACATTAAAAAGCTGTAAGTGCACACATCTTATTTAGAAACAACCGACGAAGTGTTTAAAACGAGTATATACGATCCATTTTCAAAACAGATACACCATTGATAGATAAAACTACAACAAAGGTTAATATGAAGTCTTGTCAGAAGATGGACGACATGAGTTTTTTTTCAATTGTAAATACTTTTCGTTATACATTCGAATACTCATGAATGTGAAAACGACTTGGACTCTGTAGGAAAATCCCCCACCAGTATATAGCGACATATAGACACACTGCTTGTTTCTGCAACAAATATGAGAACATGTATCAAGATCGGCATAAACTTGGTAGTTATAAATTTCATTGAAGCAAACGACATAGGATTTATGGAAGCTAGCTATGTTTTTATATAGTTATTGATAATAATTATGTACTTGTAAAGTTGAGAAAATGATATTCACACACAGAAATCGCATATACACCCTTTAAAAAATCCAAACGTTTAATTAAAAGCTGGATGAAATATATCATGAACACTTTTGCAGAAAAGTTTAATGCTAATTCAAAAAATATCGCGGTATACCAAGAAATGTGCCCCTATCTATGCAGCTACTTTCTGTGCACGCAATGAAACACATCTACCACGGCTATTTTCGGATAGCATAAAGTGCCTTTCTAATTTAAGAGTCAAAACATTCGACTTATACCAAGGTTAATAAAAATAACGACATACCAACAACTTATTGACATGAACACGTGTTAAGGAATACTTATCAGGCGAGACATGCGTGATTTAAAAAGGTATAATCTAATATGTTGATGTAAATTATCTATAAACAAAACAGGTTAGATCCTTTGAGTAACTTCTCATATAACATTTTATCGCATGCGAATTATGCCACATATAACAATTTTACTGAATTTGCATCAAACATCACATTTATAAAATAATGTTTTTTGGAATTTAGCCAAATAAAATATCACTTAATTCGCGTCTTGTCTATAAGGCAAGCCTTTCTATATGCTGTCATAATTTGGATTTAAACTTACACGCATGAAGGAATATGAGTTCATGTATTTATATGTAATAAAACACACAAGAATTCGTAAGTTAAATCTCAGTTAGAAGTAAAAACATTTGATCGAGGTGCTGATGCAATCATACTTGCACATTTTCGGAAGTAGTAAAAAAAGATTAAAGTCCTTTAACAACAACTTCAATATAAAACATAAATATTCCATGTCAATAATACATGTTTTTGTTTCATTTCATTCAAAAGTCGAATGGCTATTTCCCTGTATTCTGTCTCTTTTATAATGATCTGATACAAATTGTGATCCTATGAGGTTAATTGAATTTACACGTTGTATTTTGTGAATAACTTTTGGCCAAGTGTGAATAACCTGTTTTAGTCAACAATGTGCTTTTGCATTGTTTTTCCTGGTCGGAGATCCCATATTTATGTATTGTCCGTGATGTTGTCTGTTTTATGTTAACCTTCTTGTCATTTGTGTTTATATTTATTGAAGTGCTAGATATTTGATTTTAATCGTACTCTATGCAAGCGGTTTAAACACCCAATCCTTGGCAACGCGATTCCCTAATTATATGTACTTTTGTTAGTTGTTCGAGTTTGTATTGTAAAGAAACCCGTGCTGATAATATTTTTACTCTCTTGCAAGCGTAGTCGAACTTTTTTCTTATACGACATAAGTTTAAAATTATTTTCAGTATACATTCTTTAACACAAAATAGAAACCAACAAGTATGATTTAAACACACAACAAGTAATGGTGTGCCTTTAGAAATTGTTAAAAATCCCCATTCAAGATTGAAAGATGACTTCCTTAAAGAACACTTTCCATAATGTTTGAACAGTTTCTCTTGTTAAGTGACGATAGCGAAGCGTAAATATGTACGAAGTGGCTAACTGCGCAGCACATATTAAGCACTTTTTATTTAAGTATCTGAAACTAAACATGAGCTGTCGACATGATTGTATGCAAGTCAGACGCAATTTTGCCGATACCGATACACCGATTTAATATAGAAAACTGCTTTTTAATTTAGTGAAAAGGTTTTTAAACAGTCGATGTACAATAAAACAATAGTGTACCTACTTTAAACGCATGCTATTATTGTATATATATGTCAACGACGATGAGCTGTATAGGATTAAGTCGAAATAAACTATTATGTTCTGTTCTGTTATGTTCAATGATAATTAGAGTTGATCCCGATTAAAACCAGGTTATAAATACAGGTGCTTTGTAATTTTCCAGAACAGCTTAATAAAGTGTTTTTTAAATACATGTTCAGTTGTTCTTGAATGGTGAATAAAATATTAACATCTTGGAAATTCCGATTGTTTGTCACGTAGCTCGAAACGTCATCTTACGCGAGCAAACAGAATTAAAACGCAACGGTTAATGAAAATATAACTATGTTGAAACCATTAGACTGTTTTCATGCGTACATATGTAACATTACATGCTCGTTTTAGATTATAAAGTACATGGGTACGATGATGGAAAATTCGATTCATGAAGGCAATGATGCAGTGGGCAGAATAACATAGAGTAACGTCATAACGGGAAATTTAAGTTTTGGGTAGCCTGGAATAACCATTTTTATCTGCTTGATGAACAATTTTGTTTTACAAATATAATCACCAATTTACAAAATTCTATAATGATTAAAGTGAAGTTAAAACTTAATTACAACATGCACTTCAACATATCTAAAAACATATCGAGATATGAATATCTCTTTTGTTTTATTCATTAAACATTGAGTTGACATAAAGACGATTTCGTGTATAAACCTGATTAATATGGACGTAGATTATGTTAAATATATGTGTACACCAATTAAAAAAAAATATCAGTTCTTAAACGCAATTTAGAACCACATGTGATATTCATTCACATTATCATGGTAGTTATTTCAAGGTTAGTTTGTATTGCTGTAGTTAGTATTGTTTGAAAGTGCTAATTTAACCCCTTTGTCTTAATTCATTTGCGAACAACCGAAGTGCTTCCATCCCTTGGACTATTTGTTTTTGCTACTATTCGGTAACATTACGCATAATTTTAAAGTCATCCAAACACATTTTTGTTTAGTAAAATGCCCTTTGTTTTCGTTCAATCTCGATATTGTGTCCGGACTGACGTTGTTTTGATTACTGTTTCAAAGTTTGAATCTATGGCATAAAGATCGTTCCTGACAGTTTATAATCACTTTGTAAATTAATGTATTCCTTTTTAATGTCAGATATAATGTTGTAATAATGATTTTGTAATAAAATGCACTTGGTTTGCTTTCAATATTGACAATTGGCCCGGGATGACGGCGTTTTTATTACTGTTTCGTAGCCTGCATCTACCGGAAAGAGTTCGTTCCGCACAACCCTTATTGTCTTCGCAATTGAAGACAAGTTCCTTCTTCGGATATATTGTTCGTGTACATCGATACTATAATGATGGATTCTTAAAGAAAAACGTTTTAAGGACTCATTTGACATGTATTTTAACTCTTAATTTAGGAATGGTGAAACTAGACGGTGTACCTTTAAATAAAAGCTTGTGAATCTCAGAGAGCAACTTGAGGTTCAACGCCAACGTCAACGCTGCTGTGGATGCTTCCTTAAAGCACTATATAACACACTTTTAGGCTGAGTTGTATACTAGCTTAGGAACAGCATTTGATTTGTTATTGGTATTAAAATAATGACACGTATCTAAAGTATGCATAATATTGTTTAAGAAATGTCAAGACGTGTTTCCACGATGCAATGAATTGTATATAATTTAATCAAGTCCATATTCAATGAAAAATAACATAAGGTTTTGAAAACATATAATATAAGTAAACAATCATATGAATTTAAATATTATCTTGCAGTTGATATGTTGTAGTTTTCCATATTTCGCGAACCATCATTTCCTAAATACCAAATGTTGTACATCATGCATTGAAAAACAACAATATCTTCATCATTTTTTCTAAAATGAAAACGCCATAATTTGCTTATTCTTTCATATATGCATATACAGGGATAAGAATTATGGTAACATATTTTTAGTCTTAGAAAAAAGCCACACCACATGAATTACGCACGTTTTTATACAGAGTAAATTAAAACATTAAGATGTCTCTATATGCGATATAAACGAATACACGTTCATAATCTTTATCAAATTGTAAACGCTTCATTGCGAATGCAATCAAATGTAATATATTAAATGCTAATTTGATACTTATTGCGGTATAACAAGGCATGTAGCGCTATCTATACTGCTATTAATCATATACGCATTGATACAAATCTACTACGGCTGTTTTTAGATAAAATAAAGTGCCTTCCTCCTTTAAGTGACAAAGACTGCTACTTATACCAAGGTTAATAATAATAACGACATCCCAACAACTTATCGACAAAATTGAAACTTACTAAGGAATACTCATCATGCGAGAACCGCGTGATTTATAAAGGAAAAATCCAATATGCTGCATGCCTATTATCTATTAACAAAAGAGGTCAGATCTTTTGAGTTATTTTGTATATTTGCTATTATCGCGGACGAATTAAGTCCCATCGCGGCAAACATCTCATTTATAAAACTATGTTCTAGCGAATTTAGCCGAATAAAAAAGCTCTAAATTCGCGTGTCGTCTATAACGCAAGCATTTCTGAATGATGTCATAATTTGGATTTTAGCTTACACGCATGAACGAAAACTAGTTTATGTATTTATAATTAATGACAACAACGTGAGTTCATTACCTAAAAAATCTTTTTGATCGAGTTTCGATTTAGTCATACTTGTACATTTTCGTATGTAGTATGAACTTAGATGTAACAAAATATAAAACGTACGTATGTTAATATTAGTAATACATGTTTTAGGTCCCAACCATACAATAGTTTAACGCCTGTAGAACATTGAATTGTATTGTCTTTTATTACTATTGGATTCAAATTGTGATTCAATGGAGTTTATTTTATTTTCAACGTTGTATTTAGTGATTTCTGGGCCAAGTTTTCGGTTTGAAGCTCCATAAAACCTGTTTAAGTCCCCAATATGCATTTGAATAATTTTTTATAGGCTTATACCCAATATCTAATTATTGTCCGGGTTGTCGTCTGTTGTATGGTAACATTGTCAATTCGGTTAAAATGCGACTAAAGTGTAAGGTATTTGATTTTGATCTCGGACTCCATAAAATCGGTGCTCTTAATTAAATTTATTTTTGTTCCTTGTGCGTCTTTGTGTTGTTAAGTTGTTCTTGTTCAACATACGGGTGCTAATTGAGAACTGTTTTGTGTATACATAAATTAACAGAAATCATAAACTTAAAAGTGGAATAATGAACCCATAATATATAATGCTGTACCTTTAAACTTTCTTAAGAATCCCCTGTTAAGATTAAAAGAGGACTTCCCCAAAGAACACTTTCCATATTGCTTGCACAAGTTGTTCTTTTAAACTGACAAGAACACTACGTTAATGTGTCCTTAGAGGCTAAAAGCACAACTCGTGTTATGTCATTGTTATTAAATTATCTCAAACAAAATATGTGTTGTCGGCGTTTATGCATGTAAGCGGTAGTTTCCCCGACAGTTCATGCGCGGACAAAATAATGTGCTGTTGAGTTCTCTAGTGTTATATTATTGTGTGTTTGTTTTATTTGCCCATAAAAATAAGGCCATTATTTTTGCAATAATTGATAATCACATGGAACGTTATCCGTTATATCTCTTGTTTTAAGTATTAACATATTAGAAAATGAGAATGTATGTCTTGTATATTGACATCTTTTAACGTTAACATAACTCAAATGTTTTTTTTTTTACTTGAATGAAATTCATAACGAATGACTTTAGGCCGATACAAGCGGATTGCCCAACAGCGTTAAATATATTGTGAATACAAATGAGTTTACGACAGTACAACCCAATATGTTTTGCAATTGTATAACACTCTATGTTCGTTTTTTCAGCAACATAATATGAGTTTTGATTTTGTTTGAATGTTTGCATCGTATACTCCATTTAAGATAATCATCCAGTAAGCATCAATGTCAAACATTTTTCAGGGTGGCCTTATTACCGTTTTATAAGTGGATTGGTTTGTGTCAGTTGTTCTTGAGCGGTTTACAAAAGGCCATTCAAAGTGAAGATATAAAGTAGCAGATGAAAAATGTATATAATTAAATTAACCAGTGTTAAGAAAGGGATAAACTGTATTCCCACACAGAATGGTAAACAAGCCGCTTCCACGTACATTTTAAATTGTACACTCATTGCCGAGCTTCATTCGCGTATTCAACACAAATCAAATAAAAACTTGTTTATTTATGTTGAAGCTACCGTCCGACTATACGCTTTGTTGAAAAAAATGTGACACAATTCATAAAACATAATACACAAATGTAATTGAAAATTTACCCATGACGTTTTGTATGAGTTCACATAAAGAAACAGATAAATGAAAGAATACAAGTGAATTTGAATTTTAATAAATTCAAAATAGTTCAACAAGCAAACGCCAACGTTATTTGACTCTTTAAACGTTAGACTGACACTTGTGTCAACCGTTTGAAGTAGTGTTATATCATACATGTTGTTTGTTCTTTTTCCTTATAAGAAATATTGTGTCTCAATTTTGAAGTTCATCTATATGGTGTCTAAAATGTAACCTGCTATACATCTTGTCAGAAGTAGGAATTTTGATTGAAACAAAGATATACTCACAATCAACCAATAACCTTCACCTCATGTTTTCTTTTAAATGTAGACAATTTTGAGTTATGCTTCTCAAGAAACGTATATAATATATCTCATGAGCGGTCATTCATTCACAGTTTCATCATTCACGAGATAATTGTTGAATTAAATATATTATTTCAGAAATATATTGCACCAACCCGTTTACACAATTGACAGTTATGATTAAATTTTATAAAGCCTCGTTAAAGTACACAAATCCAAAACTTATTTAAAACATTCAATTAATTTATATGAAAATCATATTGATGTATGTATAAGCATTCACGGATTAAGCATGTTTTCATTCCGATGAAAATAATGCCGCTCAACTAACATTGTGTTTTCATTTAGACGATTTGATTTATTCAATGCATTCCTTTGGACGTAAGGTTTCATTTTAAATACGCGTACACAATTCAAACAGCAGTTATTTTAAGATATATTTCTTTTTATTGTTTTTGCAATTAATGTGTCAAAGGATGTAATTCTGATCGGAGTACTCAATGGCCAGCTAAATCAGTACGTTCAGCGCTTGGTTTTTAGTTTGTTTTAATATTTGGAAACATTTAGCAGAAAGTTCACTTATACTTAGGAACAGTAAAATTGTCTTTTCGAAGTCGAACTATTGCCCTCGATACTGGAGGAAATAGTAAAAAAAAATGTATTTATTTATTTATTTATTCTATCATTTATATTTTGAATAATTGCTTTTAACATTAACCTAATTAATTAATTAATTAATGTTACTTTTGTTTTGTGAAGACTGAATTCGATGAAATTGATATTGAAATTAAAAAAATAAAAAGTGTAACTTTACAAAATGTTGCTCTCTTGTTTCAACAAAGTTGTTCAAAGAATGTCATGCCTTATAAGCCTTTACATAGAGAGGAGAGTTATTAAATGCATAATTTAAAATTAATTGAGCACATATTTTTTTCATATTTAAACGCCATTTTTTTTTTTAATCTCTACAATGTCTCCGAGCTTCCGGCGTTTTGGTAAATGTTTATTTGCATGCTTGTATCGAACAAGTTCGTTCCAAACTGTTCAAATGGACTTTGTTAAGGACGTTAATGTTCCCTTTTAATGTCAGATACTTTGTTGGCGTAGTGCGACACTTTACATATATTATGTTAAAAAAAACATATCATGGTACTTAATAAAACTCGTAAGGCTTTATTATTAAATAATATCTAGCGAACCTAAAAGTGCAACTTGATGCTTAACAAAATAGTGAATGTTTCCTCTGAAAGCACTACATAACACACTTATAGGCTGAGAAGTATATAAGCGAAGGGGCACGTAACACGTCAAAACGTTATGATACATTTATTAATGGAATATTTTTCCTAACTCCCTAAAGGCTCGCATATTAAAAGTATATATTATCCATTTAAAGAAACAGTTGCATTCGAATCTGTGTCTGACGCTATATGCATGCATAGTGTATGGCATCCGTAGATATTCGTTGCATTCGGACCTCAAGGTATCATAAACATGATATTGATAATGAACTGATCTTTTTTCACGTGACTTTCAATTAACCATGCGATGAAGATAATGTTATACGAATGCAGGAAAGGAATGCGTGTCAGTTCATGTTCATAGCCACAACACTCATGCACTGACACGGTTTCTCTTACTGATCTCGAGTGTCAAGCGCTTGCTTTAAGTGCACAACGCGGAAGAACGCACACAATGCCAAGTACAAATTCATATACAAATATTCCTCTTTATTGCAATAGATGTTTATTTAAATTTTAGATTTGCGGGTTAACGATGTATTTTTGGGGATTTATATTTTTCGGCCTAGTGGGCCAACGCGTTGAAAGCACAGATCAAGGTAGGCTTTTGTTTTGATTATTAAATTTCAACATTATAAATTGAAAAGTGTTTCTTTTGTTCGTTGTTTTATTTTTAACTTTTTCTATATTTTTTATTATTTATTTCTTTACTTTTTCTTTTCATTCTTCGTTTATTTCATTAGTTTATTTTGTTGTTTCGTTGTAAGGTTCGTTTAAACTGCCAACTTTTACTATCAACAGGTACTGTTCGGCTAGCTGGTGGAGGCACTGATTGGGGACGAGTAGAGGTTTATCATGATGGCGCGTGGGGAACTGTGTGCAATACAAACACTGATGATAATTTGGCGGGCGTAATTTGCAATCAGCTGGGGTATGTGTTAGATAAGAAACACGACATAAAACAACAACCAAACGTTTAAATAGTACTACTTAGACTGATATAAATGCAAACAGTTTACTATTTTGTTACACCTCGCAGAAACCAACATTATGTATACGAAATTTGTGTACATGGAACAACAACGCATATTGATATATTTATGACTCTTTTGTAATAAAACTTACATTCTTTCAGATTGGGCCACAATTATTACAATTTCCGGTTACAGCAAGGTGATATTCCCAAAGGAACAGGCACAATTTGGTTAGATATTCGTTATTGCAACCACCGTACATTGTCGATTCTCAACTGTACCCACAACGGTTGGGGAAATCATACTTGCACACACGACAACGACATCGGTGTTGGATGTGTTTATAAAAGTAAGAACAGTTATTATACTTCGATTGTTCCAAGTTCATTCTATTAACAATGTGATTTTTTTAAATGCCATAGTGGGTTTTTAACATATAGTGAATTTCGAGCAAGGGGTAACAAGCCTGCTGGGTGTTGGATATTAGCGAACAAAACATATGATATGAATATCTTGCCACGGATGCAAACTCAGCTTATTATTGGGAGTTTTCTACGTGTTTCGTTAAGGCCACTCATTCCTTTGCGGTGGCGACCTCTAGGTTAAAAAGGCGAATACGTGTGAGCACGATACAAAAGAATGAAGTCGCAATGCGAGAACATGAGATCACAATGCGAGAAAGCGAGATCACGATGCGAAGTAAATTTCTTATAGAAAATTGCATGTTTGCTATGATCTGAATAGGTACAGTATGATATGTACGTATCAAAAATATGATTGTTATCAATATAATTTACCACAATGACTCATCTGCGATCTCGCATCATGATCTCTCGTTTTTCGCGAAAACCCAAAACAGCGCTGTATATTCCTTGCTTGATATTCAAAAAGGCTGAAAACCTTATACTCAGTTTTTTGTTCGAGGGTTGCTTACTATTCGGAATTATTTCTCGAACACCTAATTCTTTATTGGGTATGCATCCCTCGATTGATATTTGCTCTATTTTGGATAACCAATAACCACTAGGTACTAGAGACTGTCTTGGTATTTAAATACATGTTTGTGCGCATATCCAATCACTAGCTTGTTTTTGATAGACCCTTTTTGTTCAATATCAAATACCAAGCTGTGTTTTGGAGGAATACTAGAAATTGGCTAACCTGTAGTTTCGCTTATACAAAATACACTGCTGTGTATTCATCCTTAGCTAGATGTTCGCTTTATTTTGAGTACGCAATACAAAGCTGAATATTCACTATGATGTGAACTGTATCGAATAACCGAAACCGAGCTTGGTTTTTAAAATGGGATTGATATTTGCCATCGTGTTTTTCGCGACTACCCATTACTTAGCAATGTTTTCATTCCTACCTAGCTCAAAATGTTCTCTTATGTTGAATGGCCAATACAAAGATTACTATTGGATATCCCTAACCTGTTCCTCGCGAATAACAAAATGACCAGCTAGATATGCATCCATGGTCCATTGCCCAATTTCAAACTGGCTTTGCGACCCTGACTCAATATTCGCTGTTTTGAAAAAAAATTGCGGTAGGATTTTGACACTATTCAATACCAAATTCCCGATGCAAATTTACTAGCTTACCACGGACCTATTTGCTATGAGGTGCTATAGTTCTTGACTGATTTTTGTTGTTTGCTAGCAGTTTAACAACTGTATTTGTTCATGTGTTTCGAAACAAATATCAGTTAAAAATACATTATTTACCTTGTGGAGATATCGTATTTAAAAAACACAATTATTATACCAAAATTAAACAATCTATATGTTTAAACAATTATGTAAATTTAATCAAGCCTCTTGTACTATGAACAATTTCCACTTGTTCAGAATGCAGACCGGGTTCTAAGATCGCCAACGGGAATATAACATCTAGTTCATCAGGATACGGATCTACTGGTCGAGTTGTTTGTGACCCAGGATATCGTCCAGATCGGAACTTAACTGATGGAGGTGTGAGGTGCTTACCAAACGGTGAATTGGAGGCCGTACAATGCGAACCATTAGGTATATTAGATTATTTATTAAATTGTACACGCCCCCTTCCCGCTAGTGTTGATTTGTAACCATGCTCTATCTCTTTTGGAAAAATACAAAATTATCTATTAGATCGACAAGAAGCTAGTGTGTTTGTGCATGCAGCAACTAGTATATGTTAAACGTGTGAGGTGTGAGGTGCTTACCAAACGGTGAACTGGAGGCCGTATAATGCAAACCATTAGGTATATTAGATTATTTATTAAATTGTACACGCCCCCTTCCCGCTAGTGTTGATTCGTTACCATGTTCCGTCTCTTTTGGATCTCGTTTGTGCATGCAGCAACTAGTATATGTTAAACGCAATCGTTTGATGTCGATAGCGAATAAATCGGGTGGAAATGTGCTCGTCACACAAGCAAAAGACATCGATTTGCTTTCAAAAACTCAACCATGCCACAACTTATAAAGGTCATCATGTCTCCAAATGAGTTGGGATTGTATGTTTTTGTACATTTGTGGATGAATTAATCTTCGCTGAATCGCACTACATTTCCCGATTTTTAAAATAGTGCAAAATAATTTGAAAAAAACATATAAAACCTATTCACCCTGAAAATTATCCGTTAAATTTCTGAACATCCGGTCCATAGCGCCTCCTCGTACAAAGCATTGGCTCATTTATTAATGCATCGCAAAAAGAGGTTGCGCCCGTGATTACCGACCGTGTCAATTGGATGTTGTTATCGTTAAACCAAAACGTTGTATATTAGATTTTTCTTCTGACCCTTTTCTCAAACTTGTTATTATGGAAGAGTTAATTTTCTTACAATTAAAGGGAAATTTTATGTCTGAATGAAAGTTCGATCGTAGTGATAATAAAACATTAAATATTGTTTACTCTAAAAAAATCAGTCTAGTAAATTGAAGCGATATAATAGTTCCAATTACGTATCGAAAACATATAAATACATGTATACTTTTTGTAAACTTAATTTGTAAACACCATAATTACCTACATATATGTACCAAAAATCAACAAATCTATAATTGGTCCCCAACGACAAACACCGGTTCACATGTGTTACCATTACGCTTATGAAACAATATATTTAATCGTGAATAGCGGCCTACCCTTGAACATGTTTTATTTATATCTATAACAACCCATGGAATAAAATGTAACTATTTACCAAACGCAACAACTAAATAGCTTCAGGCTATGTAAAATAGGTGAATTAATTAGTGATGTTTTTATATGAAATACGTTGACTAGTTTAATGAACTATGCAGCCTAAAAATTAATATTATTTAAGCCCATGTCGATGCCAGACTAATACCTTATTCATTAATGCCTCAATAATTGTGTTTAATAAACTAAGAATTTATATTTCTTGAATTGCAGTTACACCTCCAGACAATCTAAATCCAGGTAAGCATTCGAAAGATATTTCTTAAAATTACCAACATTTCAATCACTATTAGAAAAAGGTGATAACTAAATTGACCTATGTTTATTTACTCAAAACATAAGTTTTCGTCATGTATCTGTATTATGGTCCCCACTTCGGAAGAACCATAAAATTGCATATTATGAGTCTATACGAAGGATTCATCTATTGGCCCTCTTGTGCTTTGATTGTTTTGTCATGTCCCGTTAGTATGCTTTCAACAGTAAGCAATACGTGAATATGGCATAATAAAAACTTTATTCTGTAACGGAATAAATTGACAAGTCAAGTCAAGTCAACAGTTTTTTAAGAAACAGAGGCCTCCGGCCCAAAAAACATATCATATAATATACAGAAATTGCAAAGTTGTGTCATAGTAATATTGTACAGATGTAGATGTTAAAACATTTATCTAGTCTTTTTTAGAATTCATAAGATAGAAAACATACACTGCTAATTTTCTAATTGTTTCAAAATCATTCGTTGACAATAAGTCATAGAAGTTATTCAGTTCAGTACCAGAGTCATACCAGTTGAACAGAAACTGATTTCTAATACCTGTATACTTAGCACAATGGAAAAATGCATGGTATTCACAATCCACATATGTCATACTAAGTTTTACTTGTGAACAAACATTACACACGCGATTCTGGAAAGTAATATTCAGATGTCTGCCAGTTTCAACTTGTAGTTTGTGATTTGAACATCAAAACTTAGCATAGGCTATTTTGTGTTTGACTGGCATTTCTATTATCAAATATCGCTAAATATTAAGTAGGGTCTAAAAATGACTATTATGGTGACATCGACTTGAGTTATTTACGGTGTCATGCCAGTTTTGAGTAAAACAGTCAATCAATCGATTTCTGAAAAGTTTGATGAACATATTAGAATCACTAATTTCATGTGATATCCACACATATCCAAAACCTTATGTAAACAGTATTGATTTTACTTTGGTTGCCCAACACATTTTTCCAGCATCATCTTCTGATTTAAGCATAATATAACATTGGATAGGGTATCTATAAGATGTCATAGTTAACAGTTTACACCAGTTCCTAATACAGTTGGTAAAATAAGTGATACATAATGGGAGTCTTCCGAATTCCCTCAAAACCATGCAAGTACATGTATTGGTATTTTTACGAACATGTAAGATATTTTTCAAAACATGCTATGGACAGATTCAATAGCTGGGCTGTACTCATAACCCCATATCTGGGAACCGTAACATAATGTTGGCTTTACCATAGTATCACATATTTTAAATAAATCCCTTGCAGGAAAAAAAGCCAAATACTTTCTGATAAATTTGTTTTTGCAAATATTGCCTTTTGTGCTTGGAAGCTAGTTTATCATGGGCTTTACTTTGTAGTCAACAGTAACCCCATGTTCTTGTATACATGAGTAACGTTAAGTTGTTGTCCACGGAAGAACCAAGTTTCATATCTTCATAGGGGACCACCATTGCGAAATACAATAATTTCAGTCTTATCCAGATTAATGTCCATACCAGTACCAGAAACCAATCTGTAACATCATTTGCTTTTTACACAAGAAGTCAAGCATTATACATAGATTTAAGAACTCTTAGGAACTTTTCAAATACTCTTTCTTTTCTAATTAAAAAACTAGTTTGACATGGTTAACTTTATCAAAGGCTTTACGGAAGTCGACGTTCAAACAATAGAATCGACCACCTCGTTTTGAGAGATATTTTTGGGCCATCGCCTTCAAATAAAATACATTATCAACTGCCGACATGCCGACACCAATATATGGTCAGGATAAATGTCTCTAATTTGTCAGCCTTTGATAAGACAATACACTGTATTTCCGTGTCCACCATGGTTTATATGTCCGCATGAAGATGTTGTAAACATGTGGTTTCGTCATTTTTTTTCGAACAAAACATCCACTGCGTTTGCTGAAAAGTTTCTCTCTGTTCACTGATATATAAATTATGAAAATGTCCCGTAAGTCCGTCAGGCGTTGTGTTACAAGCATGTTTCAATAATAAGCTGCACAGGGATTTATGGTTATAACAGACATTGGGTATATACGTATATTTCGAGGTTTAAGTCCTTCTGTTTTCGAGGGCGTTCGTTGGCGACTCGCGGAGAGCTACCCAAATGGTCTGAAGGTTGATAGGTTTATGTCCGGTGATACAAGCGGGAGGCTCTGGCAGCCTCAGTTGAGTTCAAGTCTATGCAGGCTTTTAGATCCACTTGGTACAAACTGAAGAGGTTTTGCATGGTAGACTGCATGTCACAATTCAAATTTTTGAAGCTACGAGCAAGATTAATTTAAGCTTAAACATTATATGTTGTAGCCTGAGGACACTTACTTTTATCTGGTTAGTACGCATAGTGTTGCTACACGTATACCGATGATGACGTCATTAAAATACTCCAGCTAGTCTGGTAATACGGAATCGGGAAAAAGCTGAGCAGATAATCAATAATTTGTATGATACAGGCTCAATCTTGCTAAGATTTTACATGTATTAAATAAAAAATGGATTGTTTAAATTTGGTTTTTTTCCCTGAAGGTTTCCAATGCATTAACGCTTTTTGAAATTTCGCGACAAAGAGTTTTTGAGACAAAGATTGTTTTGTTTTATTTATGATTGCGTTGTCTTCTAGTTAAAATCCCTGTATGCAAATTCATTAGTATAAGGTTTTAACGTTAACATACCTATGTTAAGCGAACCCGCTGTTATATCGCTCATTTTGTCAAATTATATTAACATAAAGGCGTACGTCTCACTGGCGGACGACACAACTGGGGACTCGTCGAAGTTTTCCATGACGGCGAATGGGGGACAGTGTGCAATAACTTGATGAACTTGAATTTTGCCGATGTTATATGCAGGCAGCTGGGGTAATATGATGTGCTGCATTTGTTGTTTTTTTTACTTCAGGTTTTCTTATATATTAGTAATATCTAACTGTGACATGTTTGAACAGTGTATAACCTACCAATTTTAAAATTAATTTATCTACGTAAACAAATAATCAAACATGTCGATGAGACTTGATTTTACTAACTGTTTCTGAATATTGTCAAGTATTTCTGAACAAAAAAAATGGAATGCATTTTTAAACTACATGCAGATGAATGATTTAAGACGCAATATAACATTATATTTATTCGCAGAATGCATAATGGTGGATTTTTAAAATGGGAAACCTTCGAGAAAGGTAATGGCACAATATGGTTGGATACAATTGTTTGTACTGGAATGGAGATGTCTATCATGAACTGTTCACATAAGGGTTGGGGTGCCCACACTTGTGGCCATTCCAGAGACGTTGGAGTTATGTGTAATGTTAGAGGTATGATCATGCTCATTACATTAGGTGTTGCATGTATATAATTACCATACATGTCTATGCTTACGTCACATTCAGGGAAAGCTAATGCGCAGTTGCAGTAATGCCCTCAGATAAAATGTATATACTATGCAATTTTGTTTATTACTTCATTTTAGACCATATGGAATACTATTACATACATTATGTATTATCTGCTTTATGTGTTATGTATCTTAAGTACTTTGCTCAGTTTGTTATAAAGAAAATGCCTCATGAACATGACAGATTGTGGCGAATCACCAACTATCGTCAACGGGAAGAGAATAGTCTTGTCATACTCAAAATCATATGGTTCTTTAGCAAGAGTTATCTGTGACCCAGGATACCGTGTCTATCAGAACTTAACACGGGGAAGTGTGGAATGTATGCCTCATGGCGAATGGAAGACCGTACTGTGTGAAAAGAATGGTAAGCTTTCAAACAAGAAGAGACAATCAGTATTTATAGAGTGCAAACCATGCTACACTCAGAACATGAAAACAGGTCAATTCATATTTGTCGCTGTGTTTTAATTTCAGAATGAGATTTAAGTAGGTATGCAAATATCCGGGTTCATTCAAATAGACGAGTTAAACATTATTATTTAAGCGATTATCACAAACCAATAATGTATGGATGAATCATTTACACGGCTCTTGATACTGTATACTTCTCGTTGTAAAGCGGTTCTTAAACATTTATTACCTATAACTAATGAATATTATAAAAACATAAATAAAACCTTCCGATAGTTTAAACTTACTTAGTTTTACCTCAATTCAAGCAATACAAAATTTAAAAAAGTAAGTTATTTTGCACTGCAAAATATTCATTAACAAACTTCCGTTGATTGCAATTTATCGCTATCTTTTTATGTTTGCAATATTACAAACGTGCACAAAGCACAACTTTTAACTCTTGTTGTATTTTTTAAATCCGAAAATGAACATACCAGAATAGTGTTCTAAATGTCACACCTTGGAATAAACTTGAACTGGAAGATGCGCACTCAGAAATCCCTTATTTTCGCAAATGCACAACACTGTTAATAATGGTATATACATATCGAGATACAATCACATCAATATTATAATTGTGGCCCTGCTTAATGACAAAACTACCGAACGCGGATTTCCAAGTTTCCAAGTAATCCGTAAAAGAAATCTGCATCAATTTACTGTTTCTTTTAATTATATAAACTTCATTGTAATAAACTACGAGCAACTGTTGCGAAGTGGACATCTAAATGATATTTCCTTTTCTAATGTGTGCATTTGTTTTGCAACGTTTAATTAAGCAATTTGTTTGAGGTTCGCAATACATAAATAAATAAAATCATGCTCTTCCTCGTTTCACGGATATGCATATATAAGCGAATATAATCAATTATCGTATTATCTATAGCATAATTAATCATCGATTAGGGTTTTTAAATCAAGAGAAGTAGTATAAAACGTTTTTTAAAAGTGTAACGGTTACCAGAAATAGCAATAGATTATATACTCATGTAAAAATATCACTGAACAATATTGAAAAGATGCTTGTCAATATTATGGAGATGCGAGTACGTCGTATATTTGTGCTGTAATTTAATGAAGTATAGAGTTTTAAGAAAACTCTTGCATACACATCATACTAGTTTATTTAAACAGACGACACCTTATTATGTTTTATTGTAGGGCTATTAAATGCATTGATTTTTCTATAAATAACAATATTAAATGCATTTTGCTTTTACTGTTAACTCATTATTTAAGTAGGTAACTTTGATTTTGCTCAACAGTTGCGCTGGAACAGACAATGAACAATTCAGGTAGGTTTTTTTAAATTTAATATATTAACATATATCTAACTTACAGATTTTTTGTAAATTATCTTCATTACCTAAACACAACAACATATAATGACAATAACATATTTTTTTAAAGTAAAGATGAGCTTACATCCTACATGGGTCAAAATTATGTATTTCTAATTATTCAGTCGTTGAATTATTTTAATTGAACCGTTATGGATTCTAAAAAAAACTAAAAATAAAAAACTATGCGCTCTTTATATTTTGCATTAAATTGTATGCTTCTCTATATGGTATTTAACTTGTCCCATACCGGTACACCGGAGGGGGCCAAAGGTTTACCTTCCGTTTGTCTTTTCTGTCCATTCGTCCGTCTGTCCTTACGACCATATGTCTGTCTGTCCGTCAGCAAACAGTGTTTCTGCGATTCCTCATAAAAGAACAGAAACTCTTTGGATGAAATGTGTATGTATGTACTGATAAAAAACATTACAAACATGATGCACGACCCTTTTGTGTACAAGTTGTCAAATGGCAGGTCGCTGTTACTTAAAATCGAACAAAAAAAAGTAAACAAGGTATTCTCATTAAGCTTGATATACTCATTCAGCTATAGGTTTTTTTATCTTTGAATGTCAATACTTTTATCTGATTTTCAGTCCGTTTGTCAGAAAAAAAAATATTGTAATTTCTCCAGAAGTACATTAGATATTATGATGAAACTTTAAATACGCATTTGGCTAGTAGCAGTAATAGTCTGTCTCACAATTCCTCCCTCCGTTCATCCACCCGTTTAGTTGTCCGTATGTAAAAATATCATCATCACCAGTCCCTTAACCGGTATGGCCGTTGGGGGATACGGGACGACGATTCAGAAATCCTCCTCCAGTCAGGTCTGTTGTTTGCTGCTAAGAGTAATTCATCCATGGGAAGGGATGTCCACTCTTTTACATTATCAATCCAGTTTTTACTATGACGGCATCGACGTCTTCATCCCTCTAGCGGTCCCTGAAGAACAGTCTTGCACAGAAAGTCGTGCCTGGTGACGTGTCCAAACCAAGACTTTCGTTGTTTGACGGTCGCCGGTAGGGGCTGTTGTGGACCAACACGTGATTCTCCGTTTAGGAGATTCAGAGCAGTTTTCGGAGACATTTATGTTGAAATGCCTGTATCCCGCGCTCTGTGTCCACGTGAAGCGACCAGGTCTCGCAGCCGTAGAGTAGGATGGGGACTACGAGGGACTTGTAGAGCCTGTACTTGGTGGGGAAGCTGTTTGAACTGCTTGTCAACAACCTGATCAGTCTGGCTATCGCTTCGGTCGCCATGGCAAGTCGTATTCGGCCCTCAGCGGTACTGATTCCATCCTTGGACATGGTTGCGCCAAAGTACTTGAAGCTGTTAACTTCTTCTAGCTTCTCGCGGTTCATGGTGTTGTAAGCACTGGTGTTGGTCGTGCTGTTCACCATGCTCGTGGACTTCTCCGTGCTGACCTCCATCCCGTATGCTCCTGCGCTTTCATAGAGTTTGTTGGTGAGATCGTGAAGATCACTGCTGGTGACACCCATGAGGTCAATGTCATCAGTGAATCTCAAGTTGGAGATGGGTCTTCCACTGATAGAGATAGAGGTGTGGTGGTCATGGAGATTCTCCTGCATTATCTTCTCAAGGAAAATGTTGAACAGGACGGAAGAGAGCAGACATCCCTGTCGGACGTCAACTGATGTCCTGAAGAAGTCCCCTTGCTGTCCGTTGAGAAGTACTGCGCTGCTTGCGTTTCCGTAAAGTTCTTGAATGACTTTCACCAGCCCTTCGCCAATGTTGAATCCTCTCATAAAATTCCATTGGCCATCATGCCACACGCGTTCGAAAGCTTTCTTAAAGTCAATTAAGTTGTGGAAGAGCTCACGTTGGTGTTGCATGTGTTTCTCAATGATGATTCTGCAGTTGAAGATTTGTTCCACTGTGCTCCGTCCAGTTCTGAATCCAGTCTGCTTTTCGGGAAACAATTCTTCAAACAAGTTCATATCTTATAACTGGATACTGCGATTTCTCAGAAAAAACTGAGACACCAAATTTCTTCACAAAACTTGGTATACTTATAAAGAAAGGGCCATGTTGTAACTTGGCAAGATCTTTCGATTTTCACAACAATTCAAAGGTTATCTTAATGCAATTTAATATTAAAATAAACTTAATATTGTAACAACTAGATGACACATGATCATACAACTATATATATACTTTGACGATTTGTTTGCATTTTGTCTGTCTGTGAATCCCTTTCTCTGTGTGATTGTCCACTCGTAAAAATAAAATGTAGTAGTAGTAGTAGTAGTAGTAGTAGTAGAAGTAGTAGTAGTAGTAGTAGTAGTAGTTGTAGTAGTAGTAGTAGTTGTAATAGTAGAAGTGGTAGTAGAAGTGGTAGTAGTAGTAGTTGTAGTGGTAGTATTAGTAGTGGTAGTAGTGTTGGTAGTAGTTGTGGTAGTAGTAGTGGTAGAAGTAGTGGTGGTAATAGTGGTGGTAGTAGTAGTGGTAGTAGTAGTGGTAGTAGTAGTGGTAGAAGTAGTGGTAGTAGTAGTGGTAGTAGTAGCGGTAGTAGTAGCGGTAGTTGTAGCGGTAGCAGTAGCAGTAGCAGTGGCAGTGGCAGTGGCAGTGGCAGCGGCAGCGGCATCGGCAGCGGCAGCGGTAGCGGTAGCGGTCGCGGTCGCGGTAGCGGTAGCGACAGCGGTAGCGGCAGCGGCAGCGACAGCGGCAGCGGTAGCGGTAGTTATAGTAGTGGTAGTGGGAGTGGTAGTGGTAGTGGCAGTGGTAGTTGCAGTGGCAGTGGCAGTGGCAGTGGCAGCGGCAGCGGCAGCGGCAGCGGCAGCGGTAGCGGCAGCGGTAGCGGCAGTGGTAGCGGTAGCGGCAGCGGCAGTGGCAGCGGTAGCGGTAGTTATAGTAGTGGTAGTGGTATTGGTAGTGGCAGTGGCAGTGGCAGCGAGAGTGGCAGCGGCAGTTGCAGTAGCAGCAGCAGCACCAGCAGTAGTAGTAGTGATAGAGATAGGCAGATTGTGTCAACGCTGTTGTATAATTTTACAATAATTAACACATTCGATACGCAACCAACATCTCAACATTTCAAACACTAAACGACCTTAATTTGTACAATTCATTTATAGTAAGAGACAACAACAATCCATGTACTCATTAATCTATTTTAAAACAACATACTTTGTATCTCGGGTTGTGCAAATCTGAAAAGGATGATAATAAATCTTCAACTGTGAAGAACGAAACATAGCACAAAATAGAACTAGTTTATTAAATAAAAGTCAGAAATCAAGTCGACTATGTCCCTCATTAAGACAAAAACATTCAGCATTTATCAAAAACGTGTTTTGATTGTTCATTTCAAAAGCAGGTTCCCATTTGTGAATGCTTCAACGAAGGTACCCTTTCTTATATCAAACGGTCAGTAGAATTTTCATGAAATGGGAAAATGAAACATTTATTACGGTGCGGGCAGCTGTACGTTTACCATAATATTTACATTAATGAAAGGTAGAAGTACCTTATCTGAGTTAGCAGTTGTAATATTTCTAATCGTACTTTTTTATAGACATGTAAGTTATTACTTTCTACGTGTATGTATATTTATATTTCCGGGGCAAATAGTTGCAATCAGTATATGTATTTTATTGTTATTTTTCTTGTTAAATTATATTAAAAGGTAACGTTAGGCTCGCCGACGGAGGTAAAAACTGGGGACGTGTGGAAGTCTTCAAGAATGGCGAATGGGGAACGATTTGCAACGGCGTGGATAATAATTTTGTCGATGTTCTATGTGCTCAACTTGGGTAAGTTTGTTTGGTGGCTTTCTATTTTATTCAAAAGTATCATCAGAGAGAAGTTAAATAAAATGCCGTATTATTTTATATTATATTTATGTTGCACGGAAAGTAAACGATCGTGACTAATATATTAATATTTTGTAAAGCTGACCCACCCACACGCTCACGCTGCAACATATGTGTATATGTCATGTAATTAGTCCCCTTAAGTACACCAGAGGGGCCAAAGGCTTACCGTCTTTTCGTTCTTTATGTCTTTCTCTCCGCAAAAAACAATTTTCTGCGATTTCTTATAAAGCACCAAAGCTACTTGGATGAACATTGTTAGACTTCTTCATTGCAATACCATGTTTGTATACCATCCTTTTTCACAGTATGTCAACCCTTCAGCAAAACTGAATGTTGTAAATACTCAACAAATACATATGGTATTTACATGAAACCCGATATACACAAACAGCTATACGTTTTTTTTCTATATGTTTGCATGCAAATCACTTTCTCTCTTTTTCAGTCTATTTTTTTCTGTTCGTTCGCAAAAAAAAATAAAATGAAATATTGTAATTAATTAAAAAGAGCATACCTGAAACTTGGCATACGCAGTAAGCTCTAGTTTCATATATGTCTATCAATCCCTTCTTCGGTTCATCCGTCCTTTTATTTATTCGACAGGAAAAACATACTTAAATTTATTGGAAAAAAATCGGTAATCTTATTAAGGGCCATGTGTGAATTGCAATACCTTTCGGTTTTCACCATAGGTCAAAGGTCAGGTAATTGTTAATAAGATTAATCTAAACCTAATAATATACAAACTATATCATAAAGGATTATACATCTTAGTATACATATTTGGAGACATGCTTGCTTTTTGTCTGTCTGTAGATACCTTTTCCTATCAGAGTTTCGACTAGCAAAAATGAAATAACATGAAAAGTAAATATACAATGATCATACAAGTTGTTATACATATTAAAAGTAATCAGGGGATACATGGCCCTTCATGTCTGCACATTTCAAATTTCGGATGACTGTTCATTAAAACAGCATTACACAACATTATGCAACTTTTCGAAAGGTACACATGGTCTTATAATGAAATGTTGCGTACGCATGATGAATAATGTGAATAATGTGACGATAATAGGCACAGACAGTTTTTAATTACCCGGTGAAAGTTTTGTTTTATTATTATTTTGTACTAAATGGGCAGTATAGTTTGAATTTGGTAATTGTACAAAGCTCTAAAAGGAAAACACGCACACACGCACATGCACGCACACACACACGCGCACAAACGCACGCACACACATTTAAGCACGCAAGCCCACACCCATGTACGCACGCATACACACACTAACTTTTTATCAAGCCACTGGATTTTTGAATAATTGTCAAATAATTAAACGTTAGAGAAAGTATTTAAAAATGAACTCGAATTGCAAATTTTGATATATTAGTGTACTCATGTTGTTTGTTTTCTTTCCTTTTCAGTTTGAACAATGGTAATGTTTTGTCAACACTTAATTTAAAGAAAGGTACTGGAAAGAAATGGATGATAAAGTGTTACGGGGCTGAACTTTCTATCGAAAATTGCACCCATGCAGATTGGACAAAATATTGTAGCGGCGTTTCCGAAAGAAACCCCATTGGTGTTGTTTGCAACCCGAAAAGTAAGTTTCTTTAACAGTAATATGTTATATCTATGTCCACATATGATTGTCGCTTGACAATTTAGCATCGTGAACGAATCGGTAATTGCTATCAGAGCAATGGTATGACCGAACATGCATTATATAGTTAAATGCATAAAATCAATTACAACTACAAAAAAGTGACGTTTGGTACCATACACACATCGAATAATAAGTGCGATGATGAATTTTATGAATTAAAGCAAAAGATCCGACCCTGTTCATTTCACAAAAGTGTTGCTTTATTTAAACGTTCAACATTCTAAACCGATTTGATGACTCCCCCTATCCATCAGAAAATTCTTAACTATATCCTTTCACTACAATTAGAATCAGCCAGCAATAACAATAAATGTATTGGTATTTAAATGACGAGAAAAGGAATTAAAAACAATAATAATAGGGGAAAAAATCATTGAACATACATTGTATCTAATAACACAGTGACCAATGGTAATATGTATTTTAATCAAAATTAAAAAAGAACGAGGAGTGCTTTAATGAGTTTATTACTATCAGTTTACCGGTTTTAAAACATCTACAAACAAAGATGAAACAAATTTCACCAGCCGTACTAAGAGATCGTTATAACATAACAAGTGACTTGTTACCAAACTATGCTACAAGTTTAAAAAGCAAACAAAATACAACAAATAAAATGAGTAAAATCTAGGTCAAAATAAAATAAATTAACCTTGGTCAATATCTTCAAATACAACTACAAGGGGAAATTGCTCGTTTGGTATAAGGCATAACGTTTACATTTTATAATACTGACCGGAATAGGAGAGATAACACGATATAACAAACTTGTATACCATCTTTCACAGGTCTATGACTGATAATATCCAGTATATATTCTTATGAAAGATAAGTGAAGATTCAGCATCTCAAACACCTTTTATTGATATTTGGAAATATAAAAAATGACAAAAAGGCAAATAATCAGTTTTAGCAGTCTCGCTGCCAAAAACAAAATCGTCAATCAGTCTATTAATGAAGGTTTGACAAGTTTAAATTAAGTTAAAATTATTATCTGCGTTTAGTATAACAGATTATCTTTGTGCATGTACATTATGTCTTAGAAACGACTTGTTGGTTTCGAAATTATCTTACTTTGTCCAATCCATGATGTGTCAGTATTGTAATATGTGACTTGTTTGTAATATCTGTTACGTCTTTCGATCATAAGACGGCTATATTTTCTTATATATGGAACATTGCTGAAAGTAATAACAACTTTGAGACTCCGTCTGCTGCAGTGTAAATAATAACATTAATAGTTATAACATTAAAAATTATTATCAAACAAACGTTTGCATGTACTCGTGAGGAGTGCTCTTTCAAGTTAGATATAACTGTGTAACGCGACCGGCCGACTTGCTGAGGCCGCCGCCGAGCGCTATGTGCGCGGCCTCAAAATAACGATGTGCCTTCCGAAACCCTCGGAAGGCCAATTAAAAATAACAATGATGAATCACTAATTTTTCTCAGACTGCCTGCCTTTTGATTAGGAACTTAAAATTATCGAGTCGCTACGAATATGTACAATTCGACCAAACTGGGGACCGATGCCTTCAATGAAGCTTCCACTGTCTATTAGCACTTCAATGAAGTCGTAACCCTTTACCAATCCCTCGGTGAAGCTACCGGCTTCCGTGAAGCTACTCTCTTCTGCCTCCGTGAAGCTGCCGGCTTCCGTCTCCGTGAAGCTTCTGGCTACCGCCTCCATGAAGCTACTGGCTTTCACGAAGCCACTGGCTCTTCGTCAACCCAAGGCCTTACGTGAAGCTTCCGTCACTGCCTTGTACGACTTCCGTAGACTCCAACCCTCTGAAGACCCTCTAAACATACAACAGGAACTCTGAAGCCCGGGCAGCAACGTTCGAAGTCAACGTATTTACCCAAATGCTTCAGAACACTGTTCTGCAGAGTACCGTACCATTTCTTCAGATATTGTCTTGCTCGCATCCACAGGAGAACAGACTAACTTGCCGATCTGAAAGCCGTTTTATATATTGGCGAACAGACCGCTACCTAGCTAACGGAAATGCACGATCCGGAAACTACCGACGTTTCCGAATTCCCTCCGCACTCTACGGATATTACCGATCCGCATTTCTCATTCACTAACACAGAAACAAGCCAAATATATGTACAGGACTTAATTAGAACATTTCCTAAAATATCAAATGATGTACCTATGCATAATACATTACTTTTAACCAGCCAATTAACTTACTTTATGAATTACAAGTTTCAATTTTATAATGTCTACGTGGCAAATGTGTAACCAGGTGAGGTAATTATACTGTTGCAGTGAAGAAAAGCAAAGCATCTATTTCGACTACGAATCCTTTCGTCATAACTGTATAGAATATTTCGGAGCTGTTGAAATCTATGACCAGATGCATTTCTGTCATCTTTATGGTGTTTCATTATTCCTATAACCGATATGTATTATTTAAGTCAGGTTTTCGATATATTCCACACACAATTGACGTTTTGTCGTGGTAAAATACTTTAACTCAAGGCTGCTTTTAGGATGGTGTCTTGGAATTGTTAACGAAGTTTTACGAATACAGATCTTCATGCCGACTCTTTCTTTTTTTTGTAATATCAACATGTTATTTAATTTGTATATTGTTTAAGTTATAGTTTGTTTTTTTCGGTGTAAAGCCGTGAAACGATTCCTCTTAAATGGCTCCGCTTAATATGTTCAAGAGCGCGTGATGATCTGATGGTTAATACTATATGATGCTACGTCTTTTAAAACAAACACGAGATGTAGTTAATTCTTTTATCATGTGTTCTGGGTCTAACAAGTGATTTTTTCCTCGTCTAATCTCAGAAGAATTGATAAAAAGCAGAAAGGGCTTAAAGGGCTGAATTGAAGGATGAAAGATGTTTACCCATTTTATTGCTTACGGAAATTAAATATGATTAAATATGATTACAAAAATAAGTATTTTTCAAAAAATGATTATGAAATATACTCAAATTTACACAGTATACATATATTGATTTTAATTTAACAACCTTGTAACATATGTATTCAGTAAAATTATGAAATTTGACATTTCGTGGAAAAATACACTCCTGTTCAGATCATAACCACGTTAATAAACATATACAATGTGTACCGTTAACGGCTTGTTAACAATGTCAAAGTTGTTTCTGCCATAAGGAAATTAAATTGAGGGCACATTATTATAATTTGGAATTTAAATTGCAATCGACATTCATAAACACTACGCACGTGTGCTTCATTATATAGAATAACATCAAACAAAAGTTAAACTAGAGCTTATTTAGAAGAAAAAGAAACATTTAAGTATAGGAACCGTCTTATGTCAAGGTACCAATTCCAAAACAGTAAGACAAAATAAAAATAAAAATAAAATAACTGTAAATTCATAAACATAACAAAACGAACACATAACACTGAAATAAACTGGGATCACTGCCTTGGAAGTGTACATTTGAAGCGTTGGGTATTAACACCGGTTGATTAAGCTCCTAATCCCAGCAGAGCTCTTCATTTCAATGGCAAATTCACAAAATTTACAACACCGAAATGTTCCATATATATGCTATAACAATACCAACTTTTAAAACATTATCCTTAAACCTTATCAAATTGCATAATATCCGCGCATGTAATTATATTGTATTTATGTCGATAAGTCAAATATTCATGCATGGCTTGATATTGGATTTTGTTTAATAATGTATTCAAAATCTCACACGGAAGAACAACCCCAGTTTATTTCATCTAGCATGTTTATATATATGTGAAAATGTGTATATCCAATAACATAATATAAACCAAAGTGATACAAAAAGCAGTTTGGTCCCATCTGTCTTTGCTGTCCACTCGTGTGCTCGCTGCTCAAAATTTGTCGATACCACGATGTGTAATTAGGATTAACTATTTCTACAAGGACTATAAATGCGTCACCTGTACATGATTTTACAAAAAGGCAAAACTGGTGTCATCCGAGTTTATGTTTTCGCAAATTGAACACTAACAAGCATAGGGGTCACGCATTATCGAGATAACTTATGCGGTGTTATATGGTTTCAGACTGCACAACTTGGCCGACTATTTTAAATGGAAAAATTATGAAAACTGGTTCCACATCAACCTTCTCGACGGCTAGGGTAATTTGTGATCCAGGATACCGCGTCTATCAAAACTTAACATACGGAGGAGTGAGATGTATGCCGCACGGTGAATGGGAGACCGTGAAATGCGAAAAGAACGGTCAGATGCTTTGACATGGATTTGTGTTTTATATCTCGTTTGCATTAAACAATATTGTGCCGGATATACCAAACACTTTGTCAGCAATGTCAGTTTTGTGCTTTTATTTTTTTGTGTACGATTATGTACATTTACTATAATCCTATAGTATACTAGCAGTACATCTATAACTATACAAGTTCTCAACAAACATAAGAGATAAATTTACCACGAGCCTGACAAATTATTCGCTAAATCAGTATTTATGTATTTGCTTAATTGTTTGACAGGTGTGCTAGCAGAGACCAATATTTCAGGTAAATTATTTTTAAGTTTCTGTATTTGTTCACGGATAGTCATAGTCAGTCGAGTGTTTGTCTATTTTATATCATTATTGAAGTATTTCGTAAGATTGCTTTTGTCCTTAAATAGCACTCGGATGAAAACATAATAATTAAAGGCGCTGTTATTATCAGTGCGATGTATGTTTTCAGCGTAGCCGTACATACTTATTTCATGTTAATAAGCATGTGTAATCAGGTAAAAATAATAAGTATATATTTTTTTTACAATCCTGGTTGCTTATATAAATGAAATGACTTCAAAACTTATATCTATCCGGATTTCAAACATAATAAGTACAACAGGCCGCATTTTCTAATGCTATTAAAGAGAAACCAGTAAGTAATGAGTTTTATATGTCGAAGTATTCAAAGTAAAATGGTTTATTTTTTGAAATGTTATAATGCAATGTTTCAACTGAGAATATTTGGAAATATAATACGCTTTTTTTATCATGTTTAAAAATATATAACATACCATTCGTGTTAAAAAACAGCATATACTCTCAGCAAACAATCATAATTGTTCTAGCATTTGCGACTCTGTAAAAAAAGAATCTGTTAAATGCGGAGGTATTACAAAATGTAACAAAATATAATGAGAAAAAAGTATAAGATAAAAAAATATCAACGTTGGAATCAACTTTCACTTAAATACGCCACCTTCTTGATTTACAGTGGAAAATATCGTCTATGATGAATAATGCACGAGACATGTCTTTGGTTTCCCTGTTCAATTCTGCAAACGTTGTGTTCGCTTTGTAGAATTGACCATTATACTCTTGCCTTTTTTGATAATATACGTTATTCGCTCAAACGATCGTTGCTTCACAGACTTCGTTCGAGCAGTATTTAAACAGGTCGGTTTATTTCATTGGCCATAAGTTGGCTCATGAATATAAATATAATGATTAATATAATGATTAATCCGCTTCAGTGCTGACTTGTTTAAGGAGTTCTTCTTCTTGATCTTTCGTTACAACTAGGACAGTTTCGTTGCCGTGCAAGATCTTTGACACTGATTGACACTTATTCATCACAGATTTAGACCGTTTCTCTACCAGTTGGTCTTGTTATGTTTCGTTTTCGTCCTTTGAATATTTATTGATTTATTAAAGCAATACTTTTTCCATTACATAGCATACATTTTTCTATTATGGTAACATTACAGTAAATACATCCATGGAAGTTGTGCTAAACAGCCCATCTCTCTTCTGGTTTAAAAGCAATTTAGCGATCGCACCCATGCGTTTTGTGGTTATTTCCAGTATGCTTTGTGTGTCTGCAACATGTTGATGCATGTTATAGGGAACTAGGTTAAACTATGAACGTTCGGATTGCGTTTATTGACGTAGGGTGCTTTTGTCGAAATCTGAGTGCCGAAACCAAGTTTTCCGAGGGTGCTTGCGTTTCCGATCATTTTCTTATAAATTTTTGCAACTCCTTTCGGTGATTTATTTTAAGTAGGCTTTGTTAACTTTTTGTTTTCAAATCAATTTAAAAAAAAACACTCAAAATAAACCGTTACGTAACATTAGTATAATGGCAGAAAATACGTCAATCATATATGAATAATGACTCATATTGTAACTCGAAATTTCTTTGTTTAATATAAATATAAAGTAGTGAGTAGCTTAAGACCTACTGTGCTCAGGTGTCTTTATTCATTATATAAGGTCTTGTTCGACTTTCCCACGGCAACTGGGGACTGGTTGAAGTTTTCTATGAAAGCGAGTGGGGAACAGTCTGTGATGATGATGTAGATTTAAATTTTGCCGATGTCTTATGCAATCAACTTGGGTACGTATAGGGAGCGTAAAGAGTGTTTAAAACAATCATCCTTATTGTATTTGCATTTAAAACCTGCACACATATGAGAACATATTTATTATATTTATGCTTATTTGATGTCATTTCACATGCATATCCTAATTCAAACATGTTACAGGTATTATTCTTCATATACGTTTTAATTAATCATTTAAAATAATTGTTTATTGTAAACAAAACCAATACACATGTTCTACATAGTATAGTGGAATGTTAAATATATTGAAAACGTGCGTTTTCTTTTTAATTACGTTCCAGTTTTGTTAAGTTCGTGTACATTTCGTATACTAGTCTTAAAATTGTATAAAATAATATGCTTCATGTAACGTGATTTTTTAGAATGAACAATGGGGCGTTATTGGGAACTGCTGAGTTCGAACAGGGTGCAGGTAAAATATGGTTAGATCAAGTTCAATGCACAGGTGCGGAGTTAACTATCTTGGACTGTGCACATCACGATTGGGGCACGCACAATTGTAAGCACGATGAAGATGTTGGTATTGTGTGTAATGCAAAAGGTAAACGTGTTTGTATTTCAATACTATATCTGTGTAACGAATATATTATTGTCTGTCATTGTGTGAATATACAGATTTAGCTTAATCAATAACAACAGTGTTTCACTGGTTAATGTGACACATCACATCATCGACTAATAGCAAGACTTTACATCAAATTTTCAGTTGTATGACGTGCAAGCATTGTAGCTTTTCTAGACATAGCAAGCCTGAACAATAAGATTACAATTAAAGGGGCACCTTTTGTTTCGGACCTTACACAAGTTTGTATCTCCAAATATAGTACCATTCTGTTAAAGCCTAACATTTCCAAACTATTGGGTGAAAACCTTTATTGAAATCGGGTGTGCATTTCAGATTGCGACATACCACCGAATATTGAAAATGGGAAACTTATAGCTAATGGACCAATAAAACGCGGTTCAACTGCTAGAGTCGTTTGTGACCAGGCCTTCCGCGTCTATCGCAACTTAACAAATGGAGGCGTGAAATGCTTGCCACATGGCGAGTGGGAGACCGTGCAATGTGAAAAGAACGGTGTGTTGCTTGCATGTTATCTTGTACTCGAAAACAATTACGTATTATTATTATTATTATTATAAATATGTATATATA